>CM056598.1:5628161-5676237 GCA_029721355.1 Tegillarca granosa
GTATTAATCCGATTATTTTGGACGTGCTGTTCGTTTACTCTAAACGTGTATCAGTCTTCACACTTTATCACAAACATACGTCATATAAATCACACTAGCGATATTCTCGTTCTTGTTTTACAGATATTTCCTTAAAAAGCCTTATTAAAACCACTCAATCAGATATTAAATAACAAAAAAGTAGAAATAATGCTCTCATTGCAAAGAAGGTTTTAACTATACAAACTGAAATTATAAAGCGTGATGGAAACGTCACGTGTTAGATAAAAAAATTCAATGTCAGGTACATTTTATTCACAAATTAAGATTTTAATTTAATAATTATTATTTTCAAGATACAACTTACATCTCTTGTGACAAAACGCATGCATGTAAATCACTGGAAAGAATTTTTCCACTATGACGCCAAGGGTTTTAATTTATTTAATGTTCTTTGTAAGTTGATTATTTATTTGGTTCCACTGTTTTTGTCAACGACATCGAAAAAACAATTATTTCTACAATAGTCTCCAGAAATTGATGTTAGACCAATCAACCCCCCCCCCCCCTAAAATCACCAAATACCCGTAGACCAGCGGTAGCCGCGGAACGAAGTGTTCATCATGCAGTTCTAAGGAACTCCGAAACATTCAGATTGTAAACACTCCTAAGACAATGAAACAAAGAAATTCGCACAAAATAAGACTGAGTCAGAGAACAACTGTGATGTGATAGAGAAATATTGTGATGAGACAGATTTACTGTGATGAGACAGAAAATTACTGTTATGAGACAGAAAACAACTGTGATTAGAAAGAGAAAACAATTTTGATGAGACAAAAACAACTGTGGTGAGATAGAGAACAACTGTGATTAGACACAGGACAACTGTGATGAGACAGGGAAAACTGAGATGAGATAATGAACAATTGTGATGTCACAGAGAACAACTATAATGAGACAGAGAATAACTGTGATTAGATAGAGAAAACCACTTTAATGAGAAAGAAACAACTGTGGTGAGACAGAGAATAACTGTGCTGAGACAGCAAACAACTGTTATGAGACAGAGAACAACTGTGATGAGAAATCGAACAACTTCTATGAGACAGAGAACAACTCTGATAACACAAAGAACAGCTGTGATAACACAGAGAACAACTGTGACAAGACAGAGAACAGTTGTTATGAGATGAGATGAAAGTGATAAATATCAACTCTGATGAGACATAGAACAAATGTAATGAGATAGAGAATAAATGTGATGAGACAGAGAACAACCGTGATGAGACAGAAACAACTCTGATGAGACAGATAACAACTCTGATGAGACAAGGAAAACAATTTTGATGAGACAAAAACAACTGTGGTGAGAGAGAGAGAGAGAGAGAGAGAGAGAGAGAGAGAGAGATATATATATATATATATATATATATATATATATATATATATATATATATATATATATAGAGAGAGAGAGAGAGAGAGAGAGAGAGAGAGAGAGAGAGAGAGAGAGAGAGAGAGAGAAACTGTGATGAGACACAGCACAACTGTGATGATACAGAGAATAACTGAGATGAGACAACGAACATTGTGATGGCATAGGGAAAAACTGTGATGAGACAGAGAACAACTGTGATTAGATAGAGAAAACAACTTTGATGAAAAAATAAACAACTGTGATGAGACAGAGAAGAGCTGTGAAAAGAGACAGAAAACAACTTTGATTTGACAAAAACAACGGTGGTAGGACAGAGAAACTGTGGTAAGACAAGAGAAAAACTGTGGTGAGACAGAGAACAACTAAGGTAGCACAGAGAAAAACTGTAGTGAGACAGAGAACAACTCTGATAAAAGACTTAAAACAACTTTGATAAGATCAAAACAACTGTGGTAAGACAGAATAACTGTGGCGAGACAGAGAAAAACTGTGGTTGAATAGAGAACAACTCTGATTAAAGACAGAAAACAACTTTGATAAGATAAAAACAACTGTGGTAAGACAGAGAATAACTGTGGCGAGACAGAGAACAACTGTGATTAGACAAAAACAACTGTGATGAGACAGAGAACAGCTGTGATTAGATAGAGAAAACAATTTTGATGAAACAACTGTAGTGAGACAGAGAAAAACTGTGATGAGACAATTGTGATGGCAGAGAGAACAACAATTAGAGACAGAGAATAACTGTGATTAGATAGAGAAAACAACTTTGATGTGAAATAAACAACTGTGATAAGACGGAAAACAACTGTGCTGAGACAGCGAACAACTCTGATAAAAAAATGAAAACAACTTTGATTAGACAAAAACAACTGAGGTAGGACAGAGAAAAACTGTGGTGAGACAGGGAAAAACTGTGGTGAAACAGAGAACAACTGTGATAAGAGAAAAACTGAAGTGAGACAAAGAACAAGTGATAAGAGACAGAGAACAGCTGTGATAAGAGACAGAGATCAACTGTGATAAGAGACAGAGAACAACTGTGATAAGAGACAGAGAACAGCTGTGATAAGAGACAGAGAACAACTGTGATAAGAGACAGAGAACAGCTGTGAAAAGAGACAGAGAACAACTGTGATTAGACAGAGAACAACTGTGATAAGAGACAGAGAACAACTGTGATAAGAGACAGAGAACAGCTGTGATAAGAGACAGATATCAACTGTGATAAGAGACAGAGAACAACTGTGATAAGAGACAGAGATCAACTGTGATAAGAGACAGAGAACAACTGTGATAAGAGACAGAGAACAGCTGTGATAAGAGACAGAGAACAACTGTGATAAGAGACAGAGAACAGCTGTGAAAAGAGACAGAGAACAACTATGATTAGACAGAGAACAACTGTGATAAGAGACAGAGAACAGCTGTGATAAGAGACAGAGAACAACTGTGAAAAGAGACAGAGAACAACTGTGATAAGAGACAGAGAACAGCTGTGATAAGAGACAGAGAACAACTGTGATAAGAGACAGAGAACAGCTGTGAAAAGAGACAGAGAACAACTGTGATTAGACAGAGAACAACTGTGATGAGACAGAGAACAACTGTGATAAGAGACAGAGAACAACTGTGATAAGAGACAGAGAAAAACTGAAGTGAGACAAAGAACAAGTGATAAGAGACAGAGAACAGCTGTGATAAGAGACAGAGATCAACTGTGATAAGAGACAGAGAACAGCTGTGAAAAGAGACAGAGAACAACTGTGATTAGACAGAGAACAACTGTGATGAGACAGAGAACAACTGTGATAAGAGACAGAGAACAACTGTGATAAGAGACAGATAACAGCTGTGATAAGAGAAAGAGAACAACTCTGATGAGACACAGAATAAATGTGATGAGACACAGAATATCTGTGATTTTCTTTTGAATCATAAGGCGCCAAAATAATTTCCCGTCAAGATTTAATAAAATTTAATGAGAAGAAAATATAAAACAATTGTTTGTTGACTTGATTTTTGATTTTGACATTTGGTTTCAGCATGAATTCAATAAGGATTAATCATTGCTAACGTCTACTGTACATTATTATAATAACAACAAATTACTTTTACTTCGCATGATAAATATCCCGTTTTATAATTTAGAAATCGTATTCTATTTATATTTCAAATCAAGTCAGTAAGAGAAATCCAATACATTTTAAAGCAATAATAATGGATAATACCCCGATATGTAATCGGATTACTTATGAAACAAGAAATCCTGGAAATATAGTACACCTTTACTGTTAGTGATGGCGTGATTTTTTGTCACGTGTAAATCTTTATTTATTGAAACTTCTGTTATAAAGGAAAGGAATGGGTAAAAAATGTGGACTATTATTTCTATTTTTGTGACTCGTGTATTACTCTTTATTTGTTGAAACTTATGTTATAAAAGAAACGAAGAATGAAGGGGATAAATATGGTACATTTTACATCATTTTAAAGCTTTGTTTGTTGATTCAAACTTTTAGACATACTGGGTTGCAAACAGCATTTGATTACATACGAAAATTTATATCACAGTTTCGGCTACACAGTTGTCAGACCGCTACGGTGGTTCAGAGATAGAGCGTCCGCCTTGTAACGGGATGTCGTTTGTTCGAACCCCGGCTGGGTAATACATAAGGCTTTTATATCGAAATTATTGCTTCCTCCATCGGCATTAGGAGGACATAGTGTCTACTGGTTCACCAGGTGCCAGAATAACAGGAATTAAATAAATGAATGGGAAAGTGGTTTGCTTGTGTGCGGCATACTGACTAGACGAGATAGCAATTTAATAAAAGTCACCTTGAGTGTGAGCTAGTACACATCAGGCCAGTATACACACTTGCCTATCTCACAAATCTAGTTATTACATGAATCGATAGAGAAAAAAACTTGCTCTGAAAAATTGTTGATGCGCCGTTAAACACCATTACCACTAACCAACCAAACCAGATTAATTGTCAGATTCACAACTTAGTCTGATCCACACTTCGATACCGGGAAAAAACAGTTCCGAATCTATGAAAATGAAATGAAAGGATTGAAACTGAGCATTTCTTTTTCGTAGATTAAAAATTAAATCCATTTATTTTTATAGTTTGACCAAACTTTGATGTGGAGTTGTCCCCCTTTTGTTATAAATTCAACCTGCTTATAATTAAAGACTTTCTACAAATCTATAAAGTAAGAAGTATTGTAGTACCATAAACACCGTTTTATTATTTTCTTTTAACAGATGCCAAGAACGGCATAAAAAGCCGGTTCGAATTTCGTTGTTTTTCATATTATATTTAGTTCAAGGTGGTGGTGATAGTGGGTGGTGGTGGTGGTGGTGGTAGTGTGTGTATGTGTATGTGTGTGTGCTTTGTTTTTGATTTCTAACTCAGAATATTTTAGTAAAATTAAATCTTCCATGTCTGATTGTAAAATAATGAGACACGGCCTTTGGTCCGAAGGGATTTGAGAGCTTAACAAGAGCTTTCAATCTTAATGAAAGATTCTATCAGTTTAAACAATATCGACATTTTATGCATGTTGAATATATATTCTTCTAATTAAAAAATTCAAATAAATGTTTTATAGATTCGACTATATATATATATATATATATATATATATAGGGCTCTGAGAATTATACTCTACTCACAGACCTTCGATTATATCTCGGCAAGTATCTTAGTTTTTGTATATTCCCGATGATTTATTATTTATTGAACTAATTACTTTGGTCCATTACTCTTAAATCCTCTCTCTCTCTCTCTCTCTCTCTCTCTCTCTCTCTCTCTCTCTCTCTCTCTCTCTATATATATATATATATATATATATATATATATATATATATATATATAATTTATTAAAAAGAACAAAAAATATGGCTACTAGTACTTTTACATGAAGACTGGAACAATACAACTTAATTTTTTTAATCATCATGTTCGATGTCTTTTAAAATATCAGCTGTTACTTAACATCCTTAACATGGAATAATCTAGTCTTTTTAATTCATTTCTTTTGCTTATTCTGACTGAACATTTTATTCAGCTGCAACTTTAAACAGTTTAATCTATCAGTAGAAGGTCCATCTCTGTAGATAAACAAGTGAAATCATAAAAACCAGATACGATCTCGGGAGATCACCACCGTCTATAAAGTGACAGCTTTTAAGTGGGTACTTGGGACAATCAGCTTTGTATATCATCGGCAAAGCAATAAACTGGTTTGCATTGTACTTGAAACCGCTCAATATAAATGCAACTTTTTTTTTACATAATGCCTTGCATATCAAATATCTATGCTCTGGGTTAAAACTAAACAAAAAGATTTACAGAAGATCGACAAAATGATTTACACACATTCGATTATGGTCCGGGTTCGATTCGAGACAAACACACAATAAATTTCTGTTTTGCTAGCTGGTTCTTCTGTAACTGTGCAAGGAATTCGATTCATTTTCCGAGGGTCACACACCACACACATAGAGAGAGAGAGAGAGAGAGAGAGAGAGAGAGAGAGAGAGAGAGAGAGAGAGAGAGAGAGAGAGAGAGAGATTATACAAATACTTAATAAATAACAAATTCAATAAATATATTTTATAATTTTTTTTATTATATTATTTTGTCCATTTTTGCATAAATTCAAATTTCTTTCAAATTATAACATTTAACAAACAATATTAAGGCATTTAACGTTTATGGCACTTTTGGTTTTTTTTTTACTGTTTTACATAACTGACTAGTATAAATAATATCCAAGAACTTTTAACAAACAATAATATCTTATCTTTTTTATATGTTTAAAGCACCGAATTTCAATAAATCATAACCTCTAGGAAAAGTCCTTGACCCTCCTGACACCTAGACATGTTTGACAAATGACAAAATGACTTCAGTAAATAATAAGTTGTCAAATGAACCTAAAAAACGTTTGTTGGAATTTTTCAAAACCTTGTTCGAAATTAAAAAAAAATAACAGTAAAATATTAAATTGCAAGTCCAGTAGAGTCAAAAGCAGCTTCATAGAGGTTATGATATAATAACAGTATAAAAAGTGTTTTCAATGTTTATCTGATATAAAGTGAACAATACAAATAACATCTAGATCACTTAATAATGCCAGTTGTGAAACGCAGACTATGTAAAACATGGATTATAAAAATAAAATATTGCTACATGCAGTTTTGAATAAAATCAGGTGGGTTAAATTTACAAGTTACATCAATTGATTGCGTGATTAGTTAAACTATATCTATACATGCTCATTTTGATTATTTTCATTAGATTTTTCAGACAACTGATAGTACTTCCAGTGCTTTGAAATAAATCATAACATTCTCGAACACCAGTGCTCAGAAGTAAAATCACATAATAATAATAATAATAATAAATTTAGAATAAATAACAAAGCGTCAAGCTGATACATAATAGATAAATAAAACATTAGATATAAGCTAGCTCTGCTAACATTGTTTCTCCACACAAATATACTTAAAAAGCATCAACTTAAAATGACCTTGTCAAGGTCTACGTAAAAATTGTTTCCAGTCATTACAAAATAGGCACGAGGTTTTCGGTGAAATAATTGCACTTTATTGTGATCGTATGACATGCACATGCATATAACATTAAAAGGTGAATGTAAAAATTAAGCAAAGTAATAGGTCTTAAAATGTATCTGTGAATACATTAAAAACTAACGATAGCATTTTCACATTTTTCAATTTTTGTATAAAGAATAATAAAAACGACAAGTTACAGGTACATTTAAATCAATATCGTCGTTTGGTAGTTTATAAATTTTTCGATCTATTAAAAATATCAATAATTTCGATGTTATGGGAAATTGTTTTTGATATTAATCTTTTAACACATTTCGTTAAAAATGCTATTGATGCAAATTGGCAGTTGCATAGCTCTGAGGCAGTGCATGCCTTAAAGCACTTGTTTTTAATGACTGGCCACAACAAAAAAAAAAATAATAAAACAAACTAATATACCAGTTTGGTTTTCAATGCAAATAATACATATTGCGGATATTCTCTTTCCACTCTCTCCTAACACCTCATTGTGTCACTTGGGACGGCTAACACAATCGTTTGCCGTGGACAAGTTATGCACAATTTATTCGAAATTCCGAAACGGACCTGCCAAAGACTTTCGGAAAATCGTCAACAATAACAAACAATAAAACTATGTCCACATAAGGGCAAATGAGTATCCACTGGCGGATAGAGACATAATGGCCGCTTATCTTGTAAAAATGTAATAAGGTACAATTCAATTTTTAAACAACTTGTACAAAAATTGCAAATAAAATAATCAATGAATTATACAACATTTAATTAAAATACAAGATATGAATGTCAACAAATTATGACAATATGGAATGCAGCCAAAGATGTTAAGTCTCCGTTTTAAAAGCACCATGGCTTTCGAGTTCACCGCGATATATCACAGTTCATCGTTCATATGTGACGTTTCATGTGCAGTGAAAGATGATCACTGCGGGAAAACGCACGTTCACACAAATGACACTGGAATGGACGATCACCCGTATGTTTGCGGTAATGGCGAGTAAGTTCATCTGATCTGGCAAATTTCCAACCGCATCCTTTCCATGTACAATGATAAGGTTTCTCTCCAGTATGCGTTCTCTGGTGTGCTTTGAGATGAGAACTTTTGGTGTAGGTTTTGCTGCAGCCTGGGTGAGTACACGTGTGACTTGTTTGGCGTTTTCGTCCCCAAGTTCGTCGACCCCGTCTTTTTGGCTGAACAGCGGAAGCATCAACTTGCTGTGGTGGCAGTAAAAGATCAACCAATTGTGGCGATGATGGTGGTGTGATCATCTGATTTGGTACCTGCATCATGTGTTGTTGTGGCATTTTAGGCAAGAAATGCTGAGTCGGGACCATGAAATGAGCTTGTTGATGATGATGTGGCATCTGTTGATGTGGTAATGGATGCCCGTGTAAATGATGAGGCTGTTGCATCATCTGGATTGGTGGTCGACATTTTGGTTGATTATCTAGTATTTCTGGAGATGACGGTGGTGAAAGATTTCCGGCAATATTCATTGGATAATGCATTTGATGTGACGTTATTACATTACAGTTTGGTCGTTGCACTGTCATTGAAGTATTTGTATTCCCAATAAATGATGAACACGAGTTAGAAACACTACACGGGAATTCTTGTTTTGGAATGATTGGTTTACTAAAGTCAGCTTTCATATTTTCCATATCGTTAAAACTATTGTCAAATTTAATATCTGGAATGTCTAAAAACGTGGAATGGAAATCTGGCAATGGATCTGGAGAAGCAGACATAGGTTCATTCTTAATTTTTAATCCAGTATCTTCCGGATACATGCTTGTATTGTCCATAGTATTAGCCAAAATGAAATCAAAATCTAAAAGTTCGTCGTAGGTGTCCTGCAATCGCTCACAGTTAAAACTCTGCTGTTGAACTTTGTTACTATCTGAAGCGGTCACGCTATTGGTTGGCGAGGTTGGAACAGAACTGATACAAGGCGGCGAAGAAGGAATTGAACTAGGTGTACTTCTCATCTGATCCAAGGCCTGAAGCATGCTACTCTCATAAGGAGTATTGTCCTGGTATAATCTGGCTAAACTTTCTACGTCATGCCAAGTCTGAAATTACAGAAGTATAAAAAAAACCATTAAAATCATTTCAAAATAAAAACAAATAAAAAAAACAAAATATTAAAATAAAACTTATATCATGCACAAAATAAACAAGTTCAAAATTATGTTTAAACATTTAAGATTTTGTCTTGTGAAAAATTTTGAAAATTTTATTAAAATAAATTTCAGATAATTTATTTTATAAAATTTCAAAACAAATATAAATGAATAGAGAACTTACTGCGCGGTATAAACACTTGTTGTCGATAGGATATCCCTGCATCTTAATAAGAAATCAAGGTATGATACGCCGGTATTTATATGCCGACCTGTCAAACCATTTATCCCTATGTTATCTAAAATTAATGAAATGCCCGGAGATACAAAGGAAAGTTAGATATGAAAAATGTTTCCATTGCTATAAACAACGGGGAAAGTCTTTACCTGTATGTTAAAAGTCAGTGTATCCATGGCAAAACTAAAATCCGTCACATATACCGGAATGATGACAAGATGTGTCTGGACCAAAGATGCTAGATATAATGAACAATTTTTCATCAGTGCCTAGCTCTTAATAAGTCGACAAAATACGACTTAATATGCTGCTAAAACGTGCAATCTATTCACACATACTCAATCATCATTAAATCCGATCAGAAATGACTTACGAGTAGAAAATCCCCACTAATTAAACGTAAAAAGGAATAATACACAGAAACTCGAGATGTAGTTTAATATTCACTTTTCTTTGGCGCGAAAATGCACGTTATTTTTTGAAGTGTGATTAGAATTAGAAAAGGCTGTGAAATAATTTTTCTGAGTCTCCTTTTAATTTTTTAAATTCAGGTTTCTAATTTTGAAACGAGAAAAAAAGTTTTTTTTCGCAATTCAAAAGTTGAATTATTGATATTTTAAAGTGTTATACCAACGTGTAAAATTAAAAATAAATAAATCGATTTGTATTAAAGATATTTGAATTACTTACATTAGAAATATCGATGTTTTCTTCGTATGTACTTGCAGGTGAAAGCGCACCTGAGTATGCCGAACCACCGGCTTCGAGCATGTTGTCCATTGAGGTAAGCATGTTAGATATGCAATGTAAACATTAAAAGATTCCAATACACTTAAATCTTTACAAATTAATTCAGGAACGGATTTATTGAAATGAATAATACTGTAGAAAATATACTATATATCTATCTAAAAATATTTCCCGTGTGTAGGCCTTTTAGTCTGGATCAGCCAATGAGATTTTAAGAATCCATCGCCTATTTTTAGACGGCTATATAAACCTTACTACACAAACCGAGTTTTCTCATTCACTGTTGAGTTGTCAAGTTATACCTACACACAACAAACAAACTTCGGCTGCGGAAACAGGGGTTACTCATAATGACGTATGTAACTAGACACGGGGTCAACTTTAATCGTGCATGTGTGTGCTCTTTTGTTTATTAGATAAGATTAAAGGGAAGGGGAATACACAATAACTTCAGGTAAATAAAGGTAAACATTTGATATGATTTTATACACATTATGCAGCGTGACCCCAAAATACCTGAGAATCGACATTTCGGAACTGAGGTAAACACAGAGAAAGGTCTACTTAATGGACTGTTTATTATCAGGCGATTATTACCGAAATGACCCGATTGGTCACGATTATAATTAGCATCAGTGAGTTTTAAGTACAAACCACTGGTTATATTTAGACGGTATATAAATGACTTTGTAACACATTTGTACGTTATTACAGACATGTAACTCGTTGGCAATAGTCGGACCATATGATCTACATAGTATATATTGTGATATTACTAACAGTTCAACTTGATCATCATGATGTAATGAATTTTGTAGAACGTAATAGGAATCTGTTTCTTCATATTCTGAAAAATGATAAAATTAATAATTAAAATAAACCCACAGTAAATAAACCACCCACATCTTGACCAAATCAATCTCTCTCTCTCTCTCTCTCTCTCTCTCTCTCTCTCTCTCTCTCTCTCTCTCTCTCTCCAGACTTTGTAAAGACTATTATAAAATAACTAGTCTTTGATACAGCTCTCATCAATCGCATTTTTATACATTATAAATCGTTTTAATCCAGCTCTCCAACTATTTGTTAACATCATTCTGCACTCAAGCGCGCGCACGTGTGTGTGTGTGTGTGTGTGTGTGTGTGTGTGTGAGAGAGAGAGAGAGAGAGAGAGAGAGAGAGAGATGTATAGTATATTGTATGATAGCTTATTTATATTTATCAGCCTAGTGCTATTTTTAGATGGCTATTGAATGTTCCCCTAGCCGATATTTTTAGATATTACTTGAATCAATGTATTAGAAACGCTGTTTTTTTTTAATGGAAGAATTGATTGTTTCTCATATTTATTTTTATTTTATTTTATTTTTTATTTATTTTATTTATAATATATAAAATAATGATTAATTATAATATCATTTTAAAAGGATATGACGTTAAACTTGAACAAAATTAAAAATTAAGAAAAACAATCACAATGATTTTTTACACAACTAATTATAAAAAATTGAAGAACAATACCATGATTATAGAGAGAAAAAGAGCAACCAATTAATTTTTAGAACGGTAGTCTTATTGATCTTTTTACCAACTAAAAGTTCAGATAGCTAAGCTGCGTGGTGTTGTTCTATATTATGTCCCATTCAATATCCGTTTTGTTTATCTCGAGGTGGCCATCTCTAGGAATGTTGGAGAAAACCGGAATGCACAGAGAAAATAACGACCTTTGAAAAACACGCTGACAAACTTAGGCGAACTGAATCTGCCCGAGCGAGATTCAAACCAAGGCAGTTTGAGGTACCGTGATCGGTAAGCGCGTGTTTTAGACCACTCAGCCACTAAGAACTCAACAGTATTCATAAACATGTCTTCATATAGAATGAATAAAAAAGTAGCAAGATAACAAATTTAAAGAGACAATTGTCTATAAAAGTATGCCTTTATTTTTGTCATCAGATACTAGAACCTATTCGTAGGCTTTTTGGATCACGGATTTCATCTAGATTTCTTTCCAAATAGTACTTGCTTTAATTTCCTTTTTTTAAGGGCCGAGGCAAGGAACGTTTAAAAAGGGTTGGAAAAAATATTTCAATTTTAAAATTCACGAGAAACCGATCCCCTCTCATACGTTTCAAAATACGCTTTATAGTCTGTTTTTATCTGAAACAAGTGTGATATCACTATGATAAAGGCGTTTTAGGTTTATAAATTTAGCACCATGGGCTTTGTTTTTATTAACAAGCTGTATACTTTGCAAAAGAAGATAAAAGCAGTAGCGATACAGGTTCCCATAAACAAATAGAGCTATTTTAATGTCTGAGGTCATTCAAATGTATTGTCGATTTTTTATATTAACAAAGACAAAATTATTAATGTATATTTCAGTGAAAAAATTAAAACAAGAGGTAATGACATCAAAGACCGTTTAACTCGAGGTATATTGTACAGCTGTGATACTGTCATATAACACTGACAGCAAAATATTGAAATTCTCTTCATTGGATGTCGCTTATAATTGATATATAATTTATAATTAATCATTGGCACATATTGGAGGGTTATAATTCCAATTAAAATACAACAAAAAATAAGTGTCACATAGGAATATATGTACTAAAACACTCATCTTTAATTAGTTTTACTTCCAGTGTTTATTCAAACAAGTTCTAATTACAATAATAATAATAATAATAATGATAAAAAATAATAATAGGACCTTGTAAAATAAGACAGAACCTTACAACAAGGTATTAGTAATGAGGAACCTACAAAATGGTTTAAGCCGGACAACTGAACATCATCTTGTCATCATTTCCAGTGCCGGTCGAAAGAAGAGATTTCCTAATATTGCCGATAGAATTGGACGCCCATGTACTGTCCTTGATTTTGACCGCCTCGTTACATGTGGAGCTTCGGGCTCTGGAGCTGGCCGACCAGAGACCGTGGATTCAAACTTCGACCGGATCATACCTGATGCTTTTAACTTTAAAATGTTGCTTCCTTGTCTTAAACTCGGCATTTAGATCTCAGAGTATCGACTGTTTTACCAAATGTCAGTATAATATAGCTAGGGGAGATATATACATGTCTTGTGACTACGGGCTCGGTGAGGTACTGTAACACCTTAACAGAAAGTCGTTCAAAGTGTGAGTTTGTACAAAGTAGACCACGAAAACACACTCGTATCCACGCATATAAAAACAGTTGTTCTTTGATCCTTCCCTAGAGATTAATGAACTTATCTCATCGTGAATAACTGAAAAATTGTTGATGCGATGTTAAACAGCAATATCACCGACCAACCAACTAACAAACCAATCAATCAATCAACCATCCTTGATTTTGAAGTAAATGTCGGTATAATATGCTATTCCCAGTCTATCAAATCAAGACTGTTTAAAGATATTATAGTTCCAAAGGTTAAAAAATAAGGCTTTTTGAATCAGTGGCTCTTAAACTGTAAAACTTCATTTACATCAAATAAAAGTTTTAATTAATTAATTAATTAATTAATTAATTAATTTATTTATTTATTAAAATGTTTATTTGGAGCAAATTATTTTTGCAGTTAACGACTGTAAAATTAATGAATTAATTATTTTTGATTATTTTCAATTTAATTTTTTTTATACATTACACACACACACAAAAAACTTCTTCTGAAAATGGCGCGTTTTCTCATCCCTTTCGCCTACGTCATTCCTCACTTGCTTGCATCATACCTACCTTTATCTGGTTCATTTAACAGAACAAGAAACAAACAGGGATTATTCGGATCAAAATCTAGAACTCAGGCGATCCTCTTTTAAATTTGAAAGTACAAAAACGGACATTAGCTATAAATAGAGAATTTAAACAATTGTTACTACGTGTACTTTAAAATAGGAATCATAGTGTTTGCAGACGGCCATTGTCACGTGGTTGAAATATTTCTTGCTTATATGCATCTATATATTCTTTGATTAATTAGTTTTAAAAAAATCATGAAATCGGAATTAAGTATATATTTCAAATATTAAGAAATTGGAATGAAATTAAGAAAAATATCGAATTTTTGAGGAAAATTTTGACGAAATAATAGTTTTAACGATCCTCTCACAAGATTCCACAAGAAAGAAATAAATTGATTTATATACAAGTATAAAAAATAAAAAAGTTGTATTATATTGTCATGTGCAGAATTTTAAATTTTTACTAAAAGAAATATTCATTTTTCTATGCAGAATTTTAATTATCAAAGTTGCTTTCTTTTGTGTTTGAAATCTTAAAAAACTAAAGAATGAATTTATCAGAATGAAATGACCAAGATGGCTTCTGTTGTTGCCTCCTCTGTTGATATATACAGTGCAAGTGAAATATTTAAACTAACGATAGAATTGCTACAGCAATACTCTATTTCAAAAACTAAATCAAAGCAACTTACATCTTCATGCATTGTTTAACTGTTACTTTAACATTCGTTATCATAAAGTGAGAGGTCATTTATAATAGCATTTGAAATATTACTGGAGAAAGTCGTTCGGAAAATTTTATTATTTTTGAAATCTAGAAACCTCACACTTTCAAATTAACATCAGTCCTACTTCTTACAAATGACTTTATTTTTCAACCCTCTGTAAAATTAATTGGGCCTTTAATTTGACATTGACTGTTACGTGACACAGCATACATACATGTGTGTGGTTGTGTGTGTGTTTTAAAATATATACATTTTCTAAATTTATCTCTATAGTCTATATAAAATTTTTAGATTTTTTTGCGCGTATATTTTTCAACATTTATTATATATGATAATGTCAGTTGATGATTTTCACCCACATAAATGTTACTTGGATTAAATTCGTCTCTACCTTGACAAAGGTTACAGGATCAATTGCAGCAAATTTAAAGTCAACAAACATCACGGCTTTGTCTTGCATCATGTTGAAATATTGACGAAAAAACTAATCTTTTCTGTTACCTTATAAAGACATGTTTACCTTTGTGCTAAGCTAGAAAATTATTTTTCCAGTCTTGGTTAAATTGCACGTATTTCTTTCATCAGATATTTACGTCACAGCATGTACAGGTGCGCTAAATGAGTCAACCATCGAATGATTTATAGAACATAGTATTTTACAAAAATATTATTTTAAATTATAAAGGTTTTTCATAATGGATTTATCCATTCGTATATTTATGAGTTTATGTTATTTGTTTATTATTTTTATTTTCTTTAAATGAAACAAAAAAGTGTTGTTTACTTGTTTGATACAGATAAAATTTAATCTTCATGTGAAAAGTTATTTTTTTAACTACTTTTTTCGGAATTTATTTATTTATTTATTATTTATTTATTGTTGTACAATTAATTTTTCCCTGTGCAAGTTATAAGTTAAACCTTTAGAATAAAATGATGAAAACATTGGCTTGGCGTGATCAAATTCATTGCAAAAAGAACTATAGAAACAACGAGAAAATGAAACGGAGAAGAACGAAAACATCCATAAGTACGAAACTACACGATTGGCAGGCTTACCATTATCAAGAATATTCGCTCAGTATCTATTGTGCTAAATCTTCAATTTGATATCAAGTATTGCAAGACCTTGTTTGAATGATCTTAATGAAATGTCATATTATAATTTTTGGATTTTCTTGAAATATATATATATATATATATATATATATATATATATATATATATATATATATATATATATATATATATATAAACAAAAAAACATAATATCTGAAAAATAAAACATAATATGACAAAAATATTTAAAAATTTAACATAACATTTACTGTCAATGACGTATTAAAATTACATAATATGACAATAGACCCGCTACTTATTGTCTGTTCTGCTCATCATCCAACGGGTTTATAAGAGGCTCATTAATAAGCGTCTAATGTATGACAGTGTTTCATGTTTCAAGCTTATATGTTTAGGATATGTAATTATGTTTTGCCAAGAAATGTTGAGTTTACGTATGTATGTTGCCTCGTGTACCAACTCCGGTGCTGAAGAGAAAAAAAAAATTGTTATTTGAATCATTACGCTTTATTTATTTACTATAACAAAATTGACACACACCGTCCACAATATTGATATATATGTATAGTCCAAAGTAATTTTTCGCAGAATCTGTGTCAGTATGGTTAGGTTACCTGAAGTCATCAGGACGAAGATCAATTCAATTTTTGCGTTTCGCCGTAACCTGTCGGTATTTACGTCAGAGTCAATAAAATAAGCTTCAAAGAATTTTAAATCACTGTTAAATATAGTAACTAAACAAAATTAGAAACACGACTCGACTCGGGCTTATCTGAACATAAACATTCCTGTCTCAAAGTAGAACATCAATATTCAACCAATGTGACCTGGAATTTAACTTTATTGGGATATTTAAATAGAGGTTAACCGACATGTTGCCAATGCAAATATCTGCTAAGCAGTCCAGAACTTCAAAGCTCTTCGTTTGTGTTTCAAGTAATATTAAAGCTCTTCGGTGGCAGACAATAGACGAGTTGTCTCAAGCGGATGGTATTTTACCTGTTGGAGTTGTCTCGTTACATGTGAACATGTGATTATTATTTTGATGTCTAGTTCTATTCATTTATTTCAAGATAATTATAATGTGACTGACATTTAGAACTTCATATGAAATGATCGCGGGAAAATTTACACATGTACATTGTTCAACTATTTCATGAAAACGTAAATGTTTAAATTCCAAAATATAATAATAATAATAATAATAATAATAATAATAATAATAATAATAATAATAATTATAATAAAATCCTTATCTGCATGATTGCCATCCCTAAATAGGATTTAAAATGAGCTATTTGAGCTATTTAAAATTTTCATACTTTTAATCACTACTTAAAAAAGTGAAAAAGTCGACTAAATTTGACCAAAGGCTGAAAACTCACACGCTTTGAACAAGTCAAATTGATTATGGTTATACAAAACAGTTGTGTATATCCAAATGAGTGAAGACGTCAATGACCTAATATTTGACCGCTGGGCGGTTGTGTACATAAATTAAGTGTCTGTCCTTGTGTTTTAACTGTCATCAATAATAATATGATTCTTTTATGAATACATCATATTATAGTTATCTTTTTGTATGAAACTCCAAATTCTTCACTTTCTCTGTCATCGATCTCATTCGTCTTTTTAGCTCACCTGAGCACAAAGTGCTCATGTGAGCTATTGGTATCAATAGAGGCAGACCTTCCGTCGTCCGTCCGTCCGTCCGTCCGTCAACAATTGCTTCAAACGACTTCTTCTCAGAAACCTCTGGTCACATTTTGTTTAAACTTGGTCAAAAGCATCTATAGAACATTGCCTTTCAGATTTGTGTTTTTGGTTGCCATAGCTACCAAATGTAGGTCACAATGACCTACATAGTTAAAAACTTAAAAAAAATCTTCTTCTCCAAAACCACTTCACTGAGATAAAATCTGATGTGATATTTGGCATCTGTGGCGTCTTATTTACCAAGTTTGTGAATTTCAATAATTTTTGTGAAAAATTAGGTTACGCGTTTTTGCGTTAATTTTTTGTATTTTGTAAATAGTACTTTTTTACAAAAAATTACACTAATGAATAAATTTAGGTGAACTCTTTAACCAAACATCATTTTCTTATGTGAAGAAACATATGTTTGACAATTTTCATGAAATTCTGTAAAGCACAAGTCGCTTTTTTCGGCCTTTTTCATTTTCAATTCTAGCAACCCAAGGGTCGAGGGTTCAAATCCCAGTGGAGCCACTTTTTTTTTTTTTTTTTTTTTTTTTAATTTTCTGAATATTTTGACTTACAATGGTGCAAGGAAGAGATTTTATGAATTTTTAGTGTAATTTTTTTTTGTTTTTTTTTTTTTTTTTGTTTTTTGAAATACATGTGATTTTGCAACCCAAGGGTCAAGGGTTCAAATCCCAGTGGAGCCACATTTTTTTTTTCTTTTTTTTTTTTTTATTTTCTGGATTTTTATGACTTACAATGGTGCATGGAAGAAATTTTTGAATTTTTACTTTTTAGGTTGCCATAGCTACATTGACCTAAATAGTTGAAAACCTAAAAAAATTTTTTTCTCCAAAATCACTTCACTGAGATAAAATCTGATTTGATATTTGGCATCTAAAGCATCTTATAAACCAAGTTTGTGAATTCCAACAATTTTGTGAAAAATTAGTACGTGTTTTTGCGTTTATTTTTTATACATTGTAAATATTCACAAATGTACTTTTTACCAAAATTACAATATTAATCAATTTAGGTGAACTCTTTTTCCAAACATCATTTTCTTATGTGAAGGAACATATGTTTAACAATTTCCATGAAATTCTGTAAAATACAAGTCGCTTTTTCCTACCTTTTCTTTTTCAATTCTAGCAACCCAAGGGTCGAGGGTTCAAATCCCACTGAGGCTACATTTTTTTTTATTCTGAACTTTATGACTTACAATGCAATGGTGCATGGAAGAGATGTTATGAATTTTTACTTTTTTAGTGAATTATTATTTTTGAAATACATGTGATACTGATATGAAGATATAGCTAAAACCTTGAATTTTTTTTTTTTTTTTTTTTTTGTTTGTTTTGTTTTTTGTTTTTTGTTTTTTTGTTTTTTTTTTTTTTTTTTGTTTTACAAAATCATTGTTATGTGACATTATTTAAATTAATTGAACAATTTTTTTTTAAAAATAATTTGCAGTTAAATTTTACCTTTTTTTTTTTTTTTTTTTTTTTAAATATTTGAATTAATGTGTCAAATCTGTAAAGTCTTTAATCCGGATCTGAAAATTGCTCATGTGAGCTTTTGTTATGGGTAGGAACTCTGCCATCCATCCATACAACCATCAAAAGACTTCTTCTCAGACACAACTGGTCACATTTCATTCATATTAGTCAATAGACCTTCAGACCATTGCCATTCTCATTTGTGTTTCTGGTAGCTTTGGCTACTAAAAGTAGGTCACAGTGACCTATATAGCTAAAAACCAAAACAATAAAAATTAGGTTATCTGAAACCACTTCTATTTAGGCAACATGTTATGAATTACTAGGTATTATCAAGACATACCAGTTACATTTAAACTCAGGTGAGCAAATTAGGGCCATCTTGGGCCTCTTGTTTTGATTTAAAGCTTTCCATTGTGTTATTTTGTATCGATTAATTTTTACAAACATTTTTTTCTTTTTAGTCTTCCATGCGTTTTGTTTCCTATTTGATGTCATTTGGAAAGCTATTTAGACTTTGATTTTACTACACAGATTATTCAGTTCTTATATAATACTTACTATATACATGTAATTTGTACAATTCTTATTGTTACAGTTCTTAACCGTGGTGACAACATATGACATCTAATAACATATAATATCTCCTTAGTTGTTTCTATTGGTGTATATTCGTTATAATGTTGTATGTCATCTCATTCTAATTATTTTTACCAGACATAGCTGCTTTTTAAAACAGAAACAAAGTAAGCCCCCTTCTCTCGACCATGTGCTAGTTTGTATTTGTTTCAAATCAAAGGCGTTTGGTGTTACTTAAGCATATGCAATTTATGCCAAAATAGTAAAAAATTAGAATCTTGTCACTTCATTCTGTAACAGCAAATCTAGACACTATTTTGTTTCTTTCATTTTCAAAACTTACCAGCGTCATTAGTTCTATTTGCTTTGTTTAGAGTGTGTGGAAGTTAATTGTATTCTGACCACTTCTATTAAATTTTAAAAATGGTTTTTGAAATTGACAGGAAAGAAAGAAGTTTTAAAAAAGCACGATTTGCAGGATATATTCACAATCATTGATGGTTTAAGCACGATGAAGCAATAATTAGTTCTTGGCAGTTTTGAGACCCTTTAAGTTAGTATCATGATTAACTTCTTAATTTCTAACCTTTAATACAATTGTCATATCATAAATGTTCGATTTTTCTGAATGAAATCAACTAGTTGTCAGAAAATTCAAAACATTATAATATGACACGTTTAAGTCAGAAACGAATACTTTCATTCACATTTCAAACACAGCTGATCGCCAAAAATATTTAATGTTTTACGGACTACGGATACATTGACATTTGTTGAACTGAATAATAAAAATTTTAAACCTCAAAGTTGATACATGCACATAGTATCTGGTTCGCTTCATTGTTTGGTAATTCCAGGGTTGAAGAGTTTGTTAAGTATGATAAGATACGATATTTTGCCAAGTTTACGTTTTCGAACATAATAAATATAATATACAAATTGTTTGACGTAACATTCGTTCCGGGATTAACACAGCTAATTGTGATAAAGCAGTCATCTGTAATGTGTTTGTAGTTGAGACATTGTAATTAAAACTCGATAAGTAAATCTTGACATGTTTGTTTATCAAGCGATATCTACATTCACTTTACAGTAGCAGGTGTCCCGGTACGGTGTGATTTAAAGTAAATAACATGAAACATTTCTCTATATCAATGAAAAATTCTTTTTTTAATGATATTGCTTATAATGATCGGTGAATGTATCTAAACTCTGATATAGTTTATAAGGTCCTTATCAAACTTGGCTAGTCTTTTTTTTTTATAAAATCGTTTACCATTTGCTCTATACTTCCTGTCTTTTCTGTATTGGACGGAACAGTTCAGAAAAGCTACAGGCATGTATTTCATGTACACAATACAAATGGAGGCAAACGGTGTATCATATTGCTCATAAGACGTTGTACGTCACCAAGGACATCACGTCCGGTGTTTGCATTTACCACTTTCAACATGTTTATTGTCAATAGCAACAACATTTTTCTCTTTACAGTTCAAATAATTTAATCTAGAATGCGCTTCGTAGTTTTATGTTACGAATCGATAAAAGGAACAATATAGGAATATCTTATTTAACTTCTATAAAAAAGTATTGTATTATTATGCAATGTCACTATCACACTGACTCTGAGATTAGACTATAAGGTTTATAAAATAATACGTTGTTCATTTTCTGGTAGCTATTAATAACAGATTTTAATAAACAACTTTTATTGATATAAAAGTACATATGCATGTTTATGATAAATCTTGTATCGCACTTTAATTATATAAGTACATGTGCAGTATTTGACACTTCCTATATTTTGCTTAATTCTGGGTCATCTTACTCATACGTACAGTTGTACTTGTAGAAAATCAGAATAATCTGTACACTACGATATTTGTATATTTTGCTTGATAAAAATGCATGATCACAACCATTGCTTTTTGTTGATGCAGTAAAGTAATTTATAGATAAAATGGACTGGGTCGCTCTAAAGAAACATACATCAAGACAGATCACTGATTATTAAACTCTAGATTGTTTTTCGGTACTGTTAAAATGACAAAATGATGCCCAGTGGTGTGGTTAAAGTACTCTTTCACATAAGAATGTATTCCAAAACTTGCATATTGAAAGCCATGGAAAAAAATCACACCGGTTATTGTTCTTTATGTGAAGCATAAGCATAATGGAACTTTACTTTTTGATTTTCAAAGTATGAACTTTTTTCGAATGATTTTTTATAATATTACAAAATTAGAAGTCATAATTGTTTTTAAATGTAAGACAAAAATTAGAGAAAATTAAAAGTTAATTGTTACATCTTAAATGGCAATTGAACGGAAGTAAAACTGAGTGCAAATAAATTTTTTATTATTCTTGTATGCTTATTATTCAAAACCAATTAAGATTTAACAAACTATTCTTTTTTAAACAAATTCTTAAATCAATAATTAAATCATACTCTCAATTGAAAAATGGATCCTTTAAAAGCTTCATCCGTAAGATTTTTGGAAAAATAAATGCAAAAGCATATTTAAATAATAAGTCAACAATCTAGTCAATAAAGATCCAAAAATTTCTATTTCCTTCTATATCTGCAAATAAGAACCATTCAACTAAAAAAAATCTAAGGGGAAAATGCAAAACACAATTATGTCTTATGTTTTCGAAGGTAAATTTTCTATACTAACGTTTTATTGTGTTTCTGAAAAAAAAAATTTAAATTGCATTCTTATTGTGTAGTTATGGCAATTTGATTTAAATTTTATTCATGGAAATTCACTGTAGTAAACATTTAGAATCATACGGCGGAACAGAGCGGACACAAAAATGGTTTTATATATCGCTTGTTCACGTATTTACGATCATGCTTCATTTAGATTATACACAGACTCTATGTTATATATTGATTTGATTGACAGACAAAATAACTATCATTTTTGTGTTTTGTTTGTAGTTTTACAGACATAGGTTTTTGGTTTCACTGTACAGATTAATGAGATTTTATATGATATATTATATGTCTTTTAAGTAAAACAGATTTAGCACGTAATTTCGGTTTATAAAACAAAATATTGAACAAACCGTGTCGGCAGCGAATATTAGAGAATGTACGGAGAGTACTGAAAACTTACATCGGCCTTTTGCCAAAAGCGTAATGTTTTATAGATATCTTAGGACTTCAATGTCCATCATGACAATTTTAAGTAAGTAAGAAAACACGTGAATACGTACTTGTACTTGCTATTTGACAATTAATACCCGCTAGTGCCCCCTTCAATGAGGGAAACTAACTGCATTTCTTTTGTTATAAAGTGTATATAAAGTATATAAGTAAATGTATGTGAATGTACATGTACGTAATTTCACGGGATAAACTTTTCCGCGGTTTTTAAATTTCGATCATTTTGCGGTGTGTAATTTTCAAGGATCGACGAAACTTAATATCAAATTAAAATCACGAAAATTACCTTATCAGTTAAACAAATGAAACAAATAGTTATTTATCTAGTTGATTCTCTACTGACCCAAGAACTTCCTCCCAAAAGTACAAACTACAGACAATCTCAAAGCAAATCAAAATGTTCTTTATTTAATTAAATATGCAGTTGAAATAAATTCATATTTACTTATTTATTCAATTGTTTGCAAATTTGTAATTAGTGAAAAGTCTACTGTCATGATAAATAGTATGAACAGTCTTTTATGGAGAATGTTTCAATCTGCAGATAAAATGGATGGTATTGGCACAACTGTTTTTATTTTCGCGTGATACAAATTTGCGGATCTTTTCAGACCTTGAGGATAGCGAAAATTAGTGCACTGCAAATAAAATTACATAACGATAAATAAATTTTACACCTCAGTGTTACAATAATTCTATGTTTAAGGATTTATCGTATCATAAATGTTGAAATTTTAAGCAAAAGTTATTTTTTTAAAAATCATGTCATGACAATTTAAATTTTTCAGGTAGTATATGTAATAATAAGTCTTATATATCGCGTGTCTTTATAGATTAATATTATTGTATTATACCGCCTTTAATTATTTTTATTTTCAATTTTCAGAAAGATAAACACGACAACACAAAGTACTAACTAATTGATTACATGACATTTTAGACAATGACTTTGTTACCTAGACCGAACCTAAGGAAGAAACAAGACATAGAGATAGGAACAAGCTGAGAGATAGGAACAAACTGAATCATTTTTTTGTATTCAGTTTAACGAAACATAATTTTTTTCCTAAAGGGATTTTTGATGCGAATGAAAAATTACACGTGACACTTGTTATCTTGTAAACATTTTATTATCATGTCCAACCGCGGTGGCCCAACAGGTCCGGAGGGCCAAATGGTCAGTCCCCTTGAGGACTAGAGTGTGTATGAAGTGTGAGTTTATTGCTCATACAGGCAAATGTGACTAATCTATTTGGTTGGTTAAACAATAAAGTTTAACAATTAGTTGTGGTATTTTCATATGATAGTTATGAAGTTGTCATCATTACCAGTATTAATGGCTCGGATGCTTGTCTTATGTTTCACGCTATCTACAATCTGTCAAACTTAGCTTTAAAAGAAAAAGAGAATACATTTTGACAATTAATTAATGACACGTAAAAACAAAAAATTAATTAATCATGTTCAACTTCTGATGTACACTTTAGTCATACTGAGTGGAATTTACTAAGAGGTTTTTGTTCCTTTCTTTCAGTTGACACACATATTGATGTTTCCATTTTCATATATGTCAAAAATCAGTTTTTCATGTATTACAAAATGCCTACATTTCTTCTTATTTAAAAATGGAATTAACGTAAGTTATTTTCATTTTTGGATACCTGCTGTGCATAACCTTTTTAAATATTTGCAAAAATACTGTTGCATTTAAAAAAGTAGAAATTTTGAAAAAATCAAAAAGATTATTTGATTTTGCAAAACAAATTTGGTATAAATATGCATCAAATAATTGTTCCAATACAATTTAAAGAAAAAATTATAATAATAATCATAATTATAAAAAAAAATAATAATAATACATGTAATAAGATAAATAAATAAATAACGTGTTAAAAATTTGCATATAATATCTAGAAGTCATATAAAAATCTTTAAATACTTTTTTATGATATTCAATACCGGACTTTACATTTTATAAATTAAAACAACTCTGTCTCATTAACAATATAGCTAAGTAAGGAAGTAAGTAAGTAAGTAAGTAAGTAAGTAAGTAAGTAAGTAAGTAAGTAAGTAAGTAAGCAAGCAAGCAAGCAAGCAAGCAAGTAAGTAAGTAAGTAAGCAAGCAAGCAAGTAAGCAAGCAAGAAAGTAAGTAAGTAAGCAAGCAAGCAAGCAAGTAAGTAAGCAAGCAAGCAAGTAAGTAAGTAAGTAAGTAAGTAAGTAAGTACATTGTAAGAAGTAAGTTAGTCAGTACATTGTAAATAAGTAAGCAAGTAAGTAAGTAAGCAAGTAAGCAAGTAAGTAAGTAAGTAAGTAAGTAGTCAGTAAGTAATTAAGTAAATAAGTCGGTAAGTTATGATATAAATACTGGTAATAATTTTTTACTGCTGATTCATTGGCCTTGGTGTGTTGCTTTTAAAACTTACATAAAATCACAAACACGGGTACTTGAAACAGGAGAAGGTTATTTATGACTGAATAATGCAATAAGCAATAACAGGCAACGCAACCAAAACAACGTAAAAACAAACTAATGAACGAATCAATATATAGGTCAAAACATGATATTGGAACGACCGAATTTCGAAATCTGTCGACTTTGAACGCGTACCAGAGTTAAAAAACCACATGATTAATATAGCAATAATACTATTTGAGAGTCCCTTAACCTTCATTTCAAATTTTACAACCAAGACAACCAAGGCAACATTATGTTGGTTATCGGTTTAACGCATTAACACAAAGCGTTAAAAATTACTTTCTACAATGATGCCTTTGTCATATACCTTTTTTTGAATGTATTTTTATGATTAAATTCCAAATTGGTATATGACACCTTTAATTGTCCAGATTGCACATAAATGATCCTATATCAGTTTATAGCTTATCAATGATGTAATAGCGTGAACTATAATTTTGGTTTTAAAGTTTATTATCAATAAAAGTTTATTTCAAATGTCTAGAATTTTGTGTAGAATCAATTTTGATACAACATGATACACACTAACGTTAACAATCATTTCTGATAGAAACAGATATTACATAACTTACAGCTGCAGAATTGGAAGTAATGTGACCGTCATTCATCAGTTTAAAGATTATATGTGCGTCTTTTTAAAATTTTTATAATTAAAGTTAAAGTTTAAAAAATCATTAAAGGTTGAAACTTGAACAGAAAACACGCAATATGAAAAGCAACATAAATAAAACATTTAAACATTACAATATGTAATAAATAAATAAATAAATAAATAAATAAATAAATAAATAAATAAATAAAAATAAATAATTTAATTAAAGGGAAAATAAATCATCAAATAATATAATGATGTTAAATAATAATAGTTATTACGATAATAATTACTTATTTATGAGTATAGAAACTGTTTCTTGATAACTTAACTGTGAATGTTGATTTACATTCTAACAAATGACATTTACCTTATCACCAGGTCGTAAATATGTCTAGTCCAATAGACATAATTTACATGGTCATTATGTATGAACTGGTCACCTGTCTTGCTAAAAAATTACCAATGCCTTGTTAGAAATGATCAATTATATATTGTTTGAACCAAAACATATTCCTAACGTATATTTTGGAGATTTTGACAGATTGGAGACCTTGCATGGTATGTGGCAGGGCACTATCCTCGTTCATACAAAACGAGGAAAACATATCTCAATGTCATACAGTGGCATCTGAAACACGAAAAAACCAATGACATCTGAACTTTGGAGTACAGATTCTATTTGATTTATAAAGATTTTTTGAAGGGAAGGAAAAATAAATTGCGAATCATGCATAGGACTCCGTACTGAATATGTAAAATCTAATTCTTTTCTCTTTTTTTTAAAATTCATCTTATATAACCGTTTGATGCATTGAAATATGGTGCTAGTTAAAATGTTGATGATTATTTTTACACGGTTTTTAAAGACTGCTGCATTCTCTTTTTCAAATGTTAGTTTTTGTAACCAGAAGAACTTCAAAAAACGTTTCTTTATTTTCGTTGATATTTTAGTATTTGACAATGTCTCTTAAAAGATATGAGTCGCATGTCAACAGAGCTAATACCTCGAACATTTAATATATAACTGACCGATTTAAACTTGCTTTCAATGAAAATATGTTTGCTTTGAACTATTTTGAAAAAAAAACTTTTACGCCACACAAACAGTAAAATATTAAAGAAAATAAATACATTATATTACAGCATTATACAATAAGTTACTGAACCTAGATAACAAAACAGAGAGGTGAAACAGCAATAACCCCCAAACAAAGTGTTACTTTTGATGTTAAATAAAGACAAAGAAATAAAAAGAATCAAAGTTAATTTGATGAGACGTCTCGTCACCCCGGACTTAATGCAGCGTTTCTTCTAGGCAAAAAAATTCCCCTTTTAAGTTACGGTCAGCGGCATATATGCCTGAAATTCAGGTGTCAAAATTAATTACCTGGCTATTTCACGTATATACGTCTGATATGGACGTTAAATACTGGTATAAATACCGCAATGAATAGATTATTATTGCTTAAAGGAAAAGATTTAAAATAAAGATTGGTCAGTTTAAGCAACAATTCGATTGGATATGGCTTGCAGGAAGATTCCGTAGCAGATTTGTAACAACTTTAGTGTGAATTAGATTAGATTGCATTGCCTTCTAGAAGACTGTCATCAATTTCATGATACTGCTTTTAGGAAGATTTTGAAATAGATGTGGCACAACCTCTGTAACGAGATAACGAAAATAAGTTTCATAGTTAACACGAACTTGATATGAAATTATATTTGCCTGAATAATGTTTATATATATATATATACGTATATATATAAAAAGTTATTCAAGTCTTGCACAAGGTAGTATTTAATTGAAATAAAATGATAAGAGTTCATTAGAATTTTGAAAGACTGTATCAATTCCTTTAATTCAATTGTTTTCATTGAAATTCATCAGGAGTATCAACTGCTCTCTCTCTCTCTCTCTCTCTCTCTCTCTCTCTCTCTCTCTCTCTCTCTCTCTCTCTCTGTGTGTGTGTGTGTGTGTGTGTGTGTGTGTGTGTGTGTGACCAGAGACTGATTAATGCAAACTATATTTTGACGAAACCCATCTTCGTCCTAAAAATGAAATACTTTTTCTCGAATCTTTATTTAATAGTTAAATATGTTTATTAATTTGTTATTTATTGTATAAAATTTTGTTTAAACTAAAAAGGTAAGAAGTATATTTAGTTTTAGATGTCACACTGCCCGTCTTAGTCTGCCCGTCTGTAATTTGTAAATATTTTAGTTTTTTTTTTAAATAAATGCTTTATTAAGATTTGCATATGACAACTGTTTCCTATGTAAATTTTTGCAAATGACAATGTCACTGTTTTTTTTCTATCTTGTTCGCAGCTTAGAAGATTTACAGCACACGCTCTAAAGTACATGTAATGCATTTGTAATGTTTTGGCGATATAGATAGTGACAGGAATAGATGGAAAGTTATTTGTGTTGAAGAGCATAAATTCGTCTGATTCAGAGAAAAGAAAACTAAAAGCATCACAGCTTAACACTTCCAGTCCGATAGATAATGTTATAAGCCCAAATACATGTCTATTTGTTGGATCGCTGTGGTAACAGTGCTTAGTTTTGATGGTAAAATATGCGTCTTCCCGGTAGACTCGTAGTTAAATTAGTGAGATGGTAATAAAAAGTCTTAGAAACTCTAAGCTTTTGACCTATGAACGATCTTTTGTCATTTCTTTCGGTGGCTCTCAAAAGTACAATGTTTTGTAACTATTAGTGCTTTTAGTGTTCAATGATATGTATATCCTGTCTTGGTGTCTTATTTTATTGTTTTGGATTCCTTTGCCGCATTGGTTGGTGCAATAAAACACAGATTTTAACTTCTATACACGTATATGTACATGCAAAGTACATGTATGTATGGGTTAAACAGCTTAAAATGAAAACTATATAGATACTTCTCCGAGTATTGAAGTGTTTAACACGCAATTTATGTTCGACAAACAAATATTATGCTTGAAAAACAAAACACCTGTTGTTACCTAGCGAAACCTGCCAAATGGTCTATAAGTCTATACATTTCTTAGTTGCAAGATAAATTTGTATCTCCATTTATCTCTAAGATAAAATTATCTCACAAACTAATCCGGCTTAAATTTAATTAACATAATCATATTTTTTAACGTTTGTTTTTAAATCTTAAGTAAATTTCCGTAAGA
The DNA here is from genome assembly GCA_029721355.1 of Tegillarca granosa. NCBI lineage: Eukaryota > Metazoa > Mollusca > Bivalvia > Arcoida > Arcidae > Tegillarca > Tegillarca granosa. Next base: position 5,657,028 of record CM056598.1, read on the forward strand.
ACAATATTGGTATTTGCTGACATGACACCAAGATTAAGTGTCCAGACAAGACATATTGAAAAATTTTGTAGATTTATTGACTTAAATTTTCATATATATTTATCATTTGTTTAAACTTTTACGGCGACATATTACTCAAGAAGACAACATCACGTGATCCACATCAAAAACTCTTATCTTTTACAATCGGAATTTTAATAACGCACTATGAACATAGGAATGTAGTACTTTTAAGTATGACGTCATTTTAGTTCAAGGTATGTTAAAGTGACAGTTTATATTTACTTAAGACGCAGCTTTTGTTTGATCTGTGTTTGCAGGTCATGTTGGGGGAGTCTTGTTGTAGTAACGACATATCTAGCGCCATTTTACTACCGCTTTATTAGTTTTCATATTGACAGAATGACTGGATTTGGATTTAGAAGGAAAGATTTAATGTTCACTTCAAACTTTATTGATCGTTTGATTTTCAGACCTACTTTTTAATGGATACAAATGCATTTATACCGGGAGATTTCTAGCCGACATATAAACAAACATTTGTAGGTGGTAAATATTTACCTTATAGTGTTATAGCGACAACCAATACATAATAAATCTATGCACGTCAGTGACGTAATAAACACAACAACAAGAAAATAATCTGTGCACCTAACTTACTTTTTAAATAGTTTAAGACAGGTGCAAATATATTTTCTATAGGTATGAAGCAGTTACGTGCATGCTAATTGCAAACGGAACAAAACCTTACCGGCTTTTTTATGAAGTGCTGCCAAACTCCTACTTTATCAAATAAATCATTATTAAACTATTCTTTACGTCAGGTGTTAATAGCGCATTATTTTGTCCACAATCAGCAGTTGCTATGATAAACAACTTTTGTGGGAGGTATCAGGATCGATGGTGGGTTTGACATGAAGCGTTCAAAAAGAAGTTACGTCCATCTAGACTATCCCCGTTTTCTTTTGCACTTTAATTTAATTTATTTGTTTGTAGTGTATTTCATTTATCTATATTTGCAATATATAGATTTTTTTTATAAGTTGCATTTGCAATGTGAAAGTCAATCGGGATTGAAAGGCAAGGAGCAAAATGCACACACACACACACACACACACACACACACACACACACACACACACACGTGTGGACACACACTGTAATAAATTAACAAAAGAATATATTTCTAAGATCTTTTTTTAAATATCAGAATTCTACATTGTACACAATGATTTTAGTGTTAAAAATGGATTCCTAAGCACCAAAAAGTGAAACACTATTAACACTAAAACAATCTTTCCACTCCCGTAATTTTCGTTGCATTTTAATGAGTATGTCGTATAATGTTAAAATGTTTTCGTTATCGATATAAAACATGTTTTATTTGAAGGTTTACGGAAGTATAACAAAGAAAATGTCGATCGTATAGTGACAGGTAAACCACAAAATTACAATTTCCGTGTCTGGTTTTTACATGTGTCTTAAAATGTAAATGTGAAAATGTAAATTAGTTGAACGTAGATATTTTTCATTACTGCAATTACAAAACTTGTACTTGTTGGAGATTCTCTCTTGATAGCGATATAAAATAAAGAAAACTGCAGCTGAATATATTATGCTTTGCAATACAGCAAGCCATCAAGAACACAAGCCAACAAAGCTTATAATTTAACAAACACTAGATTAACAAATGTTGAAACAACTTTTAAAAACCTTTCCAATTTTGAAAAAGTCACAATTATGTATTACAGCACTCTTAGTTGATAGATTCCATTTTGTAATCATCCGGAGAACAAATCAACAACATCCAAGTAGATAAAAAATAAATAAATAAATAAAAGATTACATTTTACAAATGTAAGAAAATATGCAATAATGATATTTCTTGCATATATTTTAAGATGTTTCTGCAAAAGAAAATCAACTGCATTTCAACAAGATGCCCAATAAGGCCTTAATTGGTATTAATAAGAAATTCAGTTTGGGACTGCCATGTCCGAAACAATGTCAATTTTACATCAATCAAAGATTTTTCAAAATGAATACCTTTCAATTTTGCTCATTTGTTTTTGAAAAAAAATTAAAAGACTTGACAAAAACAACATCTAACCAACAAACTCAGAAAAATTCATTACATGCCAAAACTATAGAAAGTCTTCAGATTTTTTTTTACAACCCTTTACATTTATGCCAGAACTTAAGAGTGTATGTGAAGCCGTTGTCTTTATTATTATTATTATTATTATTATTATTACTATGTATTTAAGCTGCATTAAGTTTTCCTATGCATAATATACAAACGGCACATTTTTCATAACTATGCCTCTGATGAAAAATATAATGCTTGGTTCCATGATAAATCTCTTACGTAAAAGTTCAAGGGAAAATCTACTGCTTGTTTGATCTACCAAAGCTATTATTTTAAAATATCGATCACATGACTCTTTCTCGAAAACGAGGTAACCTCAACAAACAGAAAGCATGTGTTCAAGAGCAATTCAGCCACTCTGTAATACGTATCCAAGCCAAACTGCCGTTTTTAATTTACAGTTATTGTTCCATCTGGGCTAGGTTATTTGAATCCTTGGAGTCAGTTTGTCCAATTTGGACCTTGTTAATCTGTAATCGTTCTCGCACGAACATCTTTTCTTTCTATCGACGCGACGTCATGTAGACCTTTCGCGCATGCCCCAAGCTGATAAATCACATTTTATCTAGTTGCCCCAAGCTTTTGGGATTTTCATTTATTATGGGTTAATGAAAGTGAACTTAAGAAATGAATCGCACAGATCGTAATAACAACCAATTTATATTGATAAAAAATATTTTTAGAAATTTTTTTTTCAAAAATGGGTAAACTTAAAGCAGCTTAAATAGTCTGTTATAATAATTTTTGACAATTTATATGTTAATAAGCAATAAGTAGTGTGTTAAATTTACATATTAAAAAGCTTTTAAAAGATGCCACTTCAAAATGCTACAATTTAAGCCTATCGACTTTCATCTACCTGGCACTGCTTGGATACGAAAAAAACGATTATGTATCAGCAAGTTCAATTTTTATTATTTTGTTTGACCGACTGACTTCTAAGTCTGTTGCTTGTGACTGAGGAATAAAGCACAAATTAAAGTTTAAGTAAATCAATTTCATTTACAAAAGTGTAGTGAAGTTTAAAGGTCTGTTCGTCTCCAACTAGTACTAAATGGTAGTTAAGCTTTACTTAAAACATACTTTCTTTCAATCTAAAAGTACAAAAATTCAAGGCCATGGTTTAAATAGAGTGCATACCAGATAAAACACACATACAGAAATTAAAGTCTTTGAGCGATGTCTCCAAAACAAGGTTTGGAAGTTATACTGAATGGTATTGTAACATGATTTCATTTCTTTTTCAACTTTCCAATATATATATATATATATATATATATATATATATATATATATATATATATATATATATATATATATATATATTGTTTTTATATATATTGTTGCCATTGGTTCCTGGTAGAGTAAGAAGCATAATGTTTAAAGCATTATATTTACAGAACTAAAGGAAGGTTTGCACGTCCTACAGAAGTACATTAGAAAAGTTGAGTTAATTTAAAAATACACTTTATATCTATCTTAAAGTGCAAATATTCAAGGTCAGCTAGATTCAATACAATTGCCAGTTAAAACGCATATAGAAACGAACACTAAGTCTAAAACAATTTTTGATACCTCTCAATGCCATATTGAATTCAAAATTGTAACTTTACTTTTTGTTTTCATAATTTTTTTTTTAAAAAAGTCTCGGTTTTATGTATACATTTACATTGAACTTGTATGAGTCAAAAAACACGTTATTTTTATCTGTAGTGTTAATCAAAAAATCCCTTAAACGACAGTATTAAAAGATTTCATTTCCTCTTTTGTCTTAAGAATTCTTTTTCTCAGACTTAATTAATATTAATCTAATTAATTCTTATCATGGTAAGATAATTAACACAATTTAATACTGTTCCTATCAGTTTTTTCGTGATACAAGTATACTATATACATCTCAATTAAGACATGGTTATGAAAACTTAATGTCATGCATTAAACATATACATCCTTTCTCCCTAACGATGTAGTCACTGACTGCCATAAGTTACGTCCGATCTGAGCTTATATATATACTGGATCTAAAAATAGAATATGGAAGTTTGTTGGCTAAATTAAACAGAAAGGTTTTGTGTTTCGTATGCGTGACATAAGATGATGGATCGGATGATTGCTGTTTTTTGTGTGTATGTATATCATGACTTCTAATTGACACTTATGACTCTGTCTTAAGACAGATTTTTTTGTGTATATGTTCTTACTTATATTACTGTTTATTGAATGTCCTATAGCTAATCAGAACAATTAGTAGTCTGTGGTATATTTTACGTTTTACTTTAAACACAATTCACAGAAAAGTTTTGGCTCTGTTTCGCTGTATCAGCACATATACATGTACACAAGAATGAAAGAAACATCATCTATAAATGTGCAAAACTCATATAACACAACGGTATGTGACTCAAACGTTAACTTGAAAAACAGGAAGCAAAAATATAATTGAGGAAATGGAAGTTGTAATGTATACAAGATACTTGGAACAAATAACACTCGTTTACGAGTGTGAAACTTACATGACTTAAATGAAGAAAACATTATTATTTTGGTAACACTTGCAAAAAATTGTTCCACAAAATAAACATCTTTATAAAAAGTAAAATAAATCTGTGGCAAAAATTAAAGTATACACACTTTAGTTCCTAGGAAAGCGTTTTTACAACTGATTTAAAGCCGCCGTAATTAGAATAAATCATAGTTTCTTCAGAATAAAATGTAGCAACAGCTATCTAATTTCTGTCTCCCAACTCATGTAAGAAATCCAGATGGAAATGCTATTGTTTCGCATTTATCAATATTGTGTTTGAAATACGGTTTTCCATTTTTATTTTCTTGATTGTTTCCAAATAATTAACAAAACATATAATATATTTTTTTCATAATTTTCACGTCATTGTAATGTTATATTCAGGTATAATTTCTTTGCAGTTTCTAAACAAATATCTACATTGTGAATTTTCTTCTTCTCTTTTTTTATTTTGTTATTGTTATTTTTGTTTGGATATTCGAGACCGTTTACACGTGCACCTAGGTACTAGTTAAGAGAAAAAACATCTTTACATAGTTGTCGCAGCCAAATTATTCAAACTAATTAGAGATTAGACGATTAAATTTAAATTTTGTACAAAATATGGTTATCCACATAATTAGTAACGATGCAGTTAAAACTTATTTCCTAACTTCATTTTATGTATACACACTCGAATTCTGGTATTTATCTCGTCAGGTTTGTCTTACACGCCACACAAAACACCAATTAGAGTAAGATTTCCAGAGCTTTTTTTAATATTTGAAAAGAGCGAGCCATTTGAAGCATTTTTCTAGAATCTGGAGAAGAGTGAGCCATTTGAAGCATTTTTTTGGAATCTGAAGAAGAGCGAGCAATTTGAAGCATTTTTCTAGAGTTTGGGGAAGAACGATCCATTTGAAGCATTTTTTCTAAAATTTGGAGAAGAGCGAGCAATTTGAAGCATTTTTCTAGAATTTGGAGGTGAGCCAGTCATTTGAAGGATTTTTAAGAATTTGGAGAAGAGCGAGTCATTTGAAGCATTTTTTTAGAATTTGGAAAAGAGCGAGCCATTTGAAGCATTTTTTTTTAGAATTTGGAGCATTTTTTTAGAATTTGGAGAAAAGCGAGACATTTGAAGCATTTTTCTAGAATTTGGAGAAGAGCAAAAATTTTGAAGCATTTTTTCTAAAATAAGCAGACACAATAAGGAGCCATGTATAAAAATATTTCAACAAAAATGCATAACCTTAGGTCATCAATATTTGAATCAAGAGTTGGTGTTTAAAACTATCAGAGCCTTCTTTTACACCTTCTTCCTAACTGCCAACCATTTTGGAATTTTGCTATCAAAATTCTTTCAAATTGAATAAACTTTTGATATTTCTATATGATCCATGCGAAGATAATATACTGTAAAAGGTCACGTCTGATGTGTAGGTATGTTCCTATACACAATGACTGTCATGATCCTTTTTGGTTTTCAGCTGTTCATCTTTTAGGGGTCTCGGAGGCCGAGTGGTCTAAACGCACGCTGGGTTCGATCCCACTCGGGACAGATCCTATTGTGAGAAAGTTTGTAAGTTCGCTTGACGAAGGTCGTTGGATTTCTCCGGGCACTCCGGTTTCCTCCACCATCCCAGAACTGACCGCCTCGAAATAAGTGAAAGAATCTTGACTGAGGCGTAAAAACACCATAACTTCCCTCCACTCCACTCCGTTCATCTTATACGTCGATTGACAAATGATCTATTTATATTCAAGTTAAATGTTGTAAATATTGCAACAATAATTTTAATGCTTTATGGTCACTTCTGGATCTTTCCATACATACATTTACATGAGTTTGAAAACATTGACTCTTGTCTATAGAATTGTATACGTTAACAACCATCAAAAACCGAAAAATATGTAAAATTATCAAAATAATAAAAATATTTCTATCTATGGCATGATCATAAATGCCTTGTTTCAAATTTTATTGATCAATAAATGTCTAGTTAATTAACCTATCAATATAAACGGAATTCTTGATTACTGTTGAAAATAAAAATAAAAAGATTTATTGCGGATTGTCCCTCACGCTGTTTTCATGCATGACTACTCGTAACTCTTCAGTGCTCAAACATTTTTTGTTTACAAGTCAATGAACTTGTATATGCAACATGCCTCATTTTAACAACCAAATTGCCTTTTGATTTATGCTAGATTATAATTGATTGCTGTAACAGGTTTATTATTTTTTTTCTGAGGCTATATTACATGAATTAGTTTTAGCATAGTCATTTTATCTCAAGATTGATTTTTAAAAAAGATTATTATGCATTTAAAATGTATATAGTTTCATATAATTTGTTGTAACACAATAAAACAATAAAATCTTTCTCAAAAACCAACACATAATAAAACTTGTATTGACATTATTTACATACATAGTTAAAACGTCTGAGCCGACAGAAGCCATTTAGTTAAACCAATGGTCACAAATGTTTACATTGTTAAGCCGCTAGAAACCCACGATAATCACATTGCTACTTAATGTGACCAAGTCCAAGTTTGATGCTTTCCCTTCCTGTTCCTGTTCTGTTAATATCTAGCTAAATTACCTGTTTAATTCTATGCTACATGTGCACATTTCGGAGAGTCATTCCACATCTATGACACTGAGGCTAAAACATGACAGATTAAACAATAACAGAAAAAAACCAAGAGGCCCATGGGTCTTAACGCTCACCTGAGGATATGTCCAAAATTGTTTGCAAAGTGCAAAAGACAATATATTAAGTACAGAAACTTTACAAGTTTTCTCAAGTTAAGAACTGCCACAAAACTTAATCATATCCAGTCACATTTCATTTATAAGTAGCTTATATAATATGCATGAAGTTACTGTAGTACAATGAATAATTTCCCAATCATTAATAAATTTCAGTATAATTATGCAGTTATGTCCTTGACCTTTGAACATATATAACCTCGAACCATATATGATCGTCATGTCAATACCTACAATATTCTTACATACATGCCTATGCATGAAATTAATAGCTTTCAAGATAATTAACAGTTTAAGTATTCTTGTGATGATATGACCTTGACCTTTCAACATACGGCCTTGAACCATATATCAAAATGAACATTGACACAATACCTACAATATTCTAATATACATACTTACAATATTCTCATTTACATGCCTATACAAAAAGTTAATAGTTTTCAAGATAGCTGTGACTGTGACCTTGACATTTGAACATACGATCTTGAACCATATATAAAATGATCATTGAAACAATACCAACAATATTCTAATACATATATGCCCATTCAAAAAGTTAATAGTTTTCAAGATAATTTGCAATTTAGATCTTCTTCTGCAGCTGTTACCTTGACCTTTGAACATATGTCCATGTACCATATATCAAAATGACCGTTGTCACAATACCTACAATATTCTAATATATATATGCCTATACAAAAAGTTAATAGTTTTCAAGAAAATTAGCAATTTAAGTCTTCTTTTGCAGCTGAGACCTTGACCATTTGACCTTGAACCATATATCAAAATGATCGCCATATCAATTTCTACAATATTCTAATATACATGCCTATACAAAAAGTTTATAGTTTTCAAGATAATTAGCAATTTAAGTCTTATTTTGTTGCTGTTACCTTGACCTTTCAACATTTGACCTTGAATCAAATATCAAAATGATTGTCATGTCAATACCTACAATATTCTAATATACATGCCTATAAAAAAAGTTAATAGTTTTTAAGGTGTAGCAATTTCCCCACTCAGTGCCTTATAATTTCCCTATTTTGAGCCCCATGGCTACCATTTGTGCAATTATGAAACTAGATTACTAGGGATGTTAAAAATGAAATAACTAATATCTCTTATACATTTAGAGAAGAAAATTTTTAATTTTTTTTCACCCGCTCTTTTTTAATGAGGCCCCAAGGGGACATAACTACTTTATTTGTGAAAATCTGAAAAGGGCTTCACCAAGGCATGATGGTTACCAAGTTTCATTAAATCTGGTCCAGTGGTTTTGCAGGAGAAGATTAAAATGTAAAAAGTTTACGCACGACAAACGACGAGATTTTTATAAATCTATCTGTATTGTTAGCCAGTATGATTTGAAATCAACTCGCTTCTATATTAAAGCATATCATTTGCACTGAGATATAAGAATAGTTTATATTGACTTCCTCTCCTTGCATTTGTGGGAGGATGCTTTTTCATTGCGGGTGTGTATTTTCTTCTAACAGCCGACATAAGCATGCAAAGAACAGCGCATAAAAATCGACGAGTTATTACAAACGCAATATCATATATTAACTTTGGCATTTGTTTGACATTTATTGTATAATATCAGAAAATGTTACAAATATCTTTTTAAAAAGATTACCAGTTTTATCTTTTACTTTTATCGGCATTTATTTATTCTTTATTTCTGTTTTCGAAAAAGGTTGGGTTAAATATTTTTTACTTTCGCGTTTTAAATTGGGCGTTAACATGCATCATATTCCAATATTTGTTGTATAATCAAATATAGGGGGGATATTACGAAATTGACAAATAAAAAAAAGAAATCATTTAGGTTAACTCGCTAAAGCCAGCAAAGCTAATGACATGGCGACCGTGCATGCTTGCGTCTATCAGCTCGTAAATATACTTCTATCTTCTCCTCTAGAACTACTGTACTAATTTGCCAATTTGAAAAAAACTTGATTCTAAATGACTCTTAATTGGTACAAATCAACTTCGATGTCGTACATTTGACTGTAAAAAGCAGAAAGTGATAAAAAGCAGAAACGGGATTATTAATCGTCCGATTTGGTTCAAGTTTTTTATACATAAAAAGTAAATGTAGATGTATAGCCATTTAAATTATAAAACTGGTTTTATCAAACATTGTGGGTTAGTCATTCATCACCGGAATATGCCAGATGAAATAAGGTGCTATTTTTGGCAATTTATAAAAATGCAAAATCAAAAGTACTGAGTCAATTTCAAATAACCTTTGCGTGGAAGTTTCCTATGTTAGTCGCATTAAACTTTGCAAATCAGTTTCAGAAAGTACTGCCTCATTTAAAATGTCAGCCGTTACTACACCATTTGAAGTATTTGACTTAAAAGATTGTATTCTATTTAACCAGTCTTGTTTCAGTTTACGTGAAAAGCCACAGTATATTATGTTATTTTAGTCCCCTTTTCCTAATGTTATGGTATTCTTTCAAATATTTTTATCAGCTTTTTAACTGCAGGAGACTTATGTCAATATAGCTTTAATAATTACTCCATTCTTGCAAACAACACTGAATGTTTTAGATTTCCACATACTCAATTTGAAGAGTTCAATCTATGTTGTTTCTTTATTTCGTTTTTTGTGTTAAAGGTTTTTACGTATTGCACGTCAAAAATCACGATCTTTTGAAATTTTTAATGATCAAAATCAAAACATTTTCCAGCGATTTTATGTATAACGAGCTCTAGTTGTGCAATGATTGTTAACTTCATGTCAAGTTCCCCATATTCTGAAATCTATCGACTAGAAAGCATCCCCAAAAAGTGAAATATTTGGCTATTTTATTTACATTATTTCTGTCATTCTGCATGATCCGGCAATTTTTTTTTCATTTTTTTTTCTTTTATAATTTTTGAAAAGTTAAAACATACGTATAAATCATATAGATCAAAGTTTAGCTACCACCCCCGTACAACTTTTGAAACAAAATAAAACCATAACAATTTTATGAGTTTTGGTTTTTTTTTTAGATGAGTCAAATAAGGTTTGTATAAGATAAACTGCTTTTTATATCGTATAATTCTTTCTGTCTTGTTTAGATATTATACAAATATACAACTGCCAAAATACTCATTCACATAAAGAAGAAAGGATATATTTAAATCCATTAATGCTTTCGCCATGGACATGTTGACAAATATATATTTTTAATAAACATTTCTTTATAGTTTGTCATAAAAGAAAGATTTCGTGTTTAGATCAAAGCAAAAAAAAAAAATAAATAAATAAAAATAAATAAATAAATAAAAAATTAATAAGAAAGAATTGTTATATTATAAAATGTAGATATAGTGTTTGACGAAAATTAAAAAAAGGATCGCGGGACAAAACAACCATACCCTTACCGAGACAAATCATACCGTATACACTCACTATATATACAAAATAACCATACACTCCCGAGACAAAGCATACCGTATACACTCACTATATATACAAAATAACCATACACTCCCGAGACAAAGCATACCGTATACACTCACTATATATACAAAATAACCATACCCTCACCGAGACAAACCATACCGTATACACTCACTATATATACAAAATAACCATACACTCCCGAGACAAAGCATACCGTATACACTCGCTATATATACAAAATAACCATACACTCCCGAGACAAAGCATACCGTATACACTCGCTATATATACAAAATAACCATACCCTCACCGAGACAAACCATACCGTATACACTCACTATATATACAAAATAACCATACACTCCCGAGACAAAGCATACCGTATACACTCGCTATATATACAAAATAACCATACACTCCCGAGACAAAGCATACCGTATACACTCGCTATATATACAAAATAACCATACCCTCACCGAGACAAACCATACCGTATACACTCACTATATATACAAAATAACCATACACTCCCGAGACAAAGCATACCGTATACACTCGCTATATATACAAATAACCATACACTCCCGAGACAAAGCATACCGTATACACTCACTATATATACAAAATAACCATACACTCCCGAGACAAAGCATACCGTATACACTCACTATATACAAAATAACCATACCCTCACCGAGACAAACCATACCGTATACACTCACTATATATACAAAATAACCATACACTCCCGAGACAAAGCATACCGTATACACTCACTATATATACAAAATAACCATACACTCACGAGACAAAGCATACCGTATACACTCGCTATATATACAAAATAACCATACACTCCCGAGACAAAGCATACCGTATACACTCACTATATATACAAAATAACCATACACTCCCGAGACAAAGCATACCGTATACACTCGCTATATATACAAAATAACCATACACTCCCGAGACAAAGCATACCGTATACACTCACTATATATACAAAATAACCATACACTCCCGAGACAAAGCATACCGTATACACTCGCTATATATACAAAATAACCATACACTCCCGAGACAAAGCATACCGTATACACTCGCTATATATACAAATAACCATACACTCCCGAGACAAAGCATACCGTATACACTCACTATATATACAAAATAACCATACACTCCCGAGACAAACCATACCGTATACACTCACTATATATACAAAATAACCATACCCTCACCGAGACAAAGCATACCGTATACACTCGCTATATATACAAAATAACCATACACTCCCGAGACAAAGCATACCGTATACACTCGCTATATATACAAAATAACCATACCCTCACCGAGACAAACCATACCGTATACACTCACTATATATACAAAATAACCATACACTCCCGAGACAAAGCATACCGTATACACTCGCTATATATACAAAATAACCATACACTCCCGAGACAAAGCATACCGTATACACTCGCTATATATACAAAATAACCATACACTCCCGAGACAAAGCATACCGTATACACTCGCTATATATACAAATAACCATACACTCCCGAGACAAAGCATACCGTATACACTCGCTATATATACAAAATAACCATACACTCCCGAGACAAAGCATACCGTATACACTCGCTATATATACAAAATAACCATACACTCCCGAGACAAAGCATACCGTATACACTCGCTATATATACAAAATAACCATACACTCCCGAGACAAAGCATACCGTATACACTCGCTATATATACAAAATAACCATACACTCCCGAGACAAAGCATACCGTATACACTCGCTATATATACAAAATAACCATACACTCCCGAGACAAAGCATACCGTATACACTCGCTATATATACAAAATAACCATACACTCCCGAGACAAAGCATACCGTATACACTCGCTATATATACAAAATAACCATACACTCCCGAGACAAAGCATACCGTATACACTCACTATATATACAAAATAACCATACCCTCCCGAGACAAAGCATACCATATACACTCACTATATATACAAAATAACCATACCCTCACCGAGACAAACCATACCGTATACACTCCCGAGACAAAGCATACCGTATACACTCGCTATATATACAAAATAACCATACACTCCCGAGACAAAGCATACCGTATACACTCGCTATATATACAAAATAACCATACACTCCCGAGACAAAGCATACCGTATACACTCACTATATATACAAAATAACCATACACTCCCGAGACAAAGCATACCATATACACTCACTATATATACAAAATAACCATACCCTCACCGAGACAAACCATACCGTATACACTCACTATATATACAAAATAACCATACACTCCCGAGACAAAGCATACCGTATACACTCGCTATATATACAAAATACGCGATAAACTACTTATGGTTGCCGTTTTGTCATGTGCAGAATTTTGAATTTTTACAAAGAGAAATATTCAAAATTCTGCACATGCAGAATTTTGAATATTTCTCTTTGTAAAAATTCAAAATTCTGCACATGACAGTTTTCCTGGAGATATTAAGTTTCAGTTAGGGTCTGTTAAGCTACGTTTTCCACCAACTTTAGAATATCCTTCAGAGTAGTTTTTGACTAAGCTGTGTTCATAGAGCTGTAAGTTGTACTCCGACTACTATTTTTTTTAATCTTTTTTCTCTTTGAACGTTAAAACAACCTTACTTATTCACACTGAACAAGCATATGGAAAGCTATGGTATTTTTTCTATCTCGATGGGCAGCAAAACAAGCCGATTTTTTATTTATTTATTTTATTTTATTTTATTTTTTTTTGTCAACAAGTCAAACTGTATTTAGTTACAAACAATGCATATTCCACAAATTCAAGTACATTTTTCAAGTATTATCAATCATTATAAGTGACAAAAAAGTTTAACAATTTATCATTTCCTATTTTGATTTTTTCTGAACTATTACCACTCAGAGGTAGCACATTTCTGAGAAATCTGAAAGTACATGTAGCACATGACAAATTCGACAATAACATGAACTTATGTAATTAAACGATAAATAGATAAAACCTTTAAATAAAGTTTTATAAATAAGTTGTAAATATCCGGTTATGAAAAAAAAAATGATAAAAATGATAAATTTTCACCGTGATTAATGATAAAAAAACTTTAAATTTATAAACATAGTATTTTTAGGAGTCACATGATGAGACAAGTACAGAAAGCTTTAAAATATAGATATATGAAAAGGTGTCTGTAATATGATGAACCAAAATAGAAAAATAAAAAAAAAATATAATAAATAAATAAATAAAATAAAAAAAAATTGATAATAATACATATAACTAACTATCCGTCTACTGTTTTATTGTTTATATATAACGCGTTTACTTTGCAACAAAAACACTTCATAATTACCTCCTGCATCACAATGAAGTAACAAAATATGTACAAAACTTGTACAGTTATTGTGTAAATACATGCTTTATGTTCGTTCACGATGATCTTAAGCTTCGTAAGGAGGAAATAAAGAATAAACATTGACTTTTGCGTGTTATTAAGCGGGTAATTAATTCTAGATGTACAGTTTTTCTGTGCAACTCAATTTAATACACTATAGACAAAGAAAAAAAACTGAAGAGAGCGTTTTGTCTATTACAGCAACAGTTTATTGCATTACTTTTGGAACTGATATATGACTGTCTAGTCAAAACAAGAGCATTTAAAAACCAATCTGTCTGGAATATAGAACTTATTTTATACTTACTTTGGGAGAAAATTAAATTCAAGTGTGTTGATCGACTGTTGTCATGGATAAATCACAATATACCACGGCAAGACGATTTAAGTCTATTTAATTACAAAAATATATATCTAAGTGCAATGTTGAAAGGGTTGGCTCGTTTCATATTTCTAAATTTGAGAAAGATATTCCTTTTTCAGAATATTTTTTTAATTTTATAATCTGCGTGTTTTATCCCTTATAATTCTATACAAAACCATTTCTGGATATCATTTATCATCATTCTGTTAACAGCATTGTCTCTTTACTTTGGCATTCATGTAGCTCAGTAAAATGTTGTAACTTAATATATGATATTTTTAACATTTTGATTTTTTTTTCCCGGTTATCTCAATCCAGTGTGCTTTTAATTTAATTTGCGGTTTGTAATATTGTCGGTGTTTTGAATTTTTATAATACTCGAATATTTCTTTACATATTTTGCCGTAATATCAACGTCAAACGGAATGTGCCGTTATTAGTCAAAAGACTACATTTGTAATATTCCACCGATTGAATAGCATAGAAGAAAAGAAAACCAAGAATGGGGTGAAATATTGGGTTAACTGTAACAACTCGGAACAAGTGAGAAATTAACAAATTACTGATGTGCCCCCATCCCATTGAAATACTTGAAATGTTTGCGTCCTTTTCTTCCTCACATATACAATTTGAAATGAAAATGCAATTTTAGCGCTTGTAAGTTTCCATTGCGTATAAGACATGATGAACATGTTATACATGTATGAATCCTCTGTTTGTTTGTTTAACTTAAACTATAAAACTTTTCATTATTATTTTACTTCAAACTTTTTATCAAGATAAGTCTTTTTTCAAAGTAATAGTTATGGAGAAAAGATATTTAAGACAGTGACATGTGCTCTTTTAGGTAAATAGTATTGTATAAAATTAAGAAACTGATTTGATGTACAAAACATATTTACTTTCAATAATTAGGGACATATTGATTTATTTTGAGAAACATCGATTTCCTTCTTTAAGATTCTAGAATCATCCAAATCCTCCCACAACTGACGATTTATTTCATTTCAAAATTATTTGAAATTGGGTTTTTAATCTGTGTTGATTAATATCCATGAAACGTCAACCTCCTACAAACTGAATGAGAAGCCCCCAATAAAAATGATATAAATATTTTGGTGACTAATATCAAAGTAACTTCTCTGCAAGCTATGCGGTTTATGTCACAAAGTTAAAAGTTGTGGGAGTTAGCCAGTCTACTTTGTCATTGTTGCTGCACTAACCGCAGAGATATTTATTATCCCAGTGGCTAATATAAACGCTTTATTTATTTTGTTTTGTTTTTCTAGAAATTTCGGGGTTTTTCTGTATCGAATGTAAACAATCAAAAATAAAAATTCGACCATTCATATCATTATTGCTTTTTTTGATATGATACAGAGAAAACTATCAACGTTTTTGTCATGTTTATAGTTACTAAATACAGACACTTCAGATTAAAATACATGTTTACAGTTTTATTTTTATTTTATTTTATTTTATTTTATTTTATTTTATTTTATTTTATTTTATTTTATTTTTATCCAATGCAAATACAAGAAGAGCATTTTGGAAACTTGTATGTCTTTTCTGTTTTCTGGTTTATAGTTTTCTTTTGTTTTGGTGTACACTACGAAAGTAATGCTAACAGGCATGCCTTCTATTACAGGAGGAGAGGGATAATTCTAAAGTTTTTTGGGTTTTTTGCATAGAAAGAAATATCAAAACAATGAGCATATTGAATTAAGGACTTTTTGTCATTTCTGACACTAAAGGTAGTTAAGTTTGAGAAACATATAATGGTTATATCGGCTATGAAATAGTTTTTTTTTACAACCTATACATAGAGAGTGAATTTGGTCATAAAATTGATATGTTTAAGCTTGTGACAGCACTTCTGAGTCGCGTATTTTTTTAAGTCCCCACCCTGTAGCTTGGTATAAACCTAATAACTGAACATGTGATATGACATTAACGACGCCCACGACATCGATAAGTACACCGGATAAGCGAAACTCTTTTTGATGCACTTTTCAGTTGAGTGTATAAACATTTTCTGTATTGCCTTTTAATGTTTTCACCGCCCTGTATTTTTCATTAAAAATCTCTGGACTTCCAGACACAATATTTGGCACAGTTTTGACTTGCATTTGTAGCGGTGAGTTTCAACAACGTTGTTTTTAGGCGCAGCTGTTGTACATCAGACACCCATAAAAGAATTTTGAACTAATAATTTTTTAATACTTATTTTTTTAAAATTTAAATAATAAGTAGTTAAAATGAAAATGAGCAATAAAAACAATTTTTTGAATGCATTTATTATAGAAATTCAACAAACAGTAAATAACAATATTAATTGGCACATTATATTTATTAAACAGTTAGCATGTAACGTGGGCGTATTAACGTCTTTACGTTCATCACGTGGATGACAATTGAAATAATTTCATGTTAATGTTTGTCAAATGAAATACCTAAATAATTTCAGCCTTTTCATCCTTCTTGGGATATGCATATATTTATACAGCAGTTCTGTCATTACTGTTGCAAAGGTAAGGACTTGGATCAATTGTCGTCAGTTTAATTTTCGAGGGGTTAAGTTGGTAGGTTCTTTCAGTTCATGGGATCATAAGGCATATGTCGTAAAATCATAGGTCACGTGTGAACTTACATTATAATACTGACTGTGCTTGTAAAATATCTGTATGTGACATAATGTGATATGGGGTTTATTTGTACAACTAAAATATTTAAAAACGAGATACTCTCTGGCCTTGAAAACATAATGTTTAAAATGAAGTCTTGTTTTGAATAATTTGTAATAATTCTCTTTTTGCAAATGTTATGTTAAATGTGTTCACAATTAAAACCATCATTGACCCTACAACATCATTACACTTATTACAGATGCCAATAAAATGGACTTAAAGCGTTTATTGTGTATGATGCCACACAGAACGTGGACTATGGTATCCATTACTTTATTTCATTAGCTTCTTTTGGGTACTTTTCAAAGCCTGTTTATGTTCTTTCTTTGATTCCAGAAACATTTAATACCTAATCAACGTTTATATATTTTTATTACATACATTTTGTATTTCACGTTTTTTTTTTTTTGACAAGAACATTTGTAAAAGCTAAAGACAAGTTATTTTTTGTTGTGAAAATCCATTTCGTCTTATTGCTTTCCCCTAAATAACATTTCCTATAGCTAATAACAAAATGCATTCGACAGAGCTATTCACGTGCAATATGTTTCGTGGTTATTTTTTATTCTGAGCTCGAGAATAACGTTATTGTATTTTTTTAGTAATAACCTTTGGAATTGGAGTCTTTAAAACGGAACGTTCTGACCAAAAGCATTTATCTCAACTGAGTGGTCATACAGTTTATTTGCAAATGAATAATGATTAACACATTATTTTTCAAGCCTTTGTAGTTAGACTTAGCCGGAATTTAGGCACTGTTCTTTCACTAACTGGCATAAGGCAGTGAAGTAATAAAACTTTATAATTAAGATCAGGATTATGTTGACCAACCTTCCACCTATAAAGAGCCGACAATGCTCATGTTAAATGCTCTTGTTAATTTTATGTGAACTAAATTCTGAAAAAGGAAGATTTGTATAGGTTATCATGTGCTAATTTCTTTTTTCTATGAAATAAAGTATTCTAAATTTAGCACCTTAGAAGCCAAGTTAAAATAAGACACAAATGTCAAAGTGTTTTAAAACGAGTTATTCAACTGAAAAAAAGTCTTAATTATAATAATGCATAAAATAGTTTTTGAAAGTTTTTGTAGACATTAATCTTATATAAGTTGTTTAACAGAAAAGAAAAAGTTTTTAAAAATAAATTCAACAAGAGACAATGGTTATCAATAGACTTCTAACGTTTCTAACGGGCATTAAGCTCATCTTAATCCATTATTGTGTGTTTAGCAAATTGATTTTAAAAAACTCTTCAGATATCTGATTTTATGTATTTGTTTTAAATGTCCATGTAATTCTTGTTTATTCGTTATTATTATAATTATTATCAGTATTATTATTATTACTACTATTTTGTGTGTTAGGTATATTTAAAGTTATTTATTTATTTGTTTGTAAATACAATTTTTTAAAAGTGCAAGAAAATTCACAACAAATTCACCAGTCGTACATTAAGCTACACGACATACACTAACAGACCCGATTCTGAAATCCTTCCTTTTATACGATGTTATAAATATCTGCACTAGAATTTCCACTTCTCTTTGTTCCGTGTTATTAAAAAAAGCAAACTCCCAATTTCCTCTTTTGTTAGTAAATACTATAGTAGATTATATATATATATATATATATATATATATATATATATATATATATATATATATCTTATGCACTTAAACACCCTATAACTGGATTCTAAATTTAAGTGATCGAGTTTCATTTTTTTAAATTTGGTTTTCAAAACACAATAAGGTTATTATGTAAAATTACCCTTATTGTTAAATGGGCTCTAGACGGGAAATAAAGACTTGCTCTTCGATACACCTTAACACATTCTACATTAAAAAA
>CM056598.1:5676337-5723837 GCA_029721355.1 Tegillarca granosa
ACTCTGATAAAAAATGAAAACAACTTTGATTAGACAAAAACAACTGAGGTAGGACAGAAAAAACTGTGGTGAGACAGGGAAAAACTGTGGTGAAACAGAGAACAACTGTGATAAGAGAAAAACTGAAGTGAGACAAAGAACAAGTGATAAGAGACAGAGAACAGCTGTGATAAGAGACAGAGATCAACTGTGATAAGAGACAGAGAACAACTGTGATAAGAGACAGAGAACAGCTGTGATAAGAGACAGAGAACAACTGTGATAAGAGACAGAGAACAGCTGTGAAAAGAGACAGAGAACAACTGTGATTAGACAGAGAAACTGTGATAAGAGACAGAGAACAACTGTGATAAGAGACAGAGAACAGCTGTGATAAGAGACAGATATCAACTGTGATAAGAGACAGAGAACAACTGTGATAAGGACAGAGATCAACTGTGATAAGAGACAGAGAACAACTGTGATAAGAGAGAAACAGCTGTGATAAGAGACAGAAACAACTGTGATAAGAGACAGAGAACAGCTGTGAAAAGAGACAGAGAACAACTATGATTAGACAGAGAACAACTGTGATAAGAGACAGAGAACAGCTGTGATAAGAGACAGAGAACAACTGTGAAAAGAGACAGAGAACAACTGTGATAAGAGACAGAGAACAGCTGTGATAAGAGACAGAGAACAACTGTGATAAGAGACAGAGAACAGCTGTGAAAAGAGACAGAGAACAACTGTGATTAGACAGAGAACAACTGTGATGAGACAGAGAACAACTGTGATAAGAGACAGAGAACAACTGTGATAAGAGACAGAGAAAAACTGAAGTGAGACAAAGAACAAGTGATAAGAGACAGAGAACAGCTGTGATAAGAGACAGAGATCAACTGTGATAAGAGACAGAGAACAGCTGTGAAAAGAGACAGAGAACAACTGTGATTAGACAGAGAACAACTGTGATGAGACAGAGAACAACTGTGATAAGAGACAGAGAACAACTGTGATAAGAGACAGATAACAGCTGTGATAAGAGAAAGAGAACAACTCTGATGAGACACAGAATAAATGTGATGAGACACAGAATATCTGTGATTTTCTTTTGAATCATAAGGCGCCAAAATAATTTCCCGTCAAGATTTAATAAAATTTAATGAGAAGAAAATATAAAACAATTGTTTGTTGACTTGATTTTTGATTTTGACATTTGGTTTCAGCATGAATTCAATAAGGATTAATCATTGCTAACGTCTACTGTACATTATTATAATAACAACAAATTACTTTTACTTCGCATGATAATATCCCGTTTTATAATTTAGAAATCGTATTCTATTTATATTTCAAATCAAGTCAGTAAGAGAAATCCAATACATTTTAAAGCAATAATAATGGATAATACCCCGATATGTAATCGGATTACTTATGAAACAAGAAATCCTGGAAATATAGTACACCTTTACTGTTAGTGATGGCGTGATTTTTTGTCACGTGTAAATCTTTATTTATTGAAACTTCTGTTATAAAGGAAAGGAATGGGTAAAAAATGTGGACTATTATTTCTATTTTTGTGACTCGTGTATTACTCTTTATTTGTTGAAACTTATGTTATAAAAGAAACGAAGAATGAAGGGGATAAATATGGTACATTTTACATCATTTTAAAGCTTTGTTTGTTGATTCAAACTTTTAGACATACTGGGTTGCAAACAGCATTTGATTACATACGAAAATTTATAGCACAGTTTCGGCTACACAGTTGTCAGACCGCTACGGTGGTTCAGAGATAGAGCGTCCGCCTTGTAACGGGATGTCGTTTGTTCGAACCCCGGCTGGGTAATACATAAGGCTTTTATATTGGAGTTATTCTTCCTCCATCGGCATTAGGAGGACAAGTGTCTACTGGTTCACCAGGTGCCAGAATAACAGGAATTAAATAAATGAATGGGAAAGTGGTTTGCTTGTATGCGGCATACTGACTAGACGAGATAGCAATTTCATAAAAGTCACCTTGAGTGTGAGCTAGTACACATCAGGCCAGTATACACACTTGCCTATCTCACAAATCTAGTTCTTATATGAATCGATAGAGAAAAAAACTTGCTCTGAAAAATTGTTGATGCGCCGTTAAACACCATTACCACTAACCAACCAAACCAGATTAATTGTCAGATTCACAACTTAGTCTGATCCACACTTCGATACCGGGAAAAAACAGTTCCGAATCTATGAAAATGAAATGAAAGGATTGAAACTGAGCATTTCTTTTTCGTAGATTAAAAATTAAATCCATTTATTTTTATAGTTTGACCAAACTTTGTAGTGGAGTTGTCCCCCTTTTGTTATAAATTCAACCTGCTTATAATTAAAGACTTTCTACAAATCTATAAAGTAAGAAGTATTGTAGTACCATAAACACCGTTTTTTATTTTCTTTTAACAGATGCCAAGAACGGCATAAAAAGCCGGTTCGAATTTCGTTGTTTTTCATATTATATTAGTTCAAGGTGGTGGTGATAGTGGGTGGTGGTGGTGGGTGTGTACATGTGTATGTGGTGTGTGTGCTTTGTTTTTAATTTCTAACTCAGAATATTTAGTAAAATTAAATTTGCCATGTCTGATTGTAAAATAATGAGACACGGTCTTTGGTCCGAAGGGATTTGAGAGCTTAACAAGAGCTTTCAATCTTAATGAAAGATTCTATCAGTTTAAACAATATCGACATTTTATGCATGTTGAATATATATTCTTCTAATTAAAAAATTCAAATAAATGTTTTATAGATTTGACTCTATATATATATAATATATATATATATATATATATTATATATTATATATATATATATATATATATATATATATATATAGGGCTCTGAGAATTATACTCTACTCACAGACCTTCGATTATATCTCGGCAAGTATCTTGGTTTTTGTATATTCCCGATGATTTATTATTTATTGAACTAATTACTTTGGTCCATTACTCTTAATCTCCTCTCTCTCTCTCTCTCTCTATATATATATATATATATATATATAATTTATGAAAAGAACAAAGATATGGCTACTTGTACTTTACATGAAGACTGGAACAATACAACTTAATTTTTTTAATCATCATGTTCGATGTCTTTTAAAATATCAGCTGTAACTTAACATCCTTAACATGGTATAATCTAGTCTTTTTAATTCATTTCTTTTGCTTATTCTGACTGAACATTTTATTCAGCTGCATCTTTAAACAGTTTAATCTATCAGTAGAAGGTCCATCTCTGTAGATAAACAAGTGAAATCATAAAAACCAGATACGATCTCGGGAGATCACCACCGTCTATAAAGGGAAAGCTTTTAAGTGGGTACTTGGGACAATCAGCTTTGTATATCATCGGCAAAGCAATAAACTGGTTTGCATTGTACTTGAAACCGCTCAATATAAATGCAACTTTTTTTTTACATAATGCCTTGCATATCAAATATCTATGCTCTGGGTTAAAACTAAACAAAAAGATTTACAGAAGATCGACAAAATGATTTACACACATTCGATTATGGTCCGGGTTCGATTCGAGACAAACACACAATAAATTTCTGTTTTGCTAGCTGGTTCTTCTGTAACTGTGCAAGGAAGTCGATTCATTTTCCGAGGGTCACACCACCACACATACAGAGAGAGAGAGAGATGAGAGAGAGGGAGAGGAGAGAGAGGAGAGAGAGAGAGAGAGATTATACAAATACTTAATAAATAACAAATTCAATAAATATATTTTTAATTTTTTTTATTATTTTATTTTGTCCATTTTTGCATAAATTCAAATTTCTTTCAAATTATAACATTTAACAAACATATTAAGGCATTTAACGTTTATGGCACTTTTGGTTTTTTTTTTTACTGTTTTACATAACTGACTAGTATAAATAATATCCAAGAACTTTTAACAAACAATAATATCTTATCTTTTTTATATGTTTAAAGCACCGAATTTCAATAAATCATAACCTCTAGGAAAAGTCCTTGACCCTCCTGACACCTAGACATGTTTGACAAATGACAAAATGACTTCAGTAAATAATAAGTTGTCAAATGAACCTAAAAAACGTTTGTTGGAATTTTTCAAAACCTTGTTCGAAATTAAAAAAAAATAACAGTAAAATATTAAATTGCAAGTCCAGTAGAGTCAAAAGCAGCTTCACAGAGGTTATGATATAATAACAGTATAAAAAGTGTTTTCAATGTTTATCTGATATAAAGTGAACAATACAAATAACATCTAGATCACTTAATAATGCCAGTTGTGAAACGCAGACTATGTAAAACATGGATTATAAAAATAAAATATTGCTACATGCAGTTTTGAATAAAATCAGGTGGGTTAAATTTACAAGTTACATCAATTGATTGCGTGATTAGTTAAACTATATCTATACATGCTCATTTTGATTATTTTCATTAGATTTTCAGACAACTGATAGTACTTCCAGTGCTTTGAAATAAATCATAACATTCTCGAACACCAGTGCTCAGAAGTAAAATCACATAATAATAATAATAATAATAATAATAATAATAATAATAAATTTAGAATAAATAACAAAGCGTCAAGCTGATATATAATAGATAAATAAAACATTAGATATAAGCTAGCTCTGCTAACATTGTTTTCCACACAAATATACTTAAAAAGCATCAACTTAAAATGACCTTGTCAAGGTCTACGTAAAAATTGTTTCCAGTCATTACAAAATAGGCACGAGGTTTTCGGTGAAATAATTGCACTTTATTGTGATCGTATGACATGCACATGCATATAACATTAAAAGGTGAATGTAAAAATTAAGCAAAGTAATAGGTCTTAAAATGTATCTGTGAATACATTAAAAACTAACGATAGCATTTTCACATTTTTCAATTTTTGTATAAAGAATAATAAAAACGACAAGTTACAGGTACATTTAAATCAATATCGTCGTTTGGTAGTTTATAAATTTTTCGATCTATTAAAAATATCATAATTTCGATGTTATGGGAAATTGTTTTTGATATTAATCTTTTAACACATTTCGTTAAAAATGCTATTGATGCAAATTGGCAGTTGCATAGCTCTGAGGCAGTGCGTGCCTTAAAGCACTTGTTTTTAATGACTGGCCACAACAAAAAAAAAAAAAAAATAAAACAAACTAATATACCAGTTTGGTTTTCAATGCAAATAATACATATTGCGGATATTCTCTTTCCACTCTCTCCTAACACCTCATTGTGTCACTTGGGACGGCTAACACAATCGTTTGCCGTGGACAAGTTATGCACAATTGATTCGAAATTCCGAAACGGACCTGCCAAAGACTTTCGGAAAATCGTCAACAATAACAAACAATAAAACTATGTCCACATAAGGGCAAATGAGTATCCACTGGCGGATAGAGACATAATGGCCGCTTATCTTGTAAAAATGTAATAAGGTATAATTCAATTTTTAAACAACTTGTACAAAAATTGCAAATAAAATAATCAATGAATTATACAACATTTAATTAAAATACAAGATATGAATGTCAACAAATTATGACAATATGGAATGCAGCCAAAGATGTTAAGTCTCCGTTTTAAAAGCACCATGGCTTTCGAGTTCACCGCGATATATCACAGTTCATCGTTCATATGTGACGTTTCATGTGCAGTGAAAGATGATCACTGCGGGAAAACGCACGTTCACACAAATGACACTGGAATGGACGATCACCCGTATGTTTGCGGTAATGGCGAGTAAGTTCATCTGATCTGGCAAATTTCCAACCGCATCCTTTTCCATGTACAATGATAAGGTTTCTCTCCAGTATGCGTTCTCTGGTGTGCTTTGAGATGAGAACTTTTGGTGTAGGTTTTGCTGCAGCCTGGGTGAGTACACGTGTGACTTGTTTGGCGTTTTCGTCCCCAAGTTCGTCGACCCCGTCTTTTTGGCTGAACAGCGGAAGCATCAACTTGCTGTGGTGGCAGTAAAAGATCAACCAATTGTGGCGATGATGGTGGTGTGATCATCTGATTTGGTACCTGCATCATGTGTTGTTGTGGCATTTTAGGCAAGAAATGCTGAGTCGGGACCATGAAATGAGCTTGTTGATGATGATGTGGCATCTGTTGATGTGGTAATGGATGCCCGTGTAAATGATGAGGCTGTTGCATCATCTGGATTGGTGGTCGACATTTTGGTTGATTATCTAGTATTTCTGGAGATGACGGTGGTGAAAGATTTCCGGCAATATTCATTGGATAATGCATTTGATGTGACGTTATTACATTACAGTTTGGTCGTTGCACTGTCATTGAAGTATTTGTATTCCCAATAAATGATGAACACGAGTTAGAAACACTACACGGGAATTCTTGTTTTGGAATGATTGGTTTACTAAAGTCAGCTTTCATATTTTCCATATCGTTAAAACTATTGTCAAATTTAATATCTGGAATGTCTAAAAACGTGGAATGGAAATCTGGCAATGGATCTGGAGAAGCAGACATAGGTTCATTCTTAATTTTTAATCCAGTATCTTCCGGATACATGCTTGTATTGTCCATAGTATTAGCCAAAATGAAATCAAAATCTAAAAGTTCGTCGTAGGTGTCCTGCAATCGCTCACAGTTTAAACTCTGCTGTTGAACTTTGTTACTATCTGAAGCGGTCACGCTATTGGTTGGCGAGGTTGGAACAGAACTGATACAAGGCGGCGAAGAAGGAATTGAACTAGGTGTACTTCTCATCTGATCCAAGGCCTGAAGCATGCTACTCTCATAAGGAGTATTGTCCTGGTATAATCTGGCTAAACTTTCTACGTCATGCCAAGTCTGAAATTACAGAAGTATAAAAAAAACCATTAAAATCATTTCAAAATAAAAACAAATAAAAAAAACAAAATATTAAAATAAAACTTATATCATGCACAAAATAAACAAGTTCAAAATTATGTTTAAACATTTAAGATTTTGTCTTGTGAAAAATTTTGAAAATTTTATTAAAATAAATTTCAGATAATTTATTTTATAAAATTTCAAAACAAATATAAATGAATACAGAACTTACTGCGCGGTATAAACACTTGTTGTCGATAGGATATCCCTGCATCTTAATAAGAAATCAAGGTATGATACGCCGGTATTTATATGCCGACCTGTCAAACCATTTATCCCTATGTTATCTAAAATTAATGAAATGCCCGGAGATACAAAGGAAAGTTAGATATGAAAAATGTTTCCATTGCTATAAACAACGGGGAAAGTCTTTACCTGTATGTTAAAAGTCAGTGTATCCATGGCAAAACTAAAATCCGTCACATATACCGGAATGATGACAAGATGTGTCTGGACCAAAGATGCTAGATATAATGAACAATTTTTCATCAGTGCCTAGCTCTTAATAAGTCGACAAAATACGACTTAATATGCTGCTAAAACGTGCAATCTATTCACACATACTCAATCATCATTAAATCCGATCAGAAATGACTTGCGAGTAGAAAATCCCCACTAATTAAACGTAAAAAGGAATAATACACAGAAACTCGAGATGTAGTTTAATATTCACTTTTCTTTGGCGCGAAAATGCACGTTATTTTTTGAAGTGTGATTAGAATTAGAAAAGGCTGTGAAATAATTTTTCTGAGTCTCCTTTTAATTTTTTAAATTCAGGTTTCTAATTTTGAAACGAGAAAAAAAGTTTTTTTTTCGCAATTCAAAAGTTGAATTATTGATATTTTAAAGTGTTATACCAACGTGTAAAATTAAAAATAAATAAATCGATTTGTATTAAAGATATTTGAATTACTTACATTAGAAATATCGATGTTTTCTTCGTATGTACTTGCAGGTGAAAGCGCACCTGAGTATGCCGAACCACCGGCTTCGAGCATGTTGTCCATTGAGGTAAGCATGTTAGATATGCAATGTAAACATTAAAAGATTCCAATACACTTAAATCTTTACAAATTAATTCAAGAACGGATTTATTGAAATGAATAATACTGTAGAAAATATACTATATATCTATCTCAAAATATTTCCCGTGTGTAGGCCTTTTAGTCTGGATTAGCCAATGAGATTTTAAGAATCCATCGCCTATTTTTAGACGGCTATATAAACCTTACTACACAAACCGAGTTTTCTCATTCACTGTTGAGTTGTCAAGTTATACCTACACACAACAAACAAACTTCGGCTGCGGAAACAGGGGTTACTCATAATGACGTATGTAACTAGACACGGGGTCAACTTTAATCGTGCATGTGTGTGCTCTTTTGTTTATTAGATAAGATTAAAGGGAAGGGGAATAGAGAATAACTTCAGGTAAATAAAGGTAAACATTTGATATGATTTTATACACATTATGCAGCGTGACCCCAAAATACCTGAGAATCGACATTTCGGAACTGAGGTAAACACAGAGAAAGGTCTACTTAATGGACTGTTTATTATCAGGCGATTATTACCGAAATGACCCGATTGGTCACGATTATAATTAGCATCAGTGAGTTTTAAGTACAAACCACTGGTTATATTTAGACGGTATATAAATGACTTTGTAACACATTTGTACGTTATTACAGACATGTAACTCGTTGGCAATAGTCGGACCATATGATCTACATAGTATATATCGTGATATTACTAACAGTTCAACTTGATCATCATGATGTAATGAATTTTGTAGAACGTAATAGGAATCTGTTTCTTCATATTCTGAAAAATGATAAAATCAATAATTAAAATAAACCCACAGTAAATAAACCACCCACATCTTGACCAAATCAATCTCTCTCTCTCTCTCTCTCTCTCTCTCTCTCTCTCTCTCTCTCTCTCTCTCTCTCTCTCCAGACCTTGTAAAGACTATTATAAAATAACTAGTCTTTGATACAGCTCTCATCAATCGCATTTTTATACATTATAAATCGTTTTAATCCAGCTCTCCAACTTTTTGTTAACATCATTCTGCACTCAAGCGCGCGCACGTGTGTGTGTGTGTGTGTGTGTGTGTGTGTGTGTGTGTGTGTGTGTGTGTGAGAGAGAGAGAGATGTATAGTATATTGTATGATAGCTTATTTATATTTATCAGCCTAGTGCTATTTTTAGATGGCTATTGAATGTTCCCCTAGCCGATATTTTTAGATATTACTTGAATCAATGTATTAGAAACGCTGTTTTTTTTTTATGGAAGAATTGATTGTTTCTCATAATTATTTTTATTTTATTTTATTTTTATTTATTTTATTTATAATATATAAAATAATGATTAATTATAATATCATTTTATAAAGTATATGACGTTAAACTTGAACAAAATTAAAAATTAAGAAAAACAATCACAATGATTTTTTACACAACTAATTATAAAAAATTGAAGAACAATACCATGATTATAGAGAGAAAAAGAGCAACCAATTAATTTTTAGAACGGTAGTCTTATTGATCTTTTTACCAACTAAAAGTTCAGATAGCTAAGCTGCGTGGTGTTGTTCTATATTACGTCCCATTCAATATCCGTTTTGTTTATCTCGAGGTCGCCATCTCTAGGAATGTTGGAGAAAACCGGAATGCACAGAGAAAATAACGACCTTTGAAAAACACGATGACAAACTTAGGCGAACTGAATCTGCCCGAGCGAGATTCAAACCAAGGCAGTTTAAGGTACCGTGATCGGTAAGCGCGTGTTTTAGACCACTCAGCCACTAAGAACTCAACAGTATTCATAAACATGTCTTCATATAGAATGAATAATAAAGTAGCAAGATAACAAATTTAAAGAGACAATAGTCTATAAAAGTATGCCTTTATTTTTGTCATCAGATACTAGAACCTATTCGTAGGCTTTTTGGATCACGGATTTCATCTAGATTTCTTTCCAAATAGTACTTGCTTTAATTTCCTTTTTTAAGGGCCGAGGCAAGGAACGTTTAAAAAGGGTTGGAAAAAATATTTCAATTTTAAAATTCACGAGAAACCGATCCCCTCTCATACGTTTCAAAATACGCTTTATAGTCTGTTTTTATCTGAAACAAGTGTGATTTCACTATGATAAAGGCGTTTTAGGTTTATAAATTTAGCACCATGAGCTTTGTTTTTATTAACAAGCTGTATACTTTGCAAAAGAAGATAAAAGCAGTAGCGATACAAGTTCCAATAAACAAATAGAGCTATTTTAATGTCTGAGGTCATTCAAAGGTATTGTCGATTTTTTATATTAACAAAGACAAAATTATTAATGTATATTTCAGTGAAAAAATTAAAACAAGAGGTAATGACATCAAAGACCGTTTAACTCGAGGTATATTGTACAGCTGTGATACTGTCATATAGCACTGACAGCAAAATATTGAAATTCTCTTCATTGGATGTCGCTTATAATTGATATATAATTTATAATTAATCATTGGCACATATTGGAGGGTTATAATTCCAATTAAAATACAACAAAAAATAAGTGTCACATAGGAATATATGTACTAAAACACGCATCTTTAATTAGTTTTACTTCCAGTGTTTATTCAAACAAGTTCTAATTACAATAATAATAATAATAATAATAAATAATAATAGGACCTTGTAAAATAAGACAGAACCTTACAACAAGGTATTAGTAATGAGGAACCTACAAAATGGTTTAAGCCGGACAACTGAACATCATCTTGTCATCATTTCCAGTGCCGGTCGAAAGAAGAGATTTCCTAATATTGCCGATAGAATTGGACGCCCATGTACTGTCCTTGATTTTGACCGCCTCGTTACATGTGGAGCTTCGGGCTCTGGAGCTGGCCGACCAGAGACCGTGGATTCAAACTTCGACCGGATCATACCTGATGCTTTTAACTTTAAAATGTTGCTTCCTTGTCTTAAACTCGGCATTTAGATCTCAGAGTATCGACTGTTTTACCAAATGTCAGTATAATATAGCTAGGGGAGATATATACATGTCTTGTGACTACGGGCTCGGTGAGGTACTGTAACACCTTAACAGAAAGTCGTTCAAAGTGTGAGTTTGTACAAAGTAGACCACGAAAACACACTCGTATCCACGCATATAAAAACAGTTGTTCTTTGATCCTTCCCTAGAGATTAATGAACTTATCTCATCGTGAATAACTGAAAAATTGTTGATGCGATGTTAAACAGCAATATCACCGACCAACCAACTAACAAACCAATCAATCAATCAACCATCCTTGATTTTGAAGTAAATGTCGGTATAATATGCTATTCCCAGTCTATCAAATCAAGACTGTTTAAAGATATTATAGTTCCAAAGGTTAAAAAATAAGGCTTTTTGAATCAGTGGCTCTTAAACTGTAAAACTTCATTTACATCAAATAAAAGTTTTAATTAATTAATTAATTAATTTATTTATTTATTTATTAAAATGTTTATTTGGAGCAAATCATTTTTGCAGTTAACGACTGTAAAATTAATGAATTAATTATTTTTGATTATTTTCAATTTAATTTTTTTTATACATTACACACACACAAAAAAAACTTCTTCCGAAAATGGCGCGTTTTCTCATCCCTTTCGCCTACGTCATTCCTCACTTGCTTGCATCTTACCTACCTTTATCTGGTTCATTTAACAGAACAAGAAACAAACAGGGATTATTCGGATCAAAATCTAGAACTCAGGCGATCCTCTTTTAAATTTGAAAGTACAAAAACGGACATTAGCTATAAATAGAGAATTTAAACAATTGTTACTACGTGTACTTTAAAATAGGAATCATAGTGTTTGCAGACGGCCATTGTCACGTGGTTGAAATATTTCTTGCTTATATGCATCTATATATTCTTTGATTAATTAGTTTTAAAAAAAATCATGAAATCGGAATTAAGTATATATTTCAAATATTAAGAAATTGCATATCGAATTTTTGAGGAAAATTTTGACGAAATAATAGTTTTAACGATCCTCTCACAAGATTCCACAAGAAAGAAATAAATTAATTTATATACAAGTATAAAAAATAAAAAAGTTGTATTATATTGTCATGTGCAGAATTTTAAATTTTTACTAAAAGAAATATTCATTTTTCTATGCAGAATTTTAATTATCAAAAAGTTGCTTTCTTTTGTGTTTGAAATCTTAAAAAACTAAAGAATGAATTTATCAGAATGAAATGACCAAGATGGCTTCTGTTGTTGCCTCCTCTGTTGATATATACAGTGCAAGTGAAGTATTAAAACTAACGATAGAATTGCTACAGCAATACTCTATTTTAAAAACTAAATCAAAGCAACTTACATCTTCATGCATTGTTTATTTACAATTTATAACTGTTACTTTAACATTCGTTATCATGATGTAAGAGGTCATTTATAATAGCATTTGAAATATAACTGGAGAAAGTCGTTCGGAAAATTTTATTATTTTTGAAATCTAGAAACCTCACACTTTCAAATTAACACCAGTCCTACTTCTTACAAATGACTTTATTTTTCAACCCTCTGTAAAATTAATTTGGCCTTTAATTTAACATTGACTGTTACGTGACACAGCATACATACATGTGTGTGGTTGTGTGTGTGTTTTAAAATATATACATTTTCTAAATTTATCTCTATAGTCTATATAAAATTTTTAGATTTTTTTGCGCGTATATTTTTCAACATTTATTATATATGATAATGTCAGTTGATGATTTTCACCCACATAAATGTTACTTGGATTAAATTCGTCTCTACCTTGACAAAGGTTACAGGATCAATTGCAGCAAATTTAAAGTCAACAAACGTCACGGCTTTGTCTTGCATCATGTTGAAATATTGACGAAAAAACTAATCTTTTCTGTTACCTTATAAAGACATGTTTACCTTTGTGCTAAGCTAGAAAATTATTTTTCCAGTCTTGGTTAAATTGCACGTATTTCTTTCATCAGATATTTACGTCACAGCATGTACAGGTGCGCTAAATGAGTCAACCATCGAATGATTTATAGAACATAGTATTTTACAAAAATATTATTTTAAATTATAAAGGTTTTTCATAATGGATTTATCCATTCGTATATTTATGAGTTTATGTTATTTGTTTTTTATTTTTATTTTCTTTAAATGAAACAAAAAAGTGTTGTTTACTTGTTTGATACAGAAAAAATTTAATCTTCATGTGAAACGTTATTTTTTTAACTACTTTTTCGGAATTTATTTATTTATTTATTATTTATTTATTGTTGTACAATTAATTTTTCCCTGTGCAAGTTATAAGTAAAACTTTTAGAATAAAATGATGAAAACATTGGCTTGGCGTGATCAAATTCATTGCAAAAAGAACTATAGAAACAACGAGAAAATGAAAGGGAGAATAACGAAAACATCCATAAGTACGAAACTACACGATTGGCAGGCTTACCATTATCAAGAATATTCTCTCAGTATCTATTGTGCTAAATCTTCAATTTGATATCAAGTATTGCAAGACCTTGTTTGAATGATCTTAATGAAATGTCATATTATAATTTTTTGGATTTTCTTGAAATATATATATATATATATATATATATATATATATATATATATATATATATATATATATATATATATATATATAAACAAAAAAACATAATATCTGAAAAATAAAAAATAATATGACAAAAATATTTAAAAATTTAACATAACATTTATTGTCAATGACGCATTAAAATTACATAATATGACAATAGACCCGCTACTTATGGTCTGTTCTGCTTATCATCCAACGGGTTTATAAGAGGCTCATTAATAAGCGTCTAATGTATGACAGTGTTTCATGTTTCAAGCTTATATGTTTAGGATATGTAATTATGTTTTGCCAAGAAATGTTGAGTTTACGTATGTATGTATGCCTCGTGTACCAACTCCGGTGCTGAAGAGAAAAAAAATTGTTATTTGAATCATTACGCTTTATTTATTTACTATAACAAAATTGACACACACCGTCCACAATTGATATATATGTATAGTCCAAAGTAATTTTTCACAGAATCTGTGTCAGTATGGTTAGGTTACCTGAAGTCATCAGGACGAAGATCAATTCAATTTTTGCGTTTCGCCGTAACCTGTCGGTATTTACGTCAGAGTCAATAAAATAAGCTTCAAAGAATTTTAAATCACTGTTAAATATAGTAACTAAACAAAATTAGAATCACGACTCGACTCGGGCTTATCTGAACATAAACATTCCTGTCTCAAAGTAGAACATCAATATTCAACCAATGTGACCTGGAATTTAACTTTATTGGGTTATTTAAATAGAGGTTAACCGACATGTTGCCAATGCAAATATCGGCTAAGCAGTCCAGAACTTCAAAGCTCTTCGTTTGTGTTTCAAGTAATATTAAAGCTCTTCGGTGGCAGACAATAGACGAGTTGTCTCAAGCGGATGGTATTATACCTGTTGGAGTTGTCTCGTTACATGTGAACATGTGATTATTATTTTGATGTCTAGTTCTATTCATTTATTTCAAGATATAATGTGACTGACATTTAGAACTTCATATGGAATAATCGCGGGAAAATTTACACATGTACAATGTTCAACTATTTCATGAAAACGTAAATGTTTAAATTCCAAAATATAATGATAATAATAATAATAATAATAATAAATCCTTATCTGCATGATTGCAATCCCTAAATAGGATTTAAAATAAGCTATTTGAGTTATTTAAAATTTTCATCATTTTAATCACTACTTAAAAAAGTGAAAAAGTCGACTAAATTTGACCAAAGGCTGAAAACTCACACGCTTTGAACAAGTCAAATTGATTATGGTTATACAAAACAGTTGTGTATATCCAAATAAGTGAAGACGTCAATGACCTAATATTTGACCGCTGGGCGGTTGTGTACATAAATTTAGTGTCTGTCCTTGTGTTTTAACTGTCATCAATAATAATGATTCTTTTATGAATTGTTTAGGTTCATACATCATATTATTGTTATCTTTTTGTATGAAACTCCAAATTCTTCACTTTCTCTGTCATCGATCTCATTCGTCTTTTTTTAATTTAAAGCTTTCCATTGTGTTATTTTGTATCGATTAATTTTTACAAAAATTTTTCTTTTTGGTCTTCCATGCTTTTTGTTTCCTATTTGATGTCATTTGGAAAGCTATTTAGACTTTGATTTTACTACACAGATTATTCAGTTCTTATATAATACTCACTAAATACATGTAATTTGTACAATTCTTATTGTTACAGTTCTTAACCGTGGTGACAACATATGACATATAATATCTCCTTAGTTGTTTCTATTGGTGTGTATTCGTTATAATGTTGTATGTCATCTCATTCTAATTATTTTTACCAGACATAGCTGCTTTTTAAAACAGAAACAAAGTAAGCCCCCTTCCCTCGACCATGTGCTAGTTTGTATTTGTTTCAAATCAAAGGCGTTTGGTGTTACTTAAGCATATGCAATTTATGCCAAAATAGTAAAAAATTAGAATCTTGTCACTTCATTCTGTAACAGCAAATCTAGACACAATTTTGTTTCTTTCATTTTCAAAACTTACCAGCGTCATTAGTTCTATTTGCTTTGTTTAGAGTGTGTGGAAGTTAATTGTATTCTGACCACTTCTATTAAATTTTAAAAAATGGTTTTTGAAACTGAACAGGAAAGAAAGAAGTTTTAAAAAAGCACGACCTACGAACTTTAAAATGTTAGAAATTTGCAGGATATATTCACAATTATTGATGGTTTAAGCACGATGAAGCAATGGTTAGTTCTTGGCAGTTTTGAGACCCTTTAAGTAAGTATCATGTTTAACTTCTAAGTTCCTAACCTTTAATACAATTGTCATATCATAATTTTTTGAATTTTCTGAATGAAATCAACTAGTTGTCAGAAAATTCAAAACATTATAATGTGACACGTTTAAGTCAGAAACGGATACTTTCATTCACATGTCAAACACATTTGATTGCCAAAAATATTTAATGTTTTACGGACTACGGCTACATTGACATTTGTTGAACTGAATAATAAAAATTTTAAACCTCAAAGTTGATACATGCACATAGTATCTGGTTCGCTTCATTGTTTGGTAATTCCAGGGTTGAAGAGTTTGTTAAGTATGATAAGATACGATATTTTGCCAAGTTTACGTTTTCGAACATGATAAATATAATATACAAATTGTTTACGTAACATTCGTTCCGGGATTAACACAGCTAATTGTGATAAAGCAGTCATCTGTAATGTGTTTGTAGTTGAGACATTGTAATTAAAACTCGATAAGTAAATCTTGACATGTTTGTAAATCAAGCGATATCTACATTCACTTTACAGTAGCAGGTGTCCCAGTACGGTGTGATTTAAAGTAAATAACATGAAACATTTCTCTATATCAATGAAACATTCTTTTTTTAATGATATTGCTTATAATGATCGATGAATGTATCTAAACTCTGATAAAGTTTATAAGGTCCTTATCAAACTTGGCTAGTCTTTTTTTTATAAAATCGTTTACCATTGCTCTATACTTCCTGTCTTTTCTGTATTGGACGGAACAGTTCAGAAAAGCTACAGGCATGTATTTCATGTACACAATACAAATGGAGGCAAACGGTGTATCATATTGCTCATAAGACGTTGTGCGTCACCAAGGACATCACGTCCGGTGTTTGCATTTACCACTTTCAACATGTTTATTGTCAATAGCAACAACATTTTTCTCTTTACAGTTCAAATAATCTAATCTAGAATGCGCTTCGTAGTTTTATGTTACGAATCGATAAAAGGAACAATATAGGAATATCTTATTTAACTTCTATAAAAAAGTATTGTATTATTATGCAATGTCACTATCACACTGACTCTGAGATTAGACTATAAGGTTTATAAAATAATACGTTGTTCATTTTCTGGTAGCTATTAATAACAGATTTTAATAAACAACTTTTATTGATATAAAAGTACATATACATGTTTATGATAAATCTGTATCGCACTTTAATTATATAAGTACATGTGCAGTATTTGACACTTCCTATATTTTGCTTAATTCTGGGTCATCTTACTCATACGTACAGTTGTACTTGTAGAAAATCAGAATAATCTGTACACTACGATATTTGTATATTTTGCTTGATAAAAATGCATGATCACAACCATTGCTTTTTGTTGATGCAGTAAAGTAATTTATAGATAAAATAGACTGGGTCGCTCTAAAGAAACATAAATGAAGACAGATCACTGATTATTAAACTCTAGATTGTTTTTCGGTACTGTTAAAATGACAAAATGATGCCCAATGGTGTGGTTAAAGTACTCTTTCACATAAGAATGTATTCCAAAACTTGCATATTGAAAGCCATGGAAAAAAATCACACCGGTTATTGTTCTTTATGTGTAGCATAAGCATAATGGAACTTTACTTTTTGATTTTCAAAGTATGAACTTTTTTCGAATGATTTTTTATAATATTACAAAATTAGAAGTCATAATTGTTTTTAAATGTAAGACAAAAACTAGAGAAAATTAAAAGTTAATTGTTACATCTTAAATGGCAATTGAACGGAAGTAAAACTGAGTGCAAATAAATTTTTTATTATTCTTGTATGCTTATTATTCAAAACCAATTAAGATTTAACAAACTATTCTTTTTTTAAACAAATTCTTAAATCAATAATTAAATCATACTCTCAATTGAAAAATGGATCCTTTAAAAGCTTCATCCGTAAGATTTTTGGAAAAATAAATGCAAAAGCATATTTAAATAATAAGTCAACAATCTAATCAATAAAGATCAAAAATTTTCTATTTCCTTCTATATCTGCAAATAAGAACCATTCAACTAAAAAAAAAATCTAAGGGGAAAATGCAAAACACAATTGTCTTATGTTTTCGAAGGTAAATTTTCTATACTAACGTTTTATTGTGTTTCTAAAAAAAAAAAAAATCAAATTGCATTCTTATTGTATAGTTATGGCAATTTGATTTAAATTTTATACATGGAAATACACTGTAGTAAACATTTAGAATCCTACGGCCTAACAGAGCGGACACAAAAATGGTTTTATATATCGCTTGTTCACGTATTTACGATCATGCTTCATTTAGATTATACACAGACTCTATGTTATATATTGATTTGATTGACAGACAAAATAACTATCATTTTTGTGTTTTGTTTGTAGTTTTACAGACATAGGTTTTTGGTTTCACTGTACAGATTAATGAGATTTTATATGATATATTATATGTCTTTTTAAGTAAAACAGATTTAGCACGTAATTTCGGTTTATAAAACAAAATATTGAACAAACCGTGTCGGCAGCGAATATTAGAGAATGTACGGAGAGTACTGAAAACTTACATCGGCCTTTTGCCAAAAGCGTAATGTTTTATAGATATCTTAGGACTTCAATGTCCATCATGACAATTTTAAGTAAGTAAGAAAACACGTGAATACGTACTTGTACTTGCTATTTGACAATTAATACCCGCTAGTGCCCCCTTCAATGAGGGAAACTAACTGCATTTTTTTTGTTATAAAGTGTATATAAAGTATATAAGTAAATGTATGTGAATGTACATGTACGTAATTTCACGGGATAAACTTTTCCGCGGTTTTTAAATTTCGATCATTTTGCGGTGTGTAATTTTCAAGGATCGACGAAACTTAATATCAAATTAAAATCACGAAAATTACCTTAACAGTTAAACAAATGAAACAAATAGTTATTTATCTAGTTGATTCTCTACTGAACCAGGAACTTCCTCCCAAAAGTACAAACTACAGGCACTCTCAAAGCAAATCAAAATGTTCTTTATTTAATTAAATATGCAGTTGAAATAAATTCATATTTACTTATTTATTCAATTGTTTGCAAATTTGTAATTAGTGAAAAGTCTACTGTCATGATAAATAGTATGAACAGTCTTTTATGGAGAATGTTTCAATCTGTAGATAAAATGGATGGTATTGGCACAACTGTTTTTATTTTCGCGTGATACAAATTTGCGGATCTTTTCAGACCTTGAGGAAAGCGAAAATA
The DNA here is from genome assembly GCA_029721355.1 of Tegillarca granosa. Lineage (NCBI taxonomy): Eukaryota > Metazoa > Mollusca > Bivalvia > Arcoida > Arcidae > Tegillarca > Tegillarca granosa. Next base: position 5,695,337 of record CM056598.1, read on the forward strand.
ATTGCACTGCAAATAAAATTACATAACGATAAATAAATTTTACACCTCAGTGTTACAATAATTCTATGTTTAAGAATTTATCGTATCATAAATGTTGAAATTTTAAGCAAAAGTTATTTTTTTTAAAATCATGTCATGGCAATTTAAATTTTTCAGGTAGTATATGTAATAATATTATAAGTCTTATATATCGTGTGTCTTTATAAATTAATATTTTTGTATTAAGCTGTCCTTTAATTATTTTTATTTTCAATTTTCAGAAAGATAAACACGACAACACAAAGTACTAACTAATTGATTACATGACATTTTAGACAATGACTTTGTTACCTAGACCGAACCTAAGGAAGAAACAAGACATAGAGATAGGAACAAGCTGAGAGATAGGAACAAACTGAATCATTTTTTTGTATTCAGTTTAACGAAACATAATTTTTTTCCTAAAGGGATTTTTGATGCGAATGAAAAATTACACGTGACACTTGTTATCTTGTAAACATTTTATTATCATGTCCAACCGCGGTGGCCCAACAGGTCCGGAGGGCCAAATGGTCAGTCCCCTTGAGGACTAGAGTGTGTATGAAGTGTGAGTTTATTGCTCATACAGGCAAATGTGACTAATCTATTTGGTTGGTTAAACAATAAAGTTTAACAATTAGTTGTGGTATTTTTATATGATAGTTATGAAGTTGTCATCATTACCAGTATTAATGGCTCGGATGCTTGTCTTATGTTTCACGCTATCTACAACCTGTCAAACTTAGCTTTAAAAGAAAAAGAGAATACATTTTGACAATTAATTAATGACACGTAAAAACAAAAAATTAATTAATCATGTTCAACTTCTGATGTACACTTTAGTCATACTGAGTGGAATTTATTAAGAGCTTTTTGTTCCTTTCTTTCAGTTGACATACATATTGATGTTTCCATTTTCATATATGTCAAAAATCAGTTTTTCGTGTATTACAAAATGCCTACAATTCTTCTTATTTAAAAATGGAATTCACGTAAGTTATTTTCATTTTTGGATACCTGCTGTGCATAACCTTTTTAAATATTTGCAAAATACTGTTGCATTTAAAAAAGTAGAAATTTTGAAAAAATCAAAAAGATTATTTGATTTTGCAAAACAAATTTGGTATAAATATGCATCAAATAATTGTTCCAATACAATTTAAAGAAAAAATTATAATAATAATCATAATTATAAAAAAAATAATAATAATAATACATGTAATAAGATAAATAAATAAATAACGTGTTAAAAATTTGCATATAATATCTAGAAGTCATATAAAAATCTTTAAATACTTTTTTATGATTTTCAAATTTGCTTGTGACAATGTTTTTTTTTTTAAATATTGAAGTGTTTCTGATATTTTCTTAAATGTTATTACCATGCATAGTTAATTTCTTACGAAACTATGGCTTTATGCGTTCTGATGTATTTTTGATTATTACTTATTGATTTTTTTTTTATACATTTGTGTATTTACATAGATTAAAATAGAAATTAAATTTTAAAAAGTGCAATTTTGGAAGAAAAATTCAAAACCGGACTTTACATTTTATAAATTAAAACAACTCTGTCTCATTAACAATATAGCTAAGTAAGTAAGTAAGTAAGCAAGCAAGCAAGCAAGCAAGTAAGTAAGTAAGTAAGTAAGTAAGTAGGTAAGTAAGTAAGTAAGTAAGTAAGCAAGCAAGCAAGTAAGTAAGTAAGCAAGTAAGCAAGTAAGTAAGCAAGTAAGTAAGTAAGTAAGTACATTGTAAATAAGTAAGTACATTGTAAGTAAGTAAGTAAGTAAGTAAGTAAGTACATTGTAAATAAGTAAGCAAGTACGTAAGCAAGTAAGCAAGTAAGTAAGTAGTCAGAAAGTAATTAAGTAAATAATTTTTTACTGCTGATTCATTGGCCTTGGTGTGTTGCTTTTAAAACTTACATAAAACCACAAGACGTAATCTACGGGTACTTGAAACAGGAGAAGGTTATTTATGACTGAATAATGCAATAAGCAATAACAGGCAACGCAACCAAAAACAACGTAAAAACAAACTAATGAACGAATAAATATATAGGTCAAAACATGATATTGGAACGACCGAATTTCGAAAACTGTCGACTTTGAACGCGTACCAGAGTTAAAAAAAACCACATGATTAATATAGCACTAATACTATTTGAGAGTCCCTTAACCTTCATTTCAAATTTTACAACCAAGACAACCAAGGCAACATTATGTTGGTTATCGGTTTAACGCATTATCACAAAGCGTTAAAAATTACTTTCTACAATGATGCCTTTGTCATATGCCATTTTTTAAATGTATTTTTATGATTAAATTCCAAATTGGTATATGACACCTTTAATTGTCCAGATTGCACATAAATGTTCCTATATCAGTTTATAGCTTATCAATGATGTAATAGCGTGAACTATAATTTTGGTTTTAAAGTTAATTATCAATAAAAGTTTATTTCAAATGTCTAGAATTTTGTGTAGAATCAATTTTGATACAACATGATACACACTAACGTTAACAATCATTTCTGATAGAAACAGATATTACATAACTTACAGCTGTAGAATTGGAAGTAATGTGACCGACATTCATCAGTTTAAAGATTATATGTGCGTCTTTTTAAAATTTTTATTATTAAAGTTAAAGTTTAAAAAATCATTAAAGATTGAAACTTGAACAGAAAACACGCAATATGAAAAGCAACATAAATAAAACATTTAAACATTACAATAAGAAATAAATAAATAAATAAATAAATAAATAAATAAAAATAAATAAATCAATCAATCAATCAATCAATCAATCAATCAATAAATAAATAAAAATAAATAATTTTATTAAAGGGAAAATAAATCATCAAATAATATAATGATGTTAAGTAATAATAGTTATTACGATAATAATTACTTATTTATGAGTATAGAAACTGTTTCTTGATAACTTAACTGTGAATGTTGATTTACATTTTAACAAATGACATTTACCTTATCACCAGGTCGTAAATATGTCTAGTCCAATGGACATAATTTACATGGTCATTATGTATGAACTGGTCACCTGTCTTGCTAAAAAATTACCAATGCCTTGTTAGAAATGATCAATTATATATTGTTTGAACCAAAACATATTCCCAACGTATATTTTGGAGATTTTGACAGATTGGAGACCTTGCATGGTATGTGGCAGGGCACTATCCTCGTTCATACAAAACGAGGAAAACATATCTCAATGTCATACAGTGGCATCTGAAACACGAAAAAAGCCAATGACATCTGAACTTTGGAGTACAGATTCTATTTGATTTATAAAGATTTTTTGAAGGGAAGGAAAAATAAATTGCGAATCATACATAGGACTCCGTACTGAATATGTAAAATCTAATTCTTTTCTCTTTTTTTTAAAATTCATCTTATATAACCGTTTGATGCATTGAAATATGGTGCTAGTTAAAATGTTGATGATTATTTTTACACGGTTTTTAAAGACTGCTGCATTCTCTTTTTCAAATGTTAGTTTTTGTAACCAGAAGAACTTCAAAAAACGTTTCTTTTTGTTGATATTTTAGTATTTGACAATGTCTCTTAAAAGATATGTAGTTGCATGTCAACAGAGCTAGTACCTCGAACATTTAATATAGAAGTGGCCGATTTAAACTTGCTTTCAATGAAAATATGTTTGCTTTGAACTATTTTGAAAAAAAACTTTTACGCCACACAAACAGTAAAATATTAAAGAAAATAAATACATTATATTACAGCATTATACAATAAGTTACTGAACCTAGATAACAAAACAGAGAGGTGAAACAGCAATAACCCCCAAACAAAGTGTTACTTTTGATGTTAAATAAAGACAAAGAAATAAAAAGAATCAAAGTTAATTTGATGAGACATCTCGTCACCCCGGACTTAATGCAGCGTTTCTTCTAGGCAAAAAAATTCCCCTTTTAAGTTACGGTCAGCGGCATATATGCCTGAAATTCAGGTGTCAAAATTAATTACCTGGCTATTTCACGTATATACGTCTGATATGGACGTTAAATACTGGTATAAATACCGCAATGAATAGATTATTATTGCTTAAAGGAAAAGATTTAAAATAAAGATTGGTCAGTTTAAGCAACAATTCGATTGGATATGGCTTGCAGGAAGATTCCGTAGCAGATTTGTAACAACTTTAGTGTGAATTAGATTGCATTGCCTTCTAGAAAACTGTCATCAATTTCATGATACTGCTTTTAGGAAGATTTTGAAATAGATGTGCCACAACCTCTGTAACGAGATAACGAAAATAAGTTTTATAGTTAACACGAACTAGATATGAAATTATATTTGCCTGAATAATGTTTATATATACAAGTATCGTTCAAATGTTAAAGTCTAGCACGAGGTAGTATATAATTGAAATTAAACGATAAGAGTTCACTAGAATTTGGAAAGACTTTGTATCATTTAACTCAACTGGTTTCATTAAAATTCATCAGGAGTATCAACTGCTCTCTCTCTCTCTCTCTCTCTCTCTCTCTCTCTCTCTCTCTCTCTCTCTCTCTCTCTCTCTCTCTCTCTCTCTGTGCGACCAGAGACTGATTAATGCAAACTATATTTTGACAAAACCCATCTTCATCCTAAAAATGAAATACTTTTTCCTGAATCTTATTTAACAGTTAAATATGTTTATTAATTTGTTATTTATTGTATAAAATATTGTTTAAACATAAAATGTAAAAAGTATATTTAGTTTTAGATGTCACACTGCCCGTCTTAGTATACTGTAATTTGTAAATATTTGAGTTTTTTTTTTAAAGTAAATGCCTTATTAAGATTTGCATAAGACAACTGTTTCTTATGTAATTTTTTTGCAAATGACAATGTCACTGTTTTTTCCATCTTGTTCGCAGCTTAGAAGATTTACAGCACACGCTCTAAAGTACATGTAATGCATTTGTAATGTTTTGGCGATATAGATAGTGACAGGAATATTTGGAAAGTTATATGTTTTGAAGAGCATAAATTCGTCTGATTTAGAGAAAAGAAAACTAAAAGCATCACAGCAAAATGTAAAAAAAGTAACTTTCAAAATTCGGTATTTTTCTTAACTTCCAGTCCGATAGATAATGTTATAAGCCTAAATACATGCCGATTTGTTGGATCACTGTAGTAACAGTGCTTAGTTTTGATGGTAAATATGCGTCTTCTCGGTAGACTCGTAGTTAAATAAGTGAGATGGTAAAAAAAAACTCTTAGATACTTTAAGCTTTTGACCGATGAACGATCTTTTGTCATTTCTTTCGGTGGTTATCAAAAGTACAATGTTTTGTAACTATTAGTAGTTTAAGTGTTCCATGATATATATATCCTGTCTTTGTGTCTTATTTCATTCGTTTTATTGTTTTGTTTTCCTTTGCCGCATTGGTTGATGCAATAAAAAACAGATTATAACCTCTATTCACGTATATGTACATGCAAAGTACATGTATGTATGGGTTAAACAGCTTAAAATGAAAACTATATAGATACTTCTCCGAGTATTAAAGTGTTTAACATGCAATTTATGTTCGACAAACAAATATTATGCTTGAAAAACAAAACACCTGTTGTTACCTAGCGAAACCTGCCAAAATGGCCTATAAGTCTATACATTTCTTAGTTGCAAGATAAGTTTGTATCTCCATTTATCTCTAAGATAAAATTATCTCACAAACTAATCCGGCTTAAATTTAATTAACATAATCATATTTTTTAACGTTTGTTTTTAAATCTTAAGTAAATTTCCGTAAGAACAATATTGGTATTTGCTGACATGACACCAAGATAAAGTGTCCAGACAAGACATATTGAAAAATTTTGTAGATTTATTGACTTAAATTTTCATATATATTTATCATTTGTTTAAACTTTTACGGCGACATATTACTCAAGAAGACAACATCACGTGATCCACATCAAAAACTCTTATCTTTTACAACCGGAATTTTAATAACGCACTATGAACATAGGAATGTAGTACTTTTAAGTATGACGTCATTTTAGTTCAAGGTATGTTAAAGTGACAGTTTATATTTACTTAAGACGCAGCTTTTGTTTGATCTGTGTTTGCAGGTCATGTTGGGGGAGTCTTGTTGTAGTAACGACATATCTAGCGCCATTTTACTACCGCTTTATTAGTTTTCATATTGACAGAATGGCTGGATTTGGATTTAGAAGGAAAGATTTAATGTTCACTTCAAACTTTATTGATCGTTTGATTTTCAGACCTACTTTTTAATGGATACAAATGCATTTATACCGGGAGATTTCTAGCCGACATATAAACAAACATTTGTAGGTGGTAAATATTTACCTTATAGTGTTATAGCGACAACCAATACATAATAAATCTATGCACGTCAGTGACGTAATAAACACAACAACAAGAAAATAATCTGTGCACCTAACTTACTTTTTAAATAGTTTAAGACAGGTGCAAATATATTTTCTATAGGTATGAAGCAGTTACGTGCATGCTAATTGCAAACGGAACAAAACCTTACCGGCTTTTTTATGAAGTGCTGCCAAACTCCTACTTTATCAAATAAATCATTATTAAACTATTCTTTACGTCAGGTGTTAATAGCGCATTATCTTGTCCACAATCAGCAGTTGCTATGATAAACAACTTTTGTGGGAGGTATCAGGATCGATGGTGGGTTTGACATGAAGCGTTCAAAAAGAAGTTACGTCCATCTAGACTATCCCCGTTTTCTTTTGCACTTTAATTTAATTTATTTGTTTGTAGTGTACTTCATTTATCTATATTTGCAATTTATAGATTTTTTTTATAAGTTGCATTTGCAATGTGAAAGTCAATCGGGATTGAAAGGCAAAGAGCAAAATGCACACACACACACACACACACACACACACACACACACACACACACACACACACACACGTGTGGACACACACTGTAATAAATTAACAAAAGAATATATTTCTAAGATCTTTTTTTTAAATATCAGAATTCTACATTGTACACAATGATTTTAGTGTTAAAAATAGATTCCTAAGCACCAAAAAGTGAAACACTATTAACACTAAAACAATCTTTCCACTCCCGTAATTTTCGTTGCATTTTAATGAGTATGTCGTATAATGTTAAAATGTTTCGTTATCGATATAAAACATGTTTTATTTGAAGGTTTACGGAAGTATAACAAAGAAAATGTCGATTGTATAGTGACAGGTAAACCACAAAATTACAATTTCCGTGTCTGGTTTTTACATGTGTCTTAAAATGTAAATGTGAAAATGTAAATTAGTTGAACGTAGATATTTTTCATTACTGCAATTACAAAACTTGTACTTGTTGGAGATTCTCTCTTGATAGCGATATAAAATAAAGAAAACTGCAGCTGAATATATTATGCTTTGCAATACAGCAAGCCATCAAGAACACAAGCCAACAAAGCTTATAATTTAACAAACACTAGATTAACAAATGTTGAAACAACTTTTAAAAACCTTTCCAATTTTGAAAAAGTCACAATTATACAGCACTCTTAGTTGCTAGATTCCATTTTGTAATCATCCGGAGAACAAATCAACAACATCCAAGTAGATAAATAAATAAATAAATAAATAAATAAATAAATAAAAGATTACATTTTACAAATGAAAGAAAATATGCAATAATGATATTTCTTGCATATATTTTAAGATGTTTCTGCAAAAGAAAATCAACTGCATTTCAACAAGATGCCCAATAAGGCCTTAATTGGTATTAATAAGAAATTCAGTTTGGGACTACCATGTCCGAAACAATGTCAATTTTACATCAATCAAAGATTTTTCAAAATGAATACCTTTCAATTTTGCTCATTTGTTTTTGAAAAAAATTAAAAGACTTGACAAAAACAACATCTAACCAACAAACTCAGAAAAATTCATTACATGCCAAAACTATAGAAAGTCTTCAGATTTTTTTTACAACCCTTTACATTTATGCCAGAACTTAAGAGTGTATGTGAAGCCGTTGTCTTTATTATTATTATTATGTATTTAAGCTGCATTAAGTTTTCCTATGCATAATATACAAACGGCACATTTTTCATAACTATGCCTCTGATGAAAAATATAATGCTTGGTTCCATGATAAATCTCTTACGTAAAAGTTCAAGGGAAAATCTACTGCTTGTTTAATCTACCAAAGCTATTATTTTAAAATATCGATCACATGACTCTCTCGAAAACAAGGTAACCTCAACAAACAGAAAGCATGTGTTCAAGAGCAATGCAGCCACTCTGTAATACGTATCCATGCCAAACTGCCGTTTTTAATTTACAGTTATTGTTCCATCTGGGCTGGGTTATTTGAATCCTTGGAGTCAGTTTGTCCAATTTGGACCTTGTTAATCTGTAATCGTTCTCGCACGAACATCTTTTCTTTCTATCGACGCGACGTCATGTAGACCTTTCGCGCATGCCCCAAGCTGATAAATCACATTTTATCTAGTTGCCCCAAGCTTTTTGGATTTTCATTTATTATGGGTTAATGAAAGTGAACTTAAGAAATGAATCGCACAGATCGTAATAACAACCAATTTATATTGATAAAAAATTTTTTTAGAAATTTTTTTTTTTCAAAAATGGGTAAACTTAAAGCAGCTTAAATAGTCTGTTATAATAATTTTTGACAATTTATATGTTAATAAGCAATAAGTAGTGTGTTAAATTCACATATTAAAAAGCTTTTGAAAGATGCCACTTCAAAATGCTACAATTTAAGCCTATCGACTTTCATCTACCTGGCACTGCTTGGATACGAAAAAAAAACGATTATGTATCAGCAAGTTCAAATTTTATTATTTTGTTTGACCGACTGACTTCTAAGTCTGTTGTTTGTGACTGAGGAATAAAGCACACAGTTTAAGTAAATCAATTTCATTTACAAAAGTGTAGTGAAGTTTAAAGGTCTGTGCGTCTCCAACTAGTACTAAATGGTAGTTAAGCTTTACTTAAAACATACGTTCTTTCAATCTAAAAGTACAAAAATTCAAGGCCATGGTTTAAATAGAGTGCATAACAGATAAAACACACATACAGAAATTAAAGTCTTTGAGCGATGTCTCCAAAACAAGGTTTGGAAGTTATACTGAATGGTATTGTAACATGATTTCATTTCTTTTTCAACTTTCCAATATATATATATATATATATATATATATTTATTGTTTTTATATATATTGTTGCCATTGGTTCCTGGTAGAGTAAGAAGCATAATGTTTAAAGCATTATATTTACAGAACTAAAGGAAGGTTTGCACGTCCTACAGAAGTACATTAGAAAAGTTGAGTTAATTTAAAAATACACTTTATATCTATCTTAAAGTGCAAATATTCAAGGTCAGCTAGATTCAATACAATTGCCAGTTAAAACGCATATAGAAACGAACACTAAGTCTAAAACAATTTTTGATACCTCTCAATGCCATATTGAATTCAAAATTGTAACTTTACTTTTTGTTTTCATAATTTTTTTTTTTAAAAAAAGTCTCGGTTTTATGTATACATTTACATTGAACTTGTATGAGTCAAAAAACACGTTATTTTTTATCTGTAGTGTTAATCAAAAAATCCCTTAAACGACAGTATTAAAAGATTTCATTTCCTCTTTTGTCTTAAGAATTCTTTTTCTCAGACTTAATTAATATTAATCTAATTAATTCTTATCATGGTAAGATAATTAACACAATTTAATACTGTTCCTATCAGTTTTTTCGTGATACAAGTATACTATATACATCTCAATTAAGACATGGTTATGAAAACTTAATGTCATGCATTAAACATATACATCCTTTCTCCCTAACGATGTAGTCACTGACTGCCATAAGTTACGTCCGATCTGAGCTTATATATATACTGGATCTAAAAATAGAATATGGAAGTTTGTTGGCTAAATTAAACAGAAAGGTTTTGTGTTTCGTATGCGTGACATAAGATGATGGATCGGATGATTGCTGTTTTTTGTGTGTATGTATATCATGACTTCTAATTGACACTTATGACTCTGTCTTAAGACAGATTTTTTTGTGTATATGTTCTTACTTATATTACTGTTTATTGAATGTCCTATAGCTAATCAGAACAATTAGTAGTCTGTGGTATATTTTACGTTTTACTTTAAACACAATTCACAGAAAAGTTTTGGCTCTGTTTCGCTGTATCAGCACATATACATGTACACAAGAATGAAAGAAACATCATCTATAAATGTGCAAAACTCATATAACACAACGGTATGTGACTCAAACGTTAACTTGAAAAACAGGAAGCAAAAATATAATTGAGGAAATGGAAGTTGTAATGTATACAAGATACTTGGAACAAATAACACTCGTTTACGAGTGTGAAACTTACATGACTTAAATGAAGAAAACATTATTATTTTGATAACACTTGCAAAAAATTGTTCCACAAAATAAACATCTTTATAAAAAGTAAAATAAATCTGTGGCAAAAATTAAAGTATACACACTTTAGTTCCTAGGAAAGCGTTTTTACAACTGATTTGAAGCCGCCGTAATTAGAATAAATTATAGTTTCTTCAGAATAAAATGTAGCAACAGCTATCTAATTTCTGTCTCCCAACTCATGTAAGAAATCCAGATGGAAATGCTACTGTTTCGCATTTATCAATATTGTCTTTGAAATACGGTTTTCCATTTTTATTTTCTTGATTGTTTACAAATAATTAACAAAACATATAATATATTTTTTTCATAATTTTCACGTCATTGTAATGTTATATTCAGGTATAATTTCTTTGCAGTTTCTAAACAAATATCTACATTGTGAATTTTCTTCTTCTCCTTTTTTATTTTGTTATTGTTATTTTTGTTTGGATATTCGAGACCGTTTACACGTGCACCTAGCTACTAGTTAAGAGAAAAAACATCTTTACATAGGTGTCGCAGCCAAATTATTCAAACTAATTAGAGATTAGACGATTAAATTTAAATTTTGTACAAAATATGGTTATCCACATAATTAGTAACGATGCAGTTAAAACTTATTTCCTAACTTCATTTTATGTATACACACTCGAATTCTGGTATTTATCTCGTCAGGTTTGTCTTACACGCCACACAAAACACCAATTAGAGTAAGATTTCCAGAGCTTTTTTTAATATTTGAAAAGAGCGAGCCATTTGAAGCATTTTTCTAGAATCTGGAGAAGAGTGAGCCATTTGAAGCATTTTTTTGGAATCTGAAGAAGAGCGAGCAATTTGAAGCATTTTTCTAGAGTTTGGGGAAGAACGATCCATTTGAAGCATTTTTTCTAAAATTTGGAGAAGAGCGAGCAATTTGAAGCATTTTTCTAGAATTTGGAGATGAGCCAGTCATTTGAAGGATTTTTAAGAATTTGGAGAAGAGCGAGTCATTTGAAGCATTTTTTTTAGAATTTGGAGCATTTTTTTAGAATTTGGAGAAAAGCGAGACATTTGAAGCATTTTTCTAGAATTTGGAGAAGAGCAAAAATTTTGAAGCATTTTTTCTAAAATAAGCAGACACAATAAGGAGCCATGTATAAAAATATTTCAACAAAAATGCATAACCTTAGGTCATCAATATTTGAATCAAGAGTTGGTGTTTAAAACTATCAGAGCCTTCTTTTTACACCTTCTTCCTAACTGCCAACCATTTTGGAATTTTGCTATCAAAATTCTTTCAAATTGAATAAACTTTTGATATTTCTATATGATCCATGCGAAGATAATATACTGTAAAAGGTCACGTCTGATGTGTAGGTATGTTCCTATACACAATGACTGTCATGATCCTTTTTGGTTTTCAGCTGTTCATCTTTTAGGGGTCTCGGAGGCCGAGTGGTCTAAACGCACGCTGGGTTCGATCCCACTCGGGACAGATCCTATTGTGAGAAAGTTTGTAAGTTCGCTTGACGAAGGTCGTTGGATTTCTCCGGGCACTCCGGTTTCCTCCACCATCCCAGAACTGACCGCCTCGAAATAAGTGAAAGAATCTTGACTGAGGCGTAAAAACACCATAACTTCCCTCCACTCCACTCCGTTCATCTTATACGTCGATTGACAAATGATCTATTTATATTCAAGTTAAATGTTGTAAATATTGCAACAATAATTTTATTGCTTTATGGTCACTTCTGGATCTTACCATACATACATTTACATGAGTTTGAAAACATTGACTCTTGTCTATAGAATTGTATACGTTAACAACCATCAAAAACCGAAAAATATGTAAAATTATCAAAATAATAAAAATATTTCTATCTATGGCATGATCATAAATGCCTTGTTTCAAATTTTATTGATCAATAAATGTCTAGTTAATTAACCTATCAATATAAACGAAATTCTTGATTACTGTTGAAAATAAAAATAAAAAGATTTATTGCGGATTGTCCCTCACGCTGTTTTCATGCATGACTACTCGTAACTCTTCAGTGCTCAAACATTTTTTTGTTTACAAGTCAATGAACTTGTATATGCAACATGCCTCATTTTAACAACCAAATTGCCTTTTGATTTATGCTAGATTATAATTGATTGCTGTAACAGGTTTATTTTTTTTTTTCTAAGGCTATATTACATGAATTAGTTTTAGCATAGTCATTTTATCTCAAGATTGATTTTTAAAAAAGATTATTATGCATTTAAAATGTATATAGTTTCATATAATTTGTTGTAACACAATAAAACAATAAAATCTTTCTCAAAAACCAACACATAATAAAACTTGTATTGACATTATTTACATACATAGTTAAAACGTCTGAGCCGACAGAAGCCATTTAGTTAAACCAATGGTCACAAATGTTTACATTGTTAAGCCGCTAGAAACCCACGATAATCACATTGCTACTTAATGTGACCAAGTCCAAGTTTGATGCTTTCCCTTCCTGTTCCTGTTCTGTTAATATCTAGCTAAATTACCTGTTTAATTCTATGCTACATGTGCACATTTCGGAGAGTCATTCCACATCTATGACACTGAGGCTAAAACATGACAGATTAAACAATAACAGAAAAAAATCAAGAGGCCCATGGGTCTTAACGCTCACCTGAGGATATGTCCAAAATTGTTTGCAAAGTGCAAAAGACAATATATTAAGTACAGAAACTTTACAAGTTTTCTCAAGTTAAGAACTGCCACAAAACTTAATCATATCCAGTCACATTTTATTTATAAGTAGCTTATATAATATGCATGAAGTTACTGTAGTACAATGAATAATTTCCCAATCATTAATAAATTTCAGTATAATTATGCAGTTATGTCCTTGACCTTTGAACATATATAACCTCGAACCATATATGATCGTCATGTCAATACCTACAATATTCTTACATACATGCCTATGCATGAAATTAATAGCTTTCAAGATAATTAACAGTTTAAGTATTCTTGTGATGATATGACCTTGACCTTTCAACATACGGCCTTGAACCATATATCAAAATGAACATTGACACAATACCTACAATATTCTAATATACATACTTACAATATTCTCATTTACATGCCTATACAAAAAGTTAATAGTTTTCAAGATAGCTGTGACTGTGACCTTGACATTTGAACATACGATCTTGAACCATATATAAAAATGATCATTGAAACAATACCAACAATATTCTAATACATATATGCCCATTCAAAAAGTTAATAGTTTTCAAGATAATTTGCAATTTAGATCTTCTTCTGCAGCTGTTACCTTGACCTTTGAACATATGTCCATGTACCATATATCAAAATGACCGTTGTCACAATACCTACAATATTCTAATATATATATGCCTATACAAAAAGTTAATAGTTTTCAAGAAAATTAGCAATTTAAGTCTTCTTTTGCAGCTGAGACCTTGACCATTTGACCTTGAACCATATATCAAAATGATCGCCATATCAATTTCTACAATATTCTAATATACATGCCTATACAAAAAGTTTATAGTTTTCAAGATAATTAGCAATTTAAGTCTTATTTTGTTGCTGTTACCTTGACCTTTCAACATTTGACCTTGAATCAAATATCAAAATGATTGTCATGTCAATACCTACAATATTCTAATATACATGCCTATAAAAAAAGTTAATAGTTTTTAAGGTGTAGCAATTTCCCCACTCAGTGCCTTATAATTTCCCTATTTTGAGCCCCATGGCTACCATTTGTGCAATTATGAAACTAGATTACTAGGGATGTTAAAAATGAAATAACTAATATCTCTTATACATTTAGAGAAGAAAATTTTTAATTTTTTTTCACCCGCTCTTTTTATGAGGCCCCAAGGGGACATAACTACTTTATTTGTGAAAATCTGAAAAGGGCTTCACCAAGGCATGATGGTTACCAAGTTCCATTAAATCTGGTCCAGTGGTTTTGCAGGAGAAGATTAAAATGTAAAAAGTTTACGCACGACAAACGACGAGATTTTTATAAATCTATCTGTATTGTTAGCCAGTATGATTTGAAATCAACTCGCTTCTATATTAAAGCATATCATTTGCACTGAGATATAAGAATAGTTTATATTGACTTCCTCTCCTTGCATTTGTGGGAGGATGCTTTTTCATTGCGGGTGTGTATTTTCTTCTAACAGCCGACATAAGCATGCAAAGAACAGCGCATAAAAATCGACGAGTTATTACAAACGCAATATCATATATTAACTTTGGCATTTGTTTGACATTTATTGTATAATATCAGAAAATGTTACAAATATCTTTTTAAAAAGATTACCAGTTTTATCTTTTACTTTTATCGGCATTTATTTATTCTTTATTTCTGTTTTCGAAAAAGGTTGGGTTAAATATTTTTTACTTTCGCTTTTTAAATTGGGCGTTAACATGCATCATATTCCAATATTTGTTGTATAATCAAATATAGGGGGGATATTACGAAATTGACAAATAAAAAAAAGAAATCATTTAGGTTAACTCGCTAAAGCCAGCAAAGCTAATGACATGGCGACCGTGCATGCTTGCGTCTATCAGCTCGTAAATATACTTCTATCTTCTCCTCTAGAACTACTGTACTAATTTGCCAATTTGAAAAAAACTTGATTCTAAATGACTCTTAATTGGTACAAATCAACTTCGATGTCGTACATTTGACTGTAAAAAGCAGAAAGTGATAAAAAGCAGAAACGAGATTATTAATCGTCCGATTTGGTTCAAGTTTTTTATACATAAAAAGTAAATGTAGATGTATAGCCATTTAAATTATAAAACTGGTTTTATCAAACATTGTGGGTTAGTCATTCATCACCGGAATATGCCAGATGTAATAAGGTGCTATTTTTGGCAATTTATAAAAATGCAAAATCAAAAGTACTGAGTCAATTTCAAATAACCTTTGCGTGGAAGTTTCCTATGTTAGTCGCATTAAACTTTGCAAATCGGCTTCAGAAAGTACTGCTTCATTTAAAATGTCAGCCGTTACTATACCATTTGAAGTATTTGACTTAAAAGATTGTATTCTATTTAACCAGTCTTGTTTCAGTTTACGTGAAAAGCCGCAGTATATTATGTTATTTTAGTCCCCTTTTCCTAATGTTATGGTATTCTTTCAAATATTTTTATCAGCTTTTTAACTGCAGCAGACTTATGTCAATATAGCTTTAATAATTACTCCATTCTTGCAAACAACACTGGATATTTTAGATTTCCACATACTCAATTTTAAGAGTTCAATCTATGTTGTTTCTTTATTTCGTTTTTTGTGTTAGAGGTTTTTACGTGTTGCATGTCAAAAATCACGATCTTTTGAAATTTTTAATGATCAAAATCAAAACATTTTCCAGCGATTTTATGTATAACGAGCTCTAGTTGTGCAATGATTGTTAACTTCATGTCAAGTTCCCCATATTCTGAAATCTATCGACTAGAAAGCATCCCCAAAAAGTGAAATATTTGGCTATTTTTTAACATTATTTCTCATTCTGCATGATCTGGCAATTTTTTATTTTTTTATTTTTTTTCTTTTATAATTTTTGAAAAGTTAAAACATACGTATAAATCATATAGATCAAAGTTTAGCTACCACCCCCGTACAACTTTTGAAACAAAATAAAACCATAACAATTTTTATGAGTTTTTTTTTTTTTTTAGATGAGTCAAATAAGGTTTGTATAAGATAAACTGCTTGTTATATATCGTATAATTCTTTCTGTCTTGTTTAGATATTATACAAATATACAACTGCCAAAATACTCATTCACATAAAGAAGAAAGGATATATTTAAATCCCTTAATGCTTTCGCCATGGACATGTTGACAAATATATATTTTTAATAAACATTTCTTTATAGTTTGTCATAAAAGAAATATTTAGTTTTTAGATCAAAGCAAAAAAAAAAAATAAAAAATAAATAAATAAAAAATTAATAAGAAAGAATTGTTATGTTATAAAATGTAGATATAGTGTTTGACGAAAAAAAAAAAAAGATCGCGGGACAAAACAACCATACCCTCACCGAAACTAATCATACAGTATACACTCGCTATATATACAAAATAACCATACACTCACCGAGACAAAGCATACCGTATACTCTCGCTATATATACAAAATAACCATACACTCACCGAGACAAAGCATACCGTATACTCTCGCTATATATACAAAATAACTATACACTCACCGAGACAAAGCATACCGTATACTCTCGCTATATATACAAAATAACTATACACTCACCGAGACAAAGCATACCGTATACTCTCGCTATATATACAAAATAACTATACACTCACCGAGACAAAGCATACCGTATACTCTCGCTATATATACAAAATAACTATACACTCACCGAGACAAAGCATACCGTATACTCTCGCTATATATACAAAATAACTATACACTCACCGAGACAAAGCATACCGTATTCTCTCGCTATATATACAAAATAACCATACACTCACCGAGACAAAGCATACCGTATACTCTCGCTATATATACAAAATAACTATACACTCACCGAGACAAAGCATACCGTATACTCTCGCTATATATACAAAATAACTATACACTCACCGAGACAAAGCATACCGTATACTCTCGCTATATATACAAAATAACCATACACTCACCGAGACAAACCATACCGTTTACTCTCTCTTTATATACAAAGTAACCATACACTCACCGAGACAAACCATACCATATACACTCGCTATATATACAAAGTACGAGATAAACTACTCATGGTGCTGTTTTCCTGGAGTTATTAAGTTTCAGTTAGGGCCTGTCAAGCTACGTTTTCCACCAACTCTAGAATATCTTCCGAGTAGTTTTTGACAAAGCTGTGTCCGGAGAGCTGTAAGTTGTACTCCGAGTGCTATTTTTTTTAATTTTTTTTTTCTCTATGAACGTTAAGACAACCTTACTTATTCACACTGAACAAGCATATGGATAGTTATGGTATTTTTTCTATCTCGATGGACAGCAAAACAAGCCGATTTTTTATTTATTTATTTTATTTTATTATTTTTTGTCAACAAGTCAAAATGTATTTAGTTACAAACAATTCATATTCCACAAATTCAAGTACATTTTTCAAGTATTATCAATCATTATAAGTGCAAAAAAGTTTAACAATTTATCATTTCCTATTTTGATTTTTTCTGAACTATTACCGCTCTGAGGTAGCACATTTCTGAGAAATCTGAAAGTACATATAGGACATAACAAATTTGACAATAACATGAACTTATGTAATTAAACGATAAATAGATAAAACCTTTAAATAAAGTTTTATAAATAAGTTGTAAATATCCGGTTATGAATGTGATAAAAATGATAAATTTTCACCGTGATTAAAGATAGAAAACTTCTTAATTTATAAACATAGTATTTTTAGGAGTCACATGATGAGACAAGTACAGAAAGCTTTGAAATATAGATATATGAAAAGGTTTCTGTAATATGATGAACCAAAATAGAAAATAAATTGATAATAATACATATAACTAACTATCCGTCTACTGTTTTGTTGTTTATATATATTTATTTACTTGCAACAAAAACACTTCATAATTACCTACTGCATCACAATGAAGTAACAAAATATGTACAAAACTTGTACAGTTATTGTGTAAATACATGCTTTATGTTCGTTCACGATGATCTTAAGCTTCGTAAGGAGGAAATAAAGAATAAACATTGACTTTCGCGTGTTATTAAGCGGGTAATTAATTCTAGATATACAGTTTTTCTGTGCAACTCAATTTAATACACTATAGACAAAGAAAAAAAACTGAAGAGAGCGTTTTGTCTATAACAGCAACAGTTTATTGCATTACTTTTGGAACTGATATATGACTGTCTAGTCAAAACAAGAGCATTTAAAAACCAATCTGTCTGGAATATAGAACTTATTTTATACTTACTTTGGGAGAAAATTAAATTCAAGTGTGTTGATCGACTGTTGTCATGGATAAATCACAATATACCACGGCAAGACGATTTAAGTCTATTTAATTACAAAAATATATATCTAAGTGCAATGTTGAAAGGGTTGGCTCGTATCATATTTCTAAATTTGAGAAAGATATTCCTTTTTCAGAATATTTTTTTAATTTTATAATCTGCGTGTTTTATTCCTTATCATTCTATACAAAACCATTTCTGGATATCATTTATCATCATTCTGTTAACAGCATTGTCTCTTTACTTTGGCATTCATGTAGCTCAGTAAAATGTTAAAACTTAATATATGATATTTTTAACATTTTGATTTTTTTCCCGATTATCTCAATCCAGTGTGCTTTTAATTTTAATTTGCGGTTTGTAATATTGTCGATGTTTTGAATTTTTATAATACTCGAATATTTCTTTACAAATTTTGCCGTAATATCAACGTCAAACGGAATGTGCCGTTATTAGTCAAAAGACTACATTTGTAATATTCCACCGATTGAATAGCATAGAAGAAAAGAAAATCAAGAATGGGGTGAATTATTGGGTTAACTGCAACAACTCGGAACAAGTGAGAAATTAACAAATAACTGATGTGCCCCCGTCCCATTGAAATACTTGAAATGTTTGCGTTCTTTTCTTCCTCCCATATACAATTTGAAATGAAAATGCAATTTTAGCGCTTGTAAGTTTCCATTACGTAGGACAAGATGAACATGTTATACATGTATGAATCCTCTGTTTGTTTGTTTAACTTAAACTATAAAGGTTTAATCAATAAAAATACTTTTCATTATTATTTTACTTCAAACTTTTTATCAAGATAAGTCTTTTTTCAAAGTAATAGTTATGGAGAAAAGGAATTTAAGACCGTGACATGTGCTCTTTTAGGTAAATAGTATTGTATAAAATTAAGAAACTGATTTGATGTACAAATCATATTTATTTTCAATAATTAGGGACATATTGATTTATTTTGAGAAACATCGATTTCCTTCTTTAAGATTCTAGAATCATCCAAACCCTCCCACAACTGACGATTTATTTCATTTCAAAATTATTTGAAATTGGGTTTTTAATCTGCGTTGATTAATATCCATGAAACGTCAACCTCCTACAAACTGAATGAGAAGCCCCCAATAAAAATGATATAAATATTTTGGTGACTAATATCAAAGTAACTTCTCTGCAAGCTATGCGGTTTATGTCACAAAGTTAAAAGTTGTGGGAGTTAGCCACTCTACTTTGTCATTGTTGCTGCACTAACCGCAGAGATATTTATTATCCCAGTGGCTAATATAACGCTTTATTTATTTATTTTGTTTTTCTAGAAATTTCGGGGTTTTTCTGTATCGAATGTAAACAATCAAAAATAAAAATTCGACCATTCATATCATTATTGCTTTTTTGATATGATACAGAAAAAACTATCAATACAAATACAAATACAGACACTTCAGATTAAAATACATGTTAACAGTTCTATTTTTATTTTATTTTATTTTATTTTATTTTATTTTATTTTATTTTATTTTATTTTATTTTATTTTTATCCAATGCAAATACAAGAAGAGCATTATGGAAACTTGTATGTCTTTTCTGTTTTCTGGTTTATAGTTTTCTTTTGTTTTGGTGTACACTACGAAAGTAATGCTAACAGGCATGCCTTCTATTACAGGAAGAGAGGGATTATTCTAAAGTTTTTTGGGTTTTTTGCATAGAAAGAAATATCAAAACAATGAGCATATTGAATTAGGGACTTTTTGTCATTTCTGACACTAAAGGTAGTTAAGTTTGAGAAACATATAATGGTTATATCGGCTATGAAATAGTTTTTTTTTTACAACCTATACATAGAGAGTGAATTTGGTCATAAAATTGATATGTTTAAGCTTGTGACAGCACTTCTGAGTCGCGTATTTTTTTAAGTCCCCACCCTGGAGCTTGGTATAAACCTAATAACTGAACATGTGATATGACATCAACGACGCCCACGACATCGATAAGTACACCGGATAAGCGAAACTCTTTTTGATGCACTTTTCAGTTGAGTGTATAAACATTTTCTGTATTGCCTTTTAATGTTTTCACCGCCCTGTATTTTTCATTAAAAAATCTCTGGACTTCCAGACACAATATTTGGCACAGTTTTGACTTGCATTTGTAGCGGTGAGTTTCAACAACGTTGTTTTTAGGCGCAGCTGTTGTACATCAGACACCCATAAAAGAATTTTGAACTAACAATTTTTTAATACTTATTTTTTTAAAATTTAAATAATAAGTAGTTAAAATGAAAATGAGCAATAAAAACAATTTTTTTGAATGCATTTATTATAGAAATTCAACAAACAGTAAATAACAATATTAATTGGCACATTATATTTATTAAACAGTTAGCATGTAACGTGGGCGTATTAACGTCTTTACGTTCATCACGTGGATGACAATTGAAATAATTTCATGTTAATGTTTGTCAAATGAAATACCTAAATAATTTCAGCCTTTTCATCCTTCTTGGGATATGCATATATTTATACAGCAGTTCTGTCATTACTGTTGCAAAGGTAAGGACTTGGATCAATTGTCGTCAGTTTAATTTTCGAGGGGTTAAGTTGGTAGGTTCTTTCAGTTCATGGGATCATAAGGCATATGTCGTAAAATCATAGGTCACGTGTGAACTTACATTATAATACTGACTGTGCTTGTAAAATATCTGTATGTGAGATAATGTGATATGGGGTTTATTTGTACAACTAAAATATTTAAAAACGAGATACTCTCTGGCCTTGAAAACATAATGTTTAAAATGAAGTCTTGTTTTGAATAATTTGTAATAATTCTCTTTTTGCAAATGTTATGTTAAAATGTGTTCACAATTAAAACCATCATTGACCCTACAACATCATTACACTTATTACAGATGCCAATAAAATGGACTTAAAGCGTTTATTGTGTATGATGCCACACAGAACGTGGACTATGGTATCCATTACTTTATTTCATTAGCTTCTTTTGGGTACTTTTCAAAGCCTGTTTATGTTCTTTCCTTGATTCCAGAAACATTTAATACCTAATCAACGTTTATATATTTTTATTACATACATTTTGTATTTCACGTTTTTTTTTTTGACAAGAACATTTGTAAAAGCTAAAGACAAGTTATTTTTTGTTGTGAAAATCCATTTCGTCTTATTGCTTTCCCCTAAATAACATTTCCTATAGCTAATAACAAAATGCATTCGACAGAGCTATTCACGTGCAATATGTTTCGTGGTTATTTTTTATTCTGAGCTCGAGGATAACGTTATTGTATTTTTTTTTAGTAATAACCTTTGAAATTGGAGTCTTTAAAACGGAACGTTCTGACCAAAAGCATTTATCTCAACTGAGTGGTCATACAGTTTATTTGCAAATGAATAATGATTAACACATTATTTTTCAAGCCTTTGTAGTTAGACTTAGCCGGAATTTAGGCACTGTTCTTTCACTAACTGGCATAAGGCAGTGAAGTAATAAAACTTTATAATTAAGATCAGGATTATGTTGACCAACCTTCCACCTATAAAGAGCCGACAATGCTCTTGTTAAATGCTCTTGTTAATTTTATGTGAACTAAATTCTGAAAAAGGAAGATTTGTATAGGTTATCATGTGCTAATTTCTTTTTTCTATGAAATAAAGTATTCTAAATTTAGCACCTTAGAAGCCAAGTTAAAATAAGACACAAATGTCAAAGTGTTTTAAAACGAGTTATTCAACCTGAAAAAAAGTCTTAATTATAAATAATGCATAAAATAGTTTTTGAAAGTTTTTGTAGACATTAATCTTATATAAGTTGTTTAATGGAAAAGAAAAAGTTTTAAAAATAAATTCAACAAGAGACAAATGGTTATCAATATACTTCTAACGTTTCTAACGGGCATTAAGCTCATCTTAATCCATTATTGTGTGTTTAGCAAATTGATTTTAAAAAACTCTTCAGATATCTGATTTTTATGTATTTGTTTTAAATGTCCATGTAATTCTTGTTTTATTCGTTATTATTATAATTATTATCATTATTATTATTATTACTACTATTTTGTGTGTTAGGTATATTTAAAGTTATTTATTTATTTGTTTGTAAATACAATTTTTTAAAAGTGCAAGAAAATTCACAACAAATTCACCAGTCGTACATTAAGCTAACACGACATACACTAACAGACCCGATTCTGAAATCCTTCCTTTTTATACGATGTTATAAATATCTGCACTAGAATTTCCACTTCTCTTTGTTCCGTGTTATTAAAAAAAGCAAACTACCAATTTCCTCTTTTGTTAGTAAATACTTTATTAGTAACTTATATATATATATATATATATATATATATATATATATATATATATATATATATTGCTTATGCACTTAAACACCCTATAACTGGATTCTAAATTTAAGTGATCGAGTTTCATTTTTTTAAATTTGGTTTTCAAAACACAATAAGGTTATTATGTAAAATTACCCTTATTGTTAAATGGGCTCTAGACGGGAAATAAAGACTTGCTCTTCGATACACCTTAACACATTCTACATTAAAAAACGAGACTCTCGTACATTGATCTTCTATACATTTTGAAACATTATACAGAAAGCAATGAAACTCGTTTAACCCTGCATGTTAAACAGGCACAAGAAAAAATCTTAAATGTGTATTCTACACATTTTTTGTAGAGTTGTCTAAAATACGTATTATGTCGTTCGCTTTGGAAACTCTGCATCCGATCGAATGTTAGCATCGGTTGTCGGCTGTCGGATTTTAGCATTCAGCACATTATGCATAGATGGAAACCCCACTTCAAAAGATAATAAAGTATGCTTTGCTGCAGACTAAAGTTTTTTTTCCCGAGTATTTCAGATCTACTTTCTATCAAAGAATTGTCTACCTAGATCCGTTTTAGGGCTGAGACACCATTACCGTACTCCATGACACTAAAAAAATCGACCTTCTCCATCCGTAGCCTCGCAAGTTAGATTAATTTCTGATACAGTATAGCCTGTGGTTATACAACAATCATGGTACCAAAACATTATATATTAGCCTAGTTTAAATTACACAATACCTGTTCTGTTCTATAAATCAAATTATAGGTGAATTTATGATAATGCAGAACTTAATAAGTGACTGAAATATATAGGTAACATAGGTAATTTATTATTGTTTGTACCTTGCGAATTTTTGCAACACTGGGTACGGTGTGAAATGGGAATAACGACTGGCATGTAATATTATACTCGAATATGTAATATAACTATCACATTTAATGAGAACATAATGAGAACATACAGATAAGTGCATCATATTATTATTATTTCTATATTTTTCAACGTTGTTTTTTTATATCAACGTTTTAAAATGACATTTACTGTTGATTTATTCATATATTGAAGTGATGTATACCATTTGTAAGATTAAAGCTACATTGAATATTTTAGTGAAGGTTTTAAACGGATTAAAAGGTAACTATTTCAAAAAGAAGATTGCTTGTTTTTGTTTCACGAGTTGATTGTCTGAGGTTCGAAAACTTACCGGTATTAAACATGACATGTAAGACTGGTTGCATTTATTTATTTATTTATTTATTTATTTATTTATTTATTTATTTATTTATTGGGTTTACGTCGTCTAAGTCGTCTAAGACGGTTCCTGTTACCATACGGGAAATGTTGAAAAAGTTATTTTATAAAATTTTAAATTTCGCACATGGCACTTACCCCGTGAAATCACACGGCTAAACAATTATTAAATCTTGTATAGAAAGGGCAATAACTCGACAATATTCCAATGGTCTTGAAACAAGTCAGAAAATATTCAACGAAACAAACCCGATTGAAAAATTAAGCATACACGCAGCATTTTTTCTCGCGTTCGTCTGAATGTAAACAGAGTTTGCACCTTCCTGGTTTATGCTACCCAATCGATTCAGACATAGGTCTACTTCCTTATTTCTTTAAGAATTAATTAACAGAGTTTGTAAATATATCATAAATTAAACCTGAAGTCTTTCGTTCTTCCTTAAATGTCACGAATCAAATTTAACCGCATCCAGACAATTAAAGGCATTCGATATTTCAGTTTTTATATTGTCAATTGCTTTACGTAATTTCAGAAGAGCATCAAACAATCTTGTTTAATGCGGTAAGCTCATATAGCAACAGAAATTTAACCACTTGTAATTTCATTTATGTTCTAGACATGATATTGTACCCGATGTTGACTGAAATATTTAACCAGACCCGACACAGAATCCAGATAATCGGGTTGTTTGATTTACTGACGGGTGGATCGACAGGTAGATTGATTGATTGATTGATTGATTGATCGATTTACAGGTCCAATCAAGATCATTTTGTTATCAAGATGTCATCAGCCCCAATAAAGTACCCAAAATTTATACTTATGTAAAAAAGATTTTTTTTGGGGGTGGGGGGCTTACATGGCATGGGATTTAGATTTGTGCAAACAAATGAAAGACATGCATGACATGTATGGCCACTTCAAATTGTCAACTCTTCGTCCAAATCTATAAGAGGTTGAAACCCGCGACTGCCAAACTCAATGAGACAACTTGTTGGTAGAGTTGATCAAATACACCGGAAAATCATTGCTTAAGCCGTTTTTGTAATTACAAGCCGAGATCAGTAAACTATCTGGTACCAACATTGACAGTTTTACGGTGTTCGAACCATAAGATTGCATTTTCCGTGTAGAATAAACTTACTAAGAAAGGTCGCAATGGGAGACCGAGCACACAACCAGTAATAATCACAAAAATAAATATCGACTTTGCGAAAATATATCCATGGTATTAAAAAAAAACTATGTTTTTTTAAATCTACCTTTGCAGTATATAAAGGCCGTACGTGCTAAATGCATCTCTACATTTAGAATTTTTTTGGATTTTTTTCTACATTTAGAATTTTTAAATTTTTTAAATAAATTTTAGAAGTGTATACGTGATTTTCTCCAAAAGAACTTTAATTTCTACCATATATATATAAATGTAGGAATATTAATAAACACAAATGTATTCTGGTGTGTCGCAGTGTAAATGCCAAAATCGATATTTGATAATATCAAATCTTAATATAAACGGTAAAGTTGACATTTTGAGACATCAATTTGATTTATATTTGTACATTTTCTACGTATGTCTCACTGTGATGTAATCGCGACAATTCTCTAATGACGTCAAATGGTTCTTTATAGAATGATATATCATTAACATACTCCTACATCATCGTCTATTTCAGGTTTTATATATAACTAGGATGTCATTTTAAAAAATACAAACACTAAACATAATAACACTAAGAATATAGAAATGTTATACGAATCAACGTACCAATTCTTCAGTAAAACTTCAGTAAAATGATTGAGTGAGTGAGCGAGTGATTGAGTGAGTGAGTGAGGGAATAAATGAATGAGTGAGAAAGTGAGTAAGTCATTATAATAATAAGTTATTCAAGCCAGTGTTTTAGTAGTAAGTGTGAGCAATCGAAAATAAATTGACTCTAAAAAGGAAATTAATAAGCCGGTCTTCCAATTAGTGTTTTAGTAAGAAAAATGTATTTAAGAAGTAGGCAGGTCTTTCAACACGCAAGTGAAAACGAGCATTAGGTAAATACGTTTGTTATGTATACACATAAGCAAAGAAGTAAATACGTATGTGCACATAAGCAGAGAAGTAAATACATGTGTTACATGTAGGTATGCAAATAAGCACAAAAGTAATAAGTGTGTTAGGTATGCACATAAGCACAGAAGTAAATACGTGTGTTAGGTATGCACATAAGCACAGAAGTAAATACGTGTGTTAGATATGCACAAAAGCACAGAAGTAAATACGTGTGTTAGGTATGCAAATAAGCACAGAAGTTAATACGTGTGTAAGGTGTGCAAATAAGCACAGAAGTAAATACGTGTGTTAGATATGCACAAAAGCACAGAAGTAAATACGTGTGTTAGATATGCACAAAAGCACAGAAGTAAATACGTGTGTTAGGTATGCAGATAAGCACAGAAGTAAATACGTGTGTTAGATATGCACAAAAGCACAGAAGTAAATACGTGTGTTAGGTATGCAAATAAGCACAGAAGTAAATACGTGTGTTAGGTATGCAAATAAGCACAGAAGTCAATACGTGTGTTAGGTATGCACATAAGCACAGAAGTAAATACGTGTGTTAGGTATGCACATAAGCACAGAAGTAAATACGTGTGTTAGATATGCACAAAAGCACAGAAGTAAATACGTGTGTTAGGTATGCAAATAAGCACAGAAGTTAATACGTGTGTAAGGTGTGCAAATAAGCACAGAAGTAAATACGTGTGTTAGATATGCACAAAAGCACAGAAGTAAATACGTGTGTTAGATATGCACAAAAGCACAGGAGTAAATACGTGTGTTAGGTATGCACATAAGCACAGAAGTAAATACGTGTGTTAGATATGCACAAAAGCACAGAAGTAAATACGTGTGTTAGGTATGCAGATAAGCACAGAAGTAAATACGTGTGTTAGATATGCACAAAAGCACAGAAGTAAATACGTGTGTTAGGTATGCAAATAAGCACAGAAGTAAATACGTGTGTTAGGTATGCAAATAAGCACAGAAGTTAATACGTGTGTTAGGTATGCACATAAGCACAGAAGTAAATACGTGTGTTAGGTATGCACATAAGCACAGAAGTAAATACGTGTGTTAGATATGCACAAAAGCACAGAAGTAAATACGTGTGTTAGGTATGCAAATAAGCACAGAAGTTAATACGTGTGTAAGGTGTGCAAATAAGCACAGAAGTAAATACGTGTGTTAGATATGCACAAAAGCACAGAAGTAAATACGTGTGTTAGATATGCACAAAAGCACAGGAGTAAATACGTGTGTTAGGTATGCAGATAAGCACAGAAGTAAATACGTGTGTTAGATATGCACATAAGCACAGAAGTAAATACGTGTGTTAGGTATGCAAATAAGCACAGAAGTAAATACGTGTGTTAGGTATGCAAATAAGCACAGAAGTAAATACGTGTGTTAGGTATGCAAATAAGCACAGAAGTTAATACGTGTGTTAGGTATGCACATAAGCACAGAAGTAAATACGTGTGTTAGGTATGCACATAAGCACAGAAGTAAATACGTGTGTTAGATATGCACAAAAGCACAGAAGTAAATACGTGTGTTAGGTATGCAAATAAGCACAGAAGTTAATACGTGTGTAAGGTGTGCAAATAAGCACAGAAGTAAATACGTGTGTTAGATATGCACAAAAGCACAGAAGTAAATACGTGTGTTAGATATGCACAAAAGCACAGGAGTAAATACGTGTGTTAGGTATGCAGATAAGCACAGAAGTAAATACGTGTGTTAGATATGCACAAAAGCACAGAAGTAAATACGTGTGTTAGGTATGCAAATAAGCACAGAAGTAAATACGTGTGTTAGGTATGCAAATAAGCACAGAAGTAAATACGTGTGTTAGGTATGTACATAAGCACAGAAGTAAATACGTGTGTTAGATATGCACAAAAGCACAGAAGTAAATACGTGTGTTAGGTATGCAAATAAGCACAGAAGTTAATACGAGTGTAAGGTGTGCAAATAAGCACAGAAGTAAATACGTATGTTAGGTATGCAAACAAGCACAGAAGTAAATACGTGTGTTAGATATGCACAAAAGCACAGAAGTATATACGTGTGTTAGGTATGCAGATAAGCACAGAAATACCGTAAAGAGGAAATTTTACAAAATCACCTGGTGTTGACTTCCAGCTTTTCAAACGGATGAGGAATTCTATAAACAGAAAATTATTTCGTGTAAACGGCAAACGCTGCATTCATTTTAAAAAACTTAAGTACCCCAGGGATTATGACAAAGACTTGGTTCATCTAAATGATAATGGATTAGCAACGTATTTCCTTATGTTAAAAAGACTGTTTTGTGGACTGTCACTTTAATTTATGCTTAAATACCTATTATTATTATTATTAT
>CM056598.1:5728837-5875337 GCA_029721355.1 Tegillarca granosa
GTGTGAAGTCTATTTCAAACCTATATATATAGAAGTCATAGATGTTTAATTTTAACTCGTTAGTATTAAGATAAGGATTCTTTTGTATCTCTTAAGACATTTTTCAAATTATATGCATACCTCAAATTCCCTTATCAGAACGAGGCTAATTGAGCAAGCTACCTCTGTAACATTTCCATAACATGGCTACCAATATTACGTCCAGTATTTCAGAAATAAAAATTGATAGTAAATCCAAACAACATTGTTGTGTTCCTTTATGTACTTCTGATGCAAGATACAATCCTAATTTGAATGTCCATCATATTCCAAAAGACCCTGATGTTAGAAAAACCGTGGATAATAAAGATAAGAAGAGATAAAGGCACACATTTCAAAGTAAGTAATTTACTATTTACATACATTTTTACCTTATGTAATGTAATAAATGCACCTTAAAATCTGCTGCATTTTTATATATGATTGTTTTCATAACTTTCTATCTATCTATCAGTGGTATATGATATTTTATCTATCAGTGGTATATGATATTTTATCTATCAGTGGTTTATGATATTTTATTTGAACATATATCGATATCTGCTTATTTTTTTCAATTGCAGATAACCATCAACAGTTGTGTGCTCCATGCACTTCAAGCCAGAAGACTATAAAAGTTGGACTCTAGTAAGAAAAGTTTTGAATAAAAATGCCATACCAAGTATTTTTGACTGGTCAAAAGAGGGAAATCCAAGACGTGCCCTAAAGAGGAAAATAGTGGAAACAGTTTCTCGAAGTCTTGTAGTCGATATTGCTATACAACCATCTGAAAGCACTTCTGAATCAAGTGATTCCATGACCCTTGCCATACAAGACAACTTCGGCAGTGAAGAACTAGAATACACGAGCTATTAAAACAGTTGGAAATGAAAACGAAGGAATGTGACGAACTTAGGAGCCAATTACAGCTAGAGAAATTTGGGGTTTACCGTTTTTCCTTTGATAACAGTATGATTCGATTTTATAGCGGGTTTCAAACATACAAGTTGTTCATTGAATTTTTCAAATGCATTGAACCTACAGCACAAAATATGCAGAGTGTCCTATCATCAAGGTAGCGAAAACATAAACCTGGCTGGAAGGAAAAGATGTATGCTTTTAATTGACGAGCTTTTTATGTTCTGTTACCGATCAAAGGCAGGACTTGTTGAACAAGATTTTAGCATACGATTTAATTCTCTGCTTGAACCAGGAGAGCCATGTTATGGCAGATAAAGGTTTCACAATACGTAAAATTTTGAAGGAAAAAGAAGTATTTTTTAATATACCACCATTCCTTAGCAGAAAGCGTTATTTCACATTATCTGAAATGCAAGATACAGAACAAATTGTTCAGCTTAGAATCCACAAAGAAAGAATGAACTATTCGATAACCCGATCCCGATGTCATTAGCAGATTCAATTAACCAACTGAGGACTGTTGCGTGTCTTCTTGCAAATTTTAATGGACCGATAGTTCAATCGTGGTCATAACATCTTAATAAAAAGTTACAAATAGTACGAAAAGAAAAATTCATCCAGTCTGTCTTCCACTTGTTGCCATAGTATATTGTCGGAGTGAATTGTTTCATCGTTGATCATCGTTCTCGCACTAGATGTACAAATCGCACCATGTCAGACCAGTCACGGCAAGTTGAGACAATACTTGATAATAATATGAATGGTTTCGCTTGATACTTAGACTACGGGTTTCATCTTTTTTCAAGTAATTTACTTCAAGAACGCTGGACGTACTGGGACATTTGATTTCTAATGAGCCAAAAGGTGGGTTACGCTCTGGGTTGTAAGCGGGTCTGTAACTCAAATTTGTTTATTTCTTGCAAAGATAGTGTTAGGCCTTCAAAATTAACAGATTGAGATATACTTAGTACTGTCTGATAGTTATTGTTCATAAAATTTTTCAATGGAAGTTCAGGAAAAGCTATACCATCATAAATATTTATAATACAGTCACTTTCTATTGGCTGCTGATAGCTAAGTGTAGATCCTTTGCAATGCTTTCCAAATTTTGTGTTGACTATTGGAACATCATGATTCTGCAATGCAGGTAATATCAACATGTCTGAAGAAATTTCAGACAATTTTTCATATTTGCTTTTCCAGTCAACTTGTTCACCACGTACTGGATTATATAAAGTGGATTTGATGGCTTTTGGAGCTATTTCACGTTCATTTCCGGGTTATGATAACTTGAAACTTCAATTTCTTGGACAACTTTCCCTTTAATTTTTTCTCCTCTAGGTGTGTGCCAAATTTGTGGCTGCGATGTTTTTGCAATATCTTCTGGAAATGCAGAAGAGGCAGAAGTTCCAATTGGGCATGTGCAGTTTGCTGACTTATTGGAAACAGGTGTCTTCTCCTTTTCAAACACTACAGATATTGAGTTCGGATCTTCAGATTTTCTCTGGGACTTGAAACATTTTCCTGTAATTGTTACTATATTGCCGTCTGTTTGTTGTAAAACTAAAAGCAATAAATGGAAATTCGCAGTGGAATTAATACAGTTGATGTAGTTTTGCTTATACACATGTGTTTGTCATCTCTTTTTAAACACAACATTGAAGGTTAAAGTTACATGGGTTTGGCACCAATGCCTGTCATGAAATGATCAATGAGTTACAAGTGACTGCTGAAGTTGATTAAAATTTATGTTTATTGTCTTTATCTGGTGTAATATTTTATGTAAAAATAATTCAAAAACCAAATGTTTCAATTTGTTTGCCCCTACTGTGACTTAATATGGATTAAATACTGCATGCTCATAGATACCTTTAAATCTTTGATGAAGCCTTCACTGAAATACTTAAAACCTTTGTTAATGGATTTTTTTCCTGAGGCGAATTTGTTTTCTTTTATATAATTTTCAACAAAAGCAAAGGTAAGTTCAGGTTTCAAATTCAAATCACTATCACTATATAAACTAGCCATTATCATTACTAAGGACGCTATGTATAGTTTATGCTCACTTAGCCTCGTTCTGAAATTTACATTAATATTCATAAGATAATATTAAGAAGGGTCTGATAGTTGTGTTTTGGAGTTATATTTTATTCTTTAGGTCTTCTTTAGGATATGAAAGTTGTATGGATAATCTACTGTAAGACAACACAATGCCACACATAGCGGGAGGGGTACAGTTGCAGCACAAGTTGTAAATGCCTTTTTTCCATCTAAATTAGAATATGACAATAAACGATTTACAGGACGTTTTGAGCATGAAATAGATGTATGAGGAGGTAGAGTAAAAACGCTGAGACCGAAATAGCTATGGACTTCTTCTATATGGCAAGTCGTGAGGGCCAAAAATTGTCAATGGAACAAAAAGCAATGAAATAAAGTGTTTGTTTCAATTTATGTAACAACATATACCTAAATGTTTTAATTATTTGAGTTATTGCTTTGTTATATTGCGAATATTTATTCGAATATATAAATATATCCCATCCCATTTTATTAATTTATTTATTCTATTTTATTTTAATTGTTTCTTCATGTCGGCTGCTAGCATAATCTCATTTTAATATTATGAGCCTCTATTTTACTGATCATTTCGGAAAGGAATCAATACTCAGAAACAGTATTTAAAGGGTAAGACTCCTATGTCTAACCAATGTGAGGTTACAGTTGTTAAAACTAAATTAACGCATCACCACAGTGGCTTAAATGTAATGAATAACTAGATATGAAATTTAAAATGTTTGACCACATTTTTACTTCACAATGAATAATGTACTTTTCACATTTTCAATATCATTCAAATCGGACATTAATTATTCACAGCTGACAAAATTTTTTGTCATGTAAACATCAGTTATGTAAACATGTAAAGTTATTAGTTATTTAATTCATATGAAGAATTTTGGCAAAATCTAGTGAAATCACTAGAGAAGACTGTCACCAAATAAAACATTCAACTCCATATACAGATGTAAAGAGGTATTTCCTTATTAATTCAATAATTGGAAAAACATCTATCCTAGTGAGGCTGAAATAAAAGATACGACTGATTCTTGGTGTTCAGCTTAATAATTGAATTTATGCGTCATGAAAAGTCGTATTTGAAGCTATATGACAAACGCGATGACTTCATTTTTTCAATATTCCTTAATATTCTGCGTGTGGTGTATTTTTGTCACAGTTAATACGATATGACAGAAACTTTCTGCAAAGACGCAAGCCGCTTACAAAAATTGTTGACTCGGGGATACTGCAAGCCTAGGCTAATCAAAGCCCTCAATACGTTTTTTGATCGTCATCACAATGTTGTTGAGAAGTATACAGTAGCTGTTTATTCTACATCCTAGTTTCTTGCTCCTTTCATTCTCAAATTTGATTTCGTACATGGCTGGTGTAGCAAGCAGGACAAGGAGGTGCTTACTCTTTCAGAGAACCCAGCCTCTACTTCCATAGTGGAAATTCACGTGTGTTAGCCCGTTTCCAAATCTTTTACTTGCTTTTAGGATTTTGATTTGAACACGGACCGGTATGTTTTATTTAAACTAACAAAGAATAAGTCTTGAAACTGCTTGGTGGGATTTAAACATTACGAGAATGACAATTGATGTGAATTTCATTGCTTTTCACATATATCCATCCTGAAAATTAATAATGGAAGGGGTAAAAATTGGAGTAACTGCTATCAATTGCATTTATAAATCTTGGTAATCTTGTGGTAATTTACACAGGAACAGTTTTATTCCACACTGCATAAATGTATAAAAATAAAATAAGAGTTTCTTTACAATTTGCCAACGATGCTATAATAAATATGTTTTGTGTGTGTTGTATCTGATTGCAGCTCTAAGTTTATTTTTATCACGTGATTTTCGTACTTGTACTTTGGACTGATACATTCTGAGTTTTGATAAAAAAGAAGATTCCTGTGAGATAATAAACAGAGCTTGTAGTTCATTGACACAGTTACAGAACGTAAGTATACTTGCATGAAAATTATGTTGTTTATAAGATTTAAAGGAGAGATGCATCCGCGCCAATATTAATACGATGGTTGTAAGGAAAATATATCCTTTGTTAATTTTTTTTTTTTGGATAAAATATCAATTTGTCATAGAGTTCAGCATGTCTTGTTTTCATTGTATCTAAACTCACCTTTTTATGTCAAGATGAAACAAACATAGCTTGTCGCACGATTTATTACATGAAAATAAAGAGGTTACTACTGTTATATCTAAATAATTAACTTTATAATTGATCAAAAAAAGTATACACTCTAATTCTTTCTCACCTCGATAACACAGCTGACTGATCCGCGTTATCGTGTAGATGTCAGATTATTTATACGTTTTTGCATCAGATATATAACATTCACATTAACAGGTTTAAAACGCTTTAAGAAGTAGAGCGTTTCTTCATTCTATTCTTAGGACTAACTCACAAAATGGAAAAATAGGCGTTACTTTGAACTTAAATGAAATATAGAACTCTTAGACTAAGTGACATGTAAATTATAATGGAAATAAAGTTTTGTTTAAAACTAAAATGTGAAGGATATTCTTTAATCAATGTTTTGATCATACGATAAAAATAAAATGTTTTTGAATGAAATTATTATAATTGAGATCTGATCAACCGAACACCAAACTGTCTATATACACTATAATTATAAATATTTAAAGGATTTCTTTCAGTGTAAACTATTCCTAACCAGAAAGATTAAGTAAATACCATGGGGAGCATAGAGGAAGATGCAAATACAGATAAGCCACAAGGAGGCAAAAATCGTAGGTAGTAAGACAACACCCCCTTCTTTTTAGTAAGATAGGGTGTTTTAAAAATGTAATGTCAGACTTGAGTTTTCATTAATTAATTAATTTGTAAAAGAAACGTTAACAATAAGTCATGTTAAGTTAGCTAACTAGTCCATTTTGGTTTACTTCTACATTTCATGCTACGCTAGATAACAAACGTTAGCTGTACTATACACACACATGTATTTGCAATTTACATTAATAAATATATTTATAAACAAAGAACAATTTACATTAATAAATATATTTATAAAAAAAGAAGTACATTTGATTTGCGCATATCCTGATATATATATATATATATATATATATATATATATATATATATATATATATATATATATATATATATATATAATCTGTAATTACTATAATTATGATTCTTTATTCTCACATTGAATGTTGCAATTTAGAGAACAATACATATACAATAAATATATAAGTAAATAAGTAAAGTTGTAGACCATATAAAAATAAGTAATTATCCAGGAGAGCCGTTACTTTCATTTACATTTTATAAATTTACATAATTTACGTAAAACACGTATATTATTGTTTGAAAATAAATCAAAAAAAATTATATTTAGTTTACTAGTAAATTTTTGTTGGTAACAATGCTTTTCTATATCACAAATTTTACAATTCATTATATAGTGAAATTTATCACCGAAACTATTGTTACATAAAAAGCAAATACAACTTTCTATTAAAATATTCTACCAGTTTCAATAGGAAGTTTGTAATTCGAAGTTTGAATTTATTAAAAATATTAATATCAGTCGAATTTGAGTTTTGCAATTCAAAATTTATACCAACAAACTATTTGTAGGATATACCCTTAGAAGAAAAGCCACATTTTTCATACCTTGATTGTTAAAACTGATCATATAATTTTTGTTTTATACATTTAATTTGCCAATAGTGTCAATAGGGAATGTTTGTATTCAAACCAGTTTCTTAAAAAATAAACTTAAATATCATTCAACAATTTAAATTCAAAACCATCTAAAAATTTCAAATACAAAAATTAATATAAAATTTAACAAAATTTCTGCTGTTTCCTAATAATTAATTTACACCAATTACTAATCATTCGAGACTTAATGCCAACAACTAGTGTGGTTTTTCCCAATTTGGCATATACAATAAAATTTGGCGTAGACTATTTGGTATTTAATACTAATTTACAATATTTCAAATAAACTCATTCTATTACTTTGTTTTTACTTTGGATTGTGGTTTGGACAAGGACTGGTATGTTTGTTTTATTTTTATATCTATATTATCAATGTCCACAGTTCACAACCATATAATAATAATAATGGTACATTTGACAGTCAACAGATAAATTAAAATGTCTCGACTTTTTAAACTGCTTTCGTTGCTATATTAACTAAATATTTCTTTGTACTCATAAATGATCCTGTTCTAGAAAAAATTATACCAAGATATTTATATTCATTTACAATTTCTTAAATTTTATTAGTATAAGTGAAAAATGCAATTTTATTTCTTTTACCTTTAAAAATATAAAAACTTTTGTAACTTAACTTTTAATCTGATATCTATTGATATTACTATAATTGATGCTTGATTGTTTTCATAACTGGTGTACTGGATAGAGATTGTCTATAAATGGTGAAAAAACTAAAGTTATTCATTTCAGAAACACGTCTGTATTACAGTCAGGTTTTGGTTTTAAATGTTGTAATATAAATATTGATTTTACATCTACATATAAATATAAAGGCTTCATGAGCATTTAGACTTGAAGCTCCATATGAGAGAAATTTATAAATCTGCTAGAAGAACATTATCTGCTTTGTATACAAAAGTCATTTATTGTGATGGAATGCACTATGATATTTATACAAAACTTAATGAATCATTAGTATAACCAGTATTGTTTTATGATTCTGCAATATTTAGGCTAAATACATGTCGTGAAGTACAAGTGGTTTAAAATAAAGCCTGTCGTTATTTTTGGGACACATATAGAATGCGTCAAATATATCTACTAGAGGGTATAAGGGATGGAACTCTTGTTAGTCAAAACAAATGTTAGAAGTTGTACCGTATTGGTGTTGTTTAAATGATCGTATATCTAACAATATCTCAAAAAAGATTCATACTTGTTTTTTAAATAAAATTATTTTAGAAGTTTGGAATCTAGAGTTAAAACTTTTATTAATAAGTGTAATTTAAGTGATATGTTAAAGTCGTGTTTTCAATCAAACATAAAATAGCACATTTTTAAGTGATGTAGATTTTAATGAGTGGTATGATTCACTGTGGAACGATGCAGGTCTTTTAAACGGAAATAAGCTAAGAACTTATTGGTCTTATAGACAATTCTTAACAACAAGTAATTATGTCAAAAGTGTCAATTTAGAAACCACCGTAGAGATTTAGAAAATTTTAGAAAAGGTTCTTTGAAATTAGTTGTAGAAATAGGAAGATATCAAGAGCCTCCTACGCCTTTTTTTTACAAATAAATTATTAATTTTGCAATATAGGTGTTGTTGAGGATGAAAGACATCTTTTAAGGAGTTGTAACTTTTATGATAATTCAAGATATGAGTTGTACAGTACAATGAATACTTTTTATACTATTTTAATGATTTTTGTGAGGAATACAAATATATTGTTTTAGTGACTGGTATAAATTTCAACCTTTTTTAGCAAAATGTATTTTAAAGATGAGCAATAGAAAAAGTTGTTTGTAAAGCATCACTTTTTTATTTTAAATGTTTAATGATAGAAACATTAAGGTTTGATGTGTGTTATAAATGTTTTAAGCTGGATGTAAAAGATATTTATGAGAATTATGTAATAGGTTTTATATGTAGATAGCAGCCTTTATATATGACACTTGAATAAAATATTATGAACTTTGGACTTATATTGATAGATTGATTTGTGATGATATAATTAACTCATTAAGTATATCGGCTTGTATTTATTTCTTTATTAATTTATATTTTAATTTTATTTATTTTTACAGATACATCACGATCACCTAAGAACACGTTTCATTTTTATAGCTTTACTCATCGTTATAGCTGTGGTTATTATTATTGTGTTAGTAGTATTTTTCACCAGTAAGTATATTTATGATTTTTTTTTCTCAGACATATGTACTCTGATTTCCTTTTCTATTATTAATGATACATTTTTATATTATACATATACATTTTTTTCTATAATTAAGTTAATCTTTATAGATTAAACATTTATGCAAATTATGGGCAAGTGCACCGCATATTTTAGGTTGCCAGTAGTACAGCATAGATAAAAAACACTTGAATAAACTCATGTACACCATGAAATAATATTGTGTTTAGTGTAATCCTAGACTTTATAAAGTAATTTTGAGCAAAAACCTAAAAATTACAGATGAAACGTAATCAGATAGGACTTTAGTCTGTTGTGTTTATTTGCGACATTGCTTGCAAGTGTACTGACACTCTTAATGCAACAACTAGTGCAAAGAAGATCAAAATCCTTTAATAAACTCACACACCAAACAAAAACAAACATAAAAAAGCACTGCTTCGGTTATACACTAACCGTCATAGTCGTAGTTTCAATAGATATTGTAACAATTACCAAGCCAATTACCATTTAAACCATTATACTTTTCATTTTAATCCAATAGGCTTAACTTTCGAAAACGGACTAGATTACTAAAACAGCAATTATAAGCGAACGTTTCTTTTAGCATCAGTTTATATCTGATGTTATTATTTAATGGTTTTTCTATTACTCTAGCACAAATATATCTGTCCAAAAAGTGTACAGAAATTTAACATAAATAAGTGAATTATGATTATTAGTACCAAAAATTGTTGATTAAAAGTTCATTTCTTCTCTAACATTTGAGAGGGGTATATGAATAAAGCATCGATTATATATTTTTTAATTTCAGATGAACAGAAAACAAATAAAGGTAAGTCCAGGATATCTTTGCTCTGATTAATTCCCAATGTGATGCAGTTTAATTATTTCTAATCGAACAGTTCTGTTTTTCTGTGACTCTAAATAATACCAATGAAACTGGAAACACAACAAAGAAAACGATAAGATTCAATAAATAAAACTGCAAAACAAGATAAGAAAAAGGAAACGCATACTACGGTGCTAATAATAAAACAGCTGATATTAGTCGGCTTTTGTCGGGTGGTCGAATAAATTTCCACTGATGTGCGGTGAATATGGTGTCTGTTATAGCTACGAGTTTGTGAACCTACAAATTAATGTTTTTATGTTTTTCACAAAGCGTCCAATATTTTTTTGTTGAAAATCCATTTCTCTGCTATATTGAAGGTCATCTCCAAAACATTTCCGTCTTGCCTGTATATATAATTAATTATTTTTATTTCAAAATTATAAATGTCTTTTTTAAACAAGAATATGTTGCCATCTAGATGATCCAATAGTAAGAGATTTAGTCTCCAAATAAAATAAGTTATAAAACTTTGTTAAATTCAGATTTATCGATACTTAGAAGTGCTATGTAAATGTCTGAAATGAAATTTTGCATTTTTATAGGGGACCCAAAAGTATTGTCAGTACCAAGACAGATAACCAGTCTTGTAGGGAGCAACATAAAATTGTCATGTTCATTAGAAACTAGGAAAAAAGAAATTCAGTGGTATTTTCAGGACAAGCCTGTATCTGTTGGAGACAGAATTTCAATTTCTGAGGGATCGTTGTCTATACAGAATATCAAGCCTAATGATGGGGGAGAATATACATGTGGAACTGACGACTTAAAATCCAAATCGATCAGCTTGGCGGTCGGTACGTAGACAAAATAACATTGACAAGTTTCCAGTTTTAGATTGCTATCGTACTGTATAATGGTACCATTTCGCATTGATTGTTTTGTCGCTTTATTAGATCACCTGGCTTTAGCCAGCGTGAGCTTATGGTATGATGCGGCGTGTGTATGTGCGTGCGTGCATGCGTGCATACGTGCGTCCGTAAACTTTACATTTTAATCTTCTTCTCCAAAACCACTGGGCCAAATTCAATGAAACTTAGTAACCATTATGCCTTGGTTAAGCCCTTTCAGATTTGCACAAATGAAAGAGTTATGTCCCTTTGAGGCTCCATAAGTGGGGAAATACTGAAAAAAAATAAAAATCTTCTCCTCTGAATGTACAAGAGATATACCTTAGCTATTTCATTTATAACATCCTTAGGTCATGTAGTTTCAGATTTTTAACAATGGTAGCCATGGGGCTCAAAATGGGGAAATGGTAAGGTACTGAGTGGGAAAATTGCTTAAAATTATGTATTTGTCAGTATATCTAGAAAACTTAACTTTTTGTATAGACATGTATATTAGAATATTGCAGGTATTGCAACAACAATCAATTTGATATATGGTTCAAGGTCATATGTTCAAAGGTCAAGGTCACAGCTGCAAAAGAATACTGAAATTGCTAATTATCTTGAAAACTATTAACTTTTTGTATAGGCATGTATATCAGATTATTATAGGTATTGTGACAACAATAATTTTGATATATGGTACAAGGTCATATGTTGAAAGGTAAAGGTAACGGCTGCAAAAGAAGACTTATATTGCTAATTATCTTGAAAACCATTAACTTTTTGTATAGTCATGTATGTTAAAATATTGTAGGTATTGACATGACAATCGTCTTGATATTGGTTCAAGGTCATATGTTGAAAGGTCAAGGTCACAGCTGCAAAACAAGTCTTAAATTACTAATTATCTTGAAAACTATTAACTTTTTGTATAGGCAAGTATGTTAAAATATTGTAGGTATTGACAGTGACGATCATTTTGATATATGGTTCAATGTTATATGGTGAAAGGTCAAGGTCACAGCTGCAAAACAACACTTAAATCGCTAATTATCTTTGAAAACTAATAACTTTTTATAAGCATGTATATTAAAGTATTGTAGGTATTAGGTACAATGATCATTTTGACATATGATACAACATCATATGTTGAAAGGTCAAGGTCACAGCTGCAAAAGAATACTTAAATTGCTAATTATCTTTGAAAACTACTAACTTTTTGTATAGGCACGTATATTAGAATATGGTAGGTATTGACATGACGATCATATATGTTCAAAGGTCAAGGACAAAGTTGCATAAGTATACTGAAATTGGTTAATGATTTGGAAATTTTTCATTGCACTACGGTTACTTCATGCATATTATATAAGCTACCTATAAATGAAATGTTACTGGATATATTTCTGATTAAGTTTTGTGGCAGTTCTTAACTTGAGAAAACTTGTAAAGTTTCTGCACTGAATGTATTGTCTATTGCACTTTGCAAACAATTTTGGACATATCCTCAGGTAAGCGTTAAGGCCCATGGGCCTCTTGCAATTGTTCTCGAAAGGTTTTGTTTATAAAAACACCACTTTTGAAAAAATCATTTTTTACCATATTGCCTTAAAACCATTCCAATTTTTTTAAATTTGATTAAAAATATTTACTTGGATGAATAAATGTTTCAGTTGAAGTTCTACTGAAAAATGTCACCTCTCAAACAGGAGAAGGGCCGCATTGGGAACAGGCCACACAGTCTCTTTTCTTCGTAGACCACTTCGCACGCCAGCTTCACAGATGGAACTCTTTCACAGGTCAACATGATATTGAAACATTTGGTAAGCAAAATCATGAATGTATATAATATAGGAAAGGGAGTTTTAACCAATCGTGATAAGTGATTAAACTAAATCAGATTGTAAAGTAGAGATTAAACTGCATCATTATTAATTTGTCCTTCAGTACTATACACTTGATAACGTTATCCTTCAGTACTATACACTTGATAACGTTATCCTTCAGTACTATACACTTGATAACGTTATCCTTCAGTACTATACACTTGATAACGTTATCCTTCAGTACTATACACTTGATAACGTTATCCAAAAACACTTTGTATGCTACCAATAATATATTATTACTTCTTCACTTGCATTAAAGATACCTATTTTCAAAAAAAATTAGTCTATTCTCTGTGAATATTTATAGTTTCTTTTTCAAGTTTTAAAGTTTGTTGATCTTGAATAGCAAATTATCCATTTAATTGAGAAGTTGTACCATTTAAATTTAATTGCAACTTTACCTTTGTAATAATTTTATATAGAGTTTTTGAAACCTTGAACAGATGTGTATTTATATGTATTTCTTCTTTACATCACCAAGTGTTTTCCCAAAGAAATTTGGACGATATAATCTGTGGCTATACACACATAATTATGTCATAATGCACTTTTTGAATGAATTTACGATAACATTAAAAAGAACATTATGACAATTATAAATACAGTTGTCTCCACTGATCAGTGTGTTTCAAATATCCTGCATGGGCGTATTTTGATCATACTGACAAAAACAAATTACATTTAATTTAAAAATGACCACCAACGAATAAGCTATTAAGATAAATTATACTGCAAATGTCAAATTTCAGTTCATATTATAAAAAATTCTTTTCGTGTTTGTGTTTTCTTAGTTTTAGAGTATTTCTAATAAAGAAAGACATAAGGTAAAATACATTAAAATGATAAATTTTATTTATATACCGTTGGCATTTAGCGAGCAAGCCTCATATCAAGTCAACCAGTCGTATTGATACCCATGTAGTATATATTTTGTGGAGTTTGGTTTCTCAGTTCGGACTGAATAGTTGTTTACGGAAATCAAACATACATGTCATTTGAACTATTTAACAACAAACTGTTAAGGGCTAGTAATCGGGGGAATACTTACGAATTATAAAATAAATTAAGCTTTTATTTTATATGTAAAATGTTTACCAAAATTACCTGTTTGATTTTGATGTGCTATATGTGAACATTTCGGAAATTCATTTCTCATATTTCCTTTTCTACAGATGGCAATGTTGGATTTGTTGTTCCATATAAAAATGGCGGTTACATTGTAAGCGTTGGAAGAAGCTTAGTACATTTTGATTGGGAAACTAAGAAAATCAAAAAACTTCACGAAGTTGATTTTGATACTTTTAATAGCATAAATGACGGTAAAGTGGATCCAAAAGGTAGAGTCTGGACAGGTAAATCAGTTTCAAATGTTTTGAATAAGCCGCACACTCTAATGGATGCATTAAAAAATGACCAGAATAACAAACAAGTTGTGTTTATGTGTTTCAATTGTGCAAATACTTTTGATGATACGAGATAAAACGTCTGCTTCGAATGTGGAAGTCGTAGGTTCAAACCCCGCTTGGGTCATGCAAGAAATTTAAAGGTCGATGACAGAGCCAATGGTTGAAATTTTACAGCAATTTTTTTAATTTTCATAGATTCTTTTGGACATTTTAGTTCAAAATTTGCCAAGTATATCGGCTTTTTAACCAGAAATATTATGAAACCTTTAAATTTTTTTTAGATTCGTATAAAATAAATATGAATCAGGAGCGTTTTAAACCTTTCTAATCGAGTAATTGACAAATAAATTGGAGCAAAACGAAAAAAAAGGTAAAATGCAATGTAGGTAAACAGAACCTACAAGCTAACATAATTTCTGTTTTTCAAATTTATTTTTAAGACTTTATTAATAAATCCTAAAATAATAATAACATAAACTTGTATACCTTGTTATTAAAAAAGTGGTTTTTATTTCAAATTCAGTAGATTTCTTAAGGTTGTATGAATGGACCAGTTTTGCATTACCGGTCTCTTAGGATCTAGAAATATCTCGCCAAAAAAAAGTTTGACACTGTGTTGAAAATAGCTACGTATGTGATTAGAGGACTATTTTGGACGTTGAAAAACTTTTTAAATAGTGTTGAAATTCAAAATTATTTAATAACTTACGATGTGAAGTCTGCTTGCATCAAATCAGTACTTAAGCTAAAGAATGCTTCGCGTATGAGAACAACCCTTAGTTTTTAAACTTGTTTAAAAAAAATGACAGCTGAACATTTTGCTACATGGTATATTGTCGTCAGTACCAAGTACTGATTAGTATTTCTAACCTTGTTTCCAATTATGTATTAAATTTTTCAGATACTAACACAAAAAAAAAAAAAAAAGAAAAAGAAAAAAAAAAAAGAAAAAAAAAATAATTGAAAATTCGTAAATTAATATTCAGCGGTAAATAAAGTAGAGAAATTCAAGGAATTGTTTGATTTGATTTTCCTCATCCTTCACTTTTTTTATTTTTTATTTTTTTTTTTTTTTTTTTTTTTTTTTTTTTTTTTTTTGTTTTCAGGTACTTACGGAAATTTTACAAATTTAGAAAATCCGGAATATTTTTACAAAGGTTCAATGTATATGATGGACCTTGATGGATCATTGCATACAAAATGGACAAATATAACCATATCAAACGGATTTGCCTGGACCAGTAATAACAAGACAATGTACTATGTTGACTCTATACCAAGAAAGGTATATAAATTTGATTATAATGTTGACACAGGAGAAATAGGTAAGTTCAGAAACGTTGTTTTTCTTTTTCTTTTTTCTTGTAGTGGTAAAGAAATAGATTTGGTGGTTTATATTCAAATTCGCACTGTTATCATGTGCTGATTTTGAATTTCCATTAAAATAATGCATTCAATATTAGCACATGACAAAAAATAAAAATAAAATAAAATTAAATAAAATAAAAAGGACGAACACATATGGGGACTACCAGTTATACTTTTACCAGACAAATGACAAAAACAACAAAAATAGACGAACACATATAGGGACTTACAGTTATACTATTCCCAACTTTTGACCGGCACTGTAGTAAATGACCAGTGGTTTTATTATTATACTGTTGGATATTAGAGAGCTCTCAATAAGATTTGAATTAGTTTGATATAAAATCATTTCTTTTTTAAATAAAAATATAATGTTTTGCCAATACTCAAATAAATAAAAAGGTAAATCCGTCCTTGCGTAAAAAACCTAACATATAAA
Source organism: Tegillarca granosa (assembly GCA_029721355.1). Lineage (NCBI taxonomy): Eukaryota > Metazoa > Mollusca > Bivalvia > Arcoida > Arcidae > Tegillarca > Tegillarca granosa. Next base: position 5,744,586 of record CM056598.1, read on the forward strand.
TAACAGACTAGCGGGTACAACACTCAACAACAACACTCTACCATTCAAACTTATTAGTTTGCATTAGTAAAGCTTTTTTCTATAGGGATGAAACTCACAATATCTTTAAATTTGATGTATAGAAAGTAAATCAATAGATGTTTAACATATATTTTAAGTTTTTTGATTAAGTATTTTGATTTCCAAGCCGTCTAACGAGACCCCTTTTGCGCGTGGCTATTAGTGTTACCGTTTGGCGCATCAACAAATTTCATGAACAAAGACAAATTTCATAAACAAGTACAGGACTCATTAATAAGAAATGTGTCATTAACAAGAACATTTTAGTATCAAGGACAAACTTCATTAACAAGAACAAAATCATTAAAAAGAACAAATTTCATTAGTGAGAACATACAATTTCATTCAAAAAAAATATTTTATAAAAGCAAGCTTTATAAACAATTAAAATCATTTCATAAAAACAAGTGTCAGTCATAATTACGAACTTTGCTTACATTATTAAAAAACATTCATTATTACAAACTTCACTCACTTAAAACTTGATAATAATTACCCCCATCTTGCAGTTGCAAAATTCATTCAAAATGACCGATTACAATGACCAATTTTTATTTATGTTAATTGATTTTTTCTCTTTAACGGTATTTTTTAATGTTGTACACAATGACGCGGTATAAATATTCAGCTGCAATGAATGTGTCGCAAAATCAACGACTTTTGTTTTAAGACTGCATTTCTAGTTCAGTCATTTGTTATAGACTATCAAGGTGTAGCCATTGATTTTGTTAACAAAAACGAAGATTTCCACTTCCTTGGATACCCAGATGGCGTAGCTATGGATAAAGACGGGATGATATGGATAGCTTGTTATGATGCTGCTAAGGTTGTAAGATTCAATCCTGATACAGGTAAAACATTTGGTAGTGAACCTTCAAAATAATTGACCATATCAATAAACTCATTTTCATGAAATTTGGAAGAAGGTGAATTTAAAGAACTTTAATAACAATTTAAAACTTAGTTTTTAGGTAGCATAGTTTTTAATTGAATGCATATTGAAAGTTAAGTAAAGGATCTAGATAATACTAATTAAATTACGGTAAAAAGAAACGTATAAAAACTTACTTGGTATTTTTGTGATTGAAGCATTTTCAAAGTCAGAAAAAGCAAGGCTTAAAATAAATTCGCCTTTCAAGTTTTAATAATCGCAATGCAATAATTTATGTTGGAGTGCGATTTGAATTTTTAAGTTTTTTTTAAACAGGTGCAATACTTAGAATTATAGACTTTAAAGGATTAGCAAGAAGGACAACCTCGTGTTGTTTCGGAGGTCCAAACCATGAAGTTCTATATGTAACTTCCGGTGGAGCGCAGACAGAGAAGAAAGAGTCGAAGATAAATATGCTGGATCTGTCTTTAGAGTTACCGGACTTGGAGTACAAGGTTATCCCGGTAGAATATATCAAGGAGTTGTTTAAAATTTTCAGTCTGATTTATATTTTTTTAAATTACCTTTTCTTAAATCAAGAAATATGACGTTGCTGACCCATTCACTTTTAAAATCGACACAGATGCTGACTGACAGTGCTCTTCTATGCTTCAATAAAGTGATTGACTTCTTAGTGTTACAAAAAATAGAAGGCTTGGTGTTATTTAGCTGAAAAGATTGTATATTTATTTACTTGGAAATTTAAAACATTAGCAAAAGCCCAAATAATTAAGGAAAAGAAACAAAAGAGCAAGCAATTTAAGCTACAGATTATATTTATCATGTATTTTGGCCACCCCGATAGTAGACGGCAATGGATTTAAAAACTGTATTTGTTGGTGCGGTTATGATACCTAACATGCCAAAATCATTTTACAAACAGCGGTTAAAAATACATTTGACATGACGACGGTTAATACTAGTTTAATTTTATTGTTTTTCGTCAGTATATTAAGGTATTTTACACTGAAGGGTAGAGTGTTGAGAACATTAAGTAAACCTGAAAATGCTGCCATTATTAGTCCAGTCGGAGTTAAGGATAAAAATATCTAGTTGAATTTTTATTAAATATTAGAACTTTAATCCTGTAGGTAAGCAAGAAGATACACCTATCAAGGTATTAAATTGTAGTAATAATAGTTTGTGCCTAAATCGATATTTTTTATCTACGTCACTTCTGATGGTGGAAGAAACTGTGAGAAAACCACTTACTTCGGCAAACGAACTTACAACTCGCACTGCATCTGACCCGAGTGGAATTCTAACCAGGGCTTTAAGAGGTATTGTGGAAATCAGACGTAATACACCATTACGACTATCAATTCTTTAATCAAGGGCAATTATAACATGCTAAAATAAAAAATGCTTTTGAGACAAAAGAAGTAACCTATACTAACATATAAAAGTAGAGTTTAGATCGTTCAGATCACTGCGTCCTTAAATGTTGGTCAATGTCATCTGCCTTCGCGAAATTCAAAGATCTCTATGTGCTTACGCCATGTATAAGGTTTCACGCTTCTAGGCCTTTGGATTCACCACTAGACGTTTTTAAAGTTATTTCATCAGCTAACATTGACTTACAATTTTCGTCGGGATCAACAATTTTTTTAAAATTTTAGTAAACCCTTTTGTTGATGATTTACAAGGAGTTTTTTTTTTAATTTCCTAGTCCATTAGATTTAGGACAAGATGTTAAAACGTTTTAACACTTCAGGTCACTGTGACCTTGAATGTGGGCAAGTTCAACCATCTTAGGAAAATATAATAGAACTTTTACAATTAAATTTATATATGAAGTTCAAGTTTCCAGTTATTTTGCTTCATGACGAGATGTTTTTAGGTTTTATCACTAAACTACTGTGATCTTGAAAGTAGGTCAAGAAAGCCAAATTCGCAAACTCCGAGAGCTTTGCGACATAATTATATATTATATTATGTTATGTTATACTATATTATATTATATTATAATACATTACATAACATTATTATATTATATTATATTATAATACATTACATAACATATATATTATATTATAATATTATATTATAATACACTACATAACATATATTATATTATATTATATTATATTATATTATATTATAATACATTACATAACATATATTATATTATATTATATTATATTATTATATTATCATATATTGTATTGTATTGTATTGCATTATTTTGCTTCGGGGATTAACAACATCTTTTGGAAAGTCGATTGTTTACATTATTGTGTTTTAATTACCGATTACAGAAACAAGAGGCCCATGAGCCTTAAAGATCAGCCAAGGATCTGCATAATTACAATGGACAATTACAGTAATGGCAGATATTATTTAAATTTCTCCAGGTTCGCGGCCAACTGCCATATATTTCCAATTCAAACTTGAAACCTGCATTAAACATCATCAAGAGTAAAAATATGTCATGACCTTGACCACTTTTTTAAGGTATTTAAAAAATGTAAATTTTGAAAATTTCATGTCAAAAGCTTCAAATATAGTGAAGATATTGATAATAAAGATAATTTCTTTAATTTGGTCTTTAGTTGACATAATCTTCATTAAAAAATTAAAAAACAAAAAACAAACAAAAAAATTAAAAATAAAGATAAAATTAAAAAAATAATTAAAAAAAACTATTTCTACTGTGAATAACACTCACAAATGATACCCCCCAAATGGTACACCAATGTCCTTTATATAGTACTTTTATAAACTAAAAAACACATTGGCTATTTTGCTACTCTCTATATATCAAGTATAAACTTATTTGCATATTTCACTAATTAGGAGCTAATTATAAATACGAGGAGAAACCCTGTTTAATATGTTTAATGGATATCTCTCTACTTTCTATATATCAAATTTGAACTAAATCGGTTGATAAATAAACCTGTAATGGCCATTTTGCACTTTTCGCTATTTAAAGCAATGGCAGTCATCTTGGATGTCACAAGAAGATGATTTGTAAAAACTTTTAACTATCCATACTAAATTTGGTTTCTTTTTTTGCCCAGTAGTTTTAAAGGAGAAGATTAATGGATAGATGGGCAGACAGATGCATGCTTTACCATGCCAAAAGCTTGCCTGGTTAAAGCCATTTCAGCTAAAAAGGTCTTGACCTTTGACCTTGCCCCGAATTTAAGTGTTTAATAGAAAAGGTTAAAAACTTGCATCTAGATTCAAATGTGTTGATGTTGTAAAATAAAAACAACAAACATTGAAAAATTTTACATTTTATTGAAATTATAAAACTTATTCAGAAAAATGGAATAATTACATGATTGATATGTTTAATGACTTGACTTAAATTTTAAAAGGACTCAATTCATTATGTAAAATGTTAATAAAATGCTATAAAAATTAAAAGCACAAATAAAAAATATTAATTGACTGAAATGATTTTAGAATAGCATGAGTATGTCAATTTCTTTCTTGCAATGAAAAATTCATAATTTTATGGATATGGCACAATATTTTCATCATATTTTCGAGCATTATGAATTTGAATGTCATCAACAAACACAATTGGGTATTGCACAAAAAACTATGTATATTAACAGTTAACAATTTCACTTATGTTAACTGCAAGGCATTTATAAACAAACACATATTTTATTAATTCCAAAATCACTGTAAAGGACCTGTTGCATAAATAAAGTACAATAATACAATAGTTAGATAATTGATATGTGGACAGTAGATGGAAAAAATATTCGGAATCTGAAAATTAATTTCTTTAATATTTTAAAAGAGAAGATATAGTAATGTGCCACAACAGTCCCCAATATTGATTTGATTATCAATTTATACTCTGTGTTATACACCCTCTGATAGCAGCTCACTAGTTGGACATTATCTAACAACATAGCTTGAGTTATTTATGACATGAAAATGACTTGGCACCCTCTGATATTTTGTCAAGAAATCTTATAAATCAACAATTATATGCAGTTTTTGTAGCTGGAAACATGATTTCGGTTTTTAAGACTAAATTTAAGTTTTACTTTGAAATATTGACAGCAAATTACCAAAACAATTAAGGTTTCAGCATAAAGAATGACTGACAATCTTGGTAAGGTTTCAGCATAAAGAATGACTAACAATCTTGGATTTGAATTGACAACTAAATACTTTTTTTAACCAAGGACCTAAAATATTAAACTTTAGACAATAGATTCTGTGATTTTGCTTATTGCCAGACAAGCTATAAAATTGCATGTTCTTTCAAAACAGTAAGGACTGACTCAATAATGTCATTAACGAAGACTTCCCTAATATAGTAAAATATCTACTTTGATATATGATAAAGATAACAAACATTCAGAAACATTTAATAATTTGGGCATCAGAGGCTTTATACAATACCTACTCCTTAGTGGAAAAATTCTAAACCAATACACTGTATATATATCGTAGGACTTTTGAAATATTGTTTATTTTTTTATGCTGAAATAAAGTTTTCTTTGATAATTTTTTCTGTCTTTAGATTTTTAATCAATATTTCAAAAAAAAAAGGTTGCTTTTTTAAAACTAAAGTATTGGTACACAATCTCCAAAATCTTAATCATGTACACATGTACTGTAGTATGTGAAGTATAAATGATAACATGTTGTATGAAGTACTATACATAGTTGTGAATGCTAACATTCTGTAAGCAACAGGTTCCTTTGCATATGCATAAAATTAAAACTCTATCTCTCTCTCTCTCTCTCTCTCTCTCTCTCTCTCTCTCTCTCTCTCTCTCAATATTGATTCAATTAAATTTCAACAACCTTGAATAAATAAAAATAAATAAAACATTTTGTATGATATTTTACACCTGCAAAATCTAAAAATTATTATAAATAGTTGTTTTTAACAAGGAAAGGGACTTTAACATATATTGTATTCTGTCTTAATTACAAATCCCAAATAAAACCAATAAAACAAATTACTGATTTAGAATTGAGGATAAGTTTATGGTCCTGTTCCATCAAACTATTTGTTCAAAACTTTTGTATTTACAATTGTATGAAAACTTACATGTTATATTTTTTATCAGTTTGTCACATCTTCCTTTATGTACACATCTGATATTATATATCTATTGCAAACTGAACACCAAGTAAAAAAAATCTTACACATACTTCTCTTAAACATAAGCAGTGTCCTTCAATTTGGTAGTCACAAAAAAATAAAAAATAACAAAAATGTGAGAACTATAAAGTAATTATTAGTTGTATAAATGTACATATATGGCAAAAAAAACAGAGACTGTGAGACTTTCTTTTTATGAATGGTAACTGCTGTGTATAATGAAGAAAAGGCAAGGTAGCCCATACAAAGTTTTTTTTTCTAAAATTTATTCAAAATATAAAAAGGTAAAAAATAAAAAAAAAACAGTTATAATGCATTGTATTTTCAGAGTACACAATATCTTGTGTGAATTTACAAAAACTTTCAACAATGGCATTGAATACATTTTGTTTTTACTTGTTAATCATGCTCATCAGTAAGTTTTCAATTCATAATTCAATTAAACAATTGAATACATACACATATCATTCCAATGAATATTTAAAATATTCATGAAAGCAACATAAAAAATGCCTGAACAAAAGTGAGGCTCAACTGTTTATCTAAAATACCTTTAAAATATCTCTGTAAAAAACCTGATGTTACTAGATTTCAAAACTGGTATTCATACTAGAAATACATGTATTATACATGGTAGTCACTTTTTTTTTTGTTTCACTTCTTACAGACAAGCTAATAATGTTGAGATCTAACAAATACAATGTGCACGTCAAAAAAAAGTTAGATCAGGTCAGTCAGTTTTTAGATACCATAGTGAAGGAAACCAGAGTGTACAAATAAGCTTACTCACTACAAGTGGGATCAGATGCAGATGTTGAATGTGAACTGTAACTTAACATTCTTAACATCAGTTTCCAAGACTCCCTAAACAAATAGTAATAAATTTTGATAAAAATGATGAATAAAAGAGTAACAAAAGAAAAAAATTTAAAAATTAGAGAGAAAACCTTTCTTAAGGGACAAAAGGTAAAGTTTGATTTGCATGTAAACAATTTTTTCTTGAAACATGTCCCAATTTTTGAGGGATCAGTTTAAATTTTTAAACAACATGTTTTTAGGTGATTGAAAAAGGAAAATTAGGATTTTAAAATATAAGTTAGGACATTCAGGTGTACTTTCCATAAAACCAGTGTAAATTTACATGTATAGAAATAAACAGATGCTGAAACTCTTCTAAATGGCTGGGTCCTACACACAAGTACATTTATGTGTATTTGCTTGTTTACTTATCATAAATTTACAATTTCAAATATTTATCAAGGACTTAATAATGTATACCCAAACTCAAACTCAGTAAGAAAAGTATTTTAAATTTCAATTCTTGCTTGGTATTTTTGTTCTATATTTCTTAATATAAATAAATTCTCAAATTTACATGATTAAAATTTGTCATTTTAGGGGAATACTCACATCATTTGAGCTTCTATAATGGTCAATGATAAATAAATATTTCTTAAAAACATTAAAATGCCAAACATCTTCGTCGTTTTTGTACTGGCATTTCATTGACACTGTCATTTTTGTATTCATCCTCAGCTGTGTCTGAATGTTTGCGTTTATTTGCACTAAATACAAGTCTACATCCACTACTTTTTCGAACTTTCCAGTAATTATGCAGGTCTGATTGGTTGTCTTTGGATGTTGAAGACACTTTACTGATCTTTAACTTTGTACCATTTTGCTGACAAGAATAAACAATCTTATTATTTTTATTATCATTCATTATCTGTTCTACAGGTTTTCTTCTTCCTTTTAATTTGTTCTTTTTACATGTTGATTTTTTCACTTCTTTCAATAATGAACCCATATCTGCAGCACTTAAATTCATTTTCTTACGTTTTGATTTGGAAATAGAATTTTCAGACCCACATTCTTCTAGCCAAGGTCGGAAAAAACTACTAGGTGTTCTTGGAGTTACTGGACTTTTATTCATTAGTGAAAAACAGTCATTGGATTTTGTGTCAAGGTTTGAAATGTTGGAGCTTGTTGAACTTAACTCTGGTCTTTTTATCACAGAAGAGTTGTTTGACATGTTTGAAGTCTCACTGTGAAGTTCTGAATTTTGCAAAGTGAATGGATTTTGAATGGTTGGAAATACATCTTCTGATGTTTCTGAACCACAGATGTCTGAAAAAACTGGGTCATTGACAATTTTTCTTTTTTCACATTTCTTCTCAGATAAAGGTTTATTTGTGTTGGCAATATCACAAGTAATAAAAGTAACGGGTTTAAAAACTGAACTTCCATTCTCAGAATCAAGATTAAAACTGCTTTCTTTAGAAAATTTAATGGTGTTTGGCAAGGTGTCATTATCATTTTTCTTCACAGAGTGTTGTCCACAGATGTCATTCATCCAGTGACTAGCAACATCAACAAAACTTGTGTTTTGATTGGACAATTCATTTTTCTGTGGAGAAAAGTCAAACTTATCTAGCAAAGATTTTTTTCTGTCAAACTGATCTTCTGCATTGTTTGAATTCCTCAATAATGTCATTTTTGGTTCTAATTTATTGCACTCAGGGTTTAGATCATATAAGACAGTTTTTTCAGAATCTGTTTGAACATAAGGATCACATTTCTCATTCGTCAAATCTTCTTGTAAAACAGAATTCAAAATATCACAACTTGTTCGAATCAACTGACTGGACATCTGCAAAGTTTCATTACCAATGTTTTTCAAATTCAAATTGAAATCATCCCTGCTTTGTGATGATTCATGTATTGAAAATGAAGAAAGTTTTTTCCTGACATTTGTTGTTGCCTGATCAACTGGGACATAGGACTGACTGTTTGTAAGACACATGAACATTGTATTATCACAGCTACTATCTTGTAACTCCAAATTGGTTGAGCAGCTATTCATGACAATGTCATGACCAACTTCCTCATTGACATCTGGAGGCAGAGCAGAATCACTATTTGAGCGTTTAAAACTACTTTTTGCTGTTTGCCTTGATGAATCATCTAGAGATTCAATACAAGCAATGCTATCTCTTGACAATTCATTGGTTATTTCAGGGCCTGTACCCGAATCCATACTGTCATCATGCAACAAACCTTTGGATATTGTCGGAATTGTATCAATTTCCATTTCAGATTCCTCAACTGGTATTTTATTGGCTGCTTTTTCCTTTTCCACCACAGCAGAACTTGTGTTTTTTAGCAATAAACTTGATTTAGGTGTACCAGAAATAACATTCTCAACATCGGCAAATTCTTCACAATCAGTGTTACTAATAACTATCACATCCATTTTATCCTGAATACAAACTGACTCTGCTATGTCTTCATTTTGGTTTGATATATCTAATTTGTTTCCGTGGGTAATGGATACTAAATTTTCTTCTAATGATAACTTTAAGTTACTATTTCCAGGCAGATATTTACCAATAAAATCACTCAAGCATGGCATTTTTGATATAATTATGTCTAACTTTTCAAAATTCTTAGTGTCTCGAACAAACTTCTGATGTTTTTCACTATTTAGATGTTCCCGGAGTGAACATTTGTACCAGTAATCACAGGCCTCACAAAACCCTCCTTTATGAACTTTGACAGCAGTTTTAGTCTTTGTAGAGTATCTGTGGGGTTTTACCTCTGATTTCCTACACAATGTCACACCTTTATCAAATGGAGATACAAGTTGATCACTGTACCTGATTAAAGGAAAGTCATCTAAATGTTTTAACATGGGTTTGAACTGCTGACTAGAATCTTCTATTTTCATTATGTTTCTGTTTTCTTTATTTGTATCTTTCCATCTGAGTGGTGAAACTCCATCAATACTATCAGCATTGTCTTCATTAGTTCCAACAAGTTGCCTGAACTCCTGCAGAATTTTTTTGGTTTCTTTAAGAAACGGACTAACCTGTTGAACTTTCACACCAAGCAATGAAGCATTGTTAATGATATCATTTCCATTTTTGTTGTTATTAATATTCTGGCTTTTACCTTGATTAGCTTTCAATAATAATGCTCTGCCTGAAAAAAAAGTAAATTCAATATTATGTACAATATTAATGAATCACAATACCAATTCAGAATAAAGAAATGGATATATGCTGAAAATGTTTCATATTGATCTTTCAATTGCAACATTTTTCAAATTTCAAAATGTGTACAAATACAAGTTCTAATTGTAGATAAGATTACTGTAAATGATTTGAAAATATCTTTTAAAAAAAAAACAATAAAATTGTTGTGTCTGTAGATAAAAAGACAGATATATATATATATATATATATATATATATATATATATATATATATATATATATATATATATATATATATATATATATAAAAGAATGTCCACATGTTAACTTTCAAATATTATTAAGTATATAAAATGTGTTGGTGTTGTTTAATGATTAAAACATTTTGTAACTTGTATATAGTTATATACTGTATATACCGTGGAATCATTGATGTTGATCAGGTAAAAACCTCATGGTTTTACTGGGAAAAAATTCTTTGGATTGTGTTTTGAGAATATGGATCTCATTTGGGGCCTAGGAGATTATTATTTTCTCTTTTTTCTTTGACATTGAATTTTCATGGCATTTAATTTACCTGCAAAAAAAGCGAAATTTAACCCCACACCCATTGAACATTTGTGATTCTACAGTACCCTTTTTTTTTAAAGTTATCATGGTTGTTTTTTCAATGGTTTATATTTTTGTAATTAGTATATACGTGTATACTTTTTTCAAGTGAACATGATCAACAATGTAGTTTTTTTCAACGATTTACATTGTTTTGACATTTGGATGTATAGAGTAATTTAATAAATGAAATGGATAGTGCTATGATTTTTTTCATATTCTCTTTTTTTATATATATAGTTTTTTTCAGACTGTAGGATTTCATTTGACCCTTGATTGATTTTCCTCAAAATCTCTTTATTCACACCATATTTTAAACAAACTAAATCTTACTGAAATCAAAATCCAATACCCCCAAATGTCAAAAACACACGTCGTCTCAAGCAACTAACTGAAGTCCATGCAATCTTATTTTAGTAACCTTCCCACCTAATATTTTTTTGTATTTGTATTATTATATAAGTTAATCTCAACACAATTACATTTCAATGACCGTGTCAGTCACAAATATTTACCTCATACTGACACATTTTCACAACCATATATTCCATGACAAGAGATCCAGACAAATACATAGATCTGATTATTCCCATCAAAAATGAGACCAAAGGTTTCAAATTTTATCTTTGGGTCTATTAAGTTTAACTATATGTTTATGGTCAGTGCAGATTGTTTTGCAAAAAATCATATTCAGGTAAGAGTAAACTAAGATTATAGATCAAACCCTTGACCTCCCACTTAATTATGAATAGACTGGTGTTCTACTACCTGTGTCACCTAGGTTCAAACCTACAACCTCTAACTCTCAAAGTGGATGATCTATCGATGAGGCATCGAGACAGTGAATATAAACAGACAATCATGGATTAAGAAAATGTGTGAGTGCGGTTTAAAACAAACAGAAATAAGATGCTAAAGTGTGTTATTAATTTTTTGTGAAATAATATGGGAAGTTTAATTTTAGAATAGATCTCAACAAAGGAATGTGTGCATCAAATATAAATTATGTCTTAAAAAAGTAAAACAAAAAGATGTACCAAAGAGAGCTGGGCAATGATTGTGAAACTAATGCTTGGAAAAGATTACCAACCTTCAACAAGCAAACAAACAAACAAACAAACTTTCTTAAACAAGGATCTACAATTTGGGAACCACACAACTTGATTTATCAAAAGTTAAGGTTGCAATCTTATCAGCATACAAATAAGATAAACCATAAAAGAATATGTAACATTTCTTTACCATTCTCATTTCTATCCAAAATTTAAATACGTAATATATAAAAATAAAAAACATTTTAACAAAGTCTCAATGTTTTTTTTTACCTCTACTTAGTGGCACACCAAACGAATTCTGTGTATTTGTAGACAAAGCATCTTGATTTTCTTTCCCAATTTTCTTTTCTTGTTGAATGCTACTTTTCGTTTTATCTGTTATGAGAAGATGGATTTCCTTAGTGAGGAAACCTTCAACGCGACCTCCAAGTTCTTGTATCCTTTTGGCAATTTTAGCTTTCACATTTTCTGCACGTACATCTATGAAGAATATCTTATCAAACCATGGTTTTTCTTTAAAATTCAGTTTTCTTCTGGCTAAAGATGAACCCTGTTTCTTCATTTTTAGACTTTGTGTACTATAAATATGTAAATGATATCCCAGTTTAAATCAACACAGTAGAAATAAAGAAATGCATATAAAGTAGTAGAACAGATCACTTGTTTGTGTCATACTTTACAGGTTTGTTATTGTGTTCTGTTATATATGATAACATTTACATGTTGTATGCATGTGTGTATTTGAAGATAAAGCCCTTTAAAAACCCTTTGAGTGTCGAAAGTCTTCACAACAAGAAAATTCAACATACATAATTTACCAGGATATATGAGAAAGACAAAACTATATGATTACACTTGAACCAAATTTTTTCAGATGTGGTGTAAATGTTTCCTGAGCTACTAGTTTGCATCGATTTTCAAGATTATACATTAAACAGCTTTTCAGTATTTCTTTAAAATCAAACAAACTAACTTTTAGCCTGGTTAATTTTCTTCCTTTTACACTTCGACCACATTTCATTACTGAACACAATTATGTCGCGAAATTTTAGGCCTAACACATTTTTGATTCGAGATCTCGCCGACTGTTTTCGTAAGATTATTTGGTGCAAGTTGTTACGTCAAAGTATGGTATACATAATTCAGATACTTTAAACTGATATTACAGAAATATTAAATGCAACCTTGTTCGAGTAAAAGAAGAAAAACAGATATATGCACAGCCGCCACTGTCGAGTGGCACGAAGGTTAGCACTGTGCGACTGTCGATTGTTTACATATCAAAATAACAAATCTTCTCATCACCTGTGTAAAATTACGAATGTTAAAAAGTTAATTAAACACAAAAATCTTACCAGAATAAATAAAATACTTATTTACAACATTTTTACAGCTCACTTCATCATTTTCTGAAAAGTCTTTATGAATGCGAAAGAAAGCGACAACTTCCTCAAAACATATTACCCGCCTATTGATGACGTCATGAGTTTTTGTTGAGAGGGATACTTCATTATTCCATGACTTGGCTTGGATGATCCTGACAGGCAGAGTACTTCTTCCCAGATGATTACGAGTTGAATTAGATAACAAAAACTTATTTCTCTAAAATCTGTAAGTAAGTAGTGCTACTCTTTTCAAATACTTGACAAAATTTTATTCAGAAAATTAAATTAAATTTATTATAATTTAAATTAAATTGAATTGAATTGAATTGAATTGAATTAAATTAAATTAAATTAAATTAAATTAAATTAAATTAAATTAAATTAAATTAAATTAAATTAAATTAAATTATTTATTTATTTATTTATTTATTTATTTATTTATTCATTCATTCATTCATTCATTCATTCATTTATTTATTTAAATTTATTTATTTATTTATTTATTTATTTATTTATTTATTTATTTATTTATTTATTTATGTTAAATGTAATGTTCTGTTACCGGGAGATTGTTCCTCTATTGGATGCAATTTGAATTTTATTGTTCCCGCAAGCTAAAAATAATATAAGTATTTGTGGGAAAATAGTTTGTATTGTAATTGCAATAAATATATTGACGTTTTTATTGTATTGTTTCATAAAAGAAGGAAAAGAAGAAGAAAAGTGAAGAAGTATATATATATATATTATTTGCATTAGTAAATATAAACATTGTCATGTGCTGATTTTGAATTTCTTTTAAAATAATGCATTCAAAATCATTATTTTATGATAGAAATTCTAAATCAGCACATGACAATATCAATAATCAAAGGACAGATATTATCAGGTCACTTTGTTAGCTGTTTGATTTATACCAAAGCGGTTGGGGTAATACAATACAAAGGGGTTGTTTTTTTAGAGGTTTTTATCCATCTCCGACCAATTCAAAATACACCATAGCTTTTTGAAATTCTTAAATGAAAGAAAGAAAACATTTTCCCCTCCGCATTTCTCAACTTCTCTACCGAAAGTGTTGCCAATTACAGTTTTATTACAAGTTTAACAATCGTAACTCATCAGTAATGCTAAATGACACTTTGGTTTTATCTACAACCCTAGTTCTAGTTCTTTATTTCTCATAAATTGTACATTTACAATATAGAGAACATATAATACATTATATTATACATAATTACATAAGCATACGTGTGTTATACATAATAAACATATAATTTAACCAGGAGGACTGACTCTCTCATTGATAATACTAATAAATTTGCATAAATTGTTTAATACAGACATCTTTTTTGAAGAAAATAAGTCATACAATTTCATAATATTTGGATTTTTAGAGAATAAAAAGGAATATATTTATTTTGTTCACTAGTTAAAGAAGTACATTTGAATATATAATGATATTCATCGGCCCAATTTCATCCTGACATAAATTACAAAGTCTTTCATTCTTATCTATATTTTGCCAACGTCTATTTTCAATTGGTAACCTATGGTTACTTGTCCTAAATTTGCTTAAAATAATTTTATTTTTCTTACAGAGATTTGATCTTAAATAATATTGAAGTTGAAAATCATTAGTAAATAATCTATAAGATATGCCTTTAGAAGAATTATTACAATCACTACTCCATTTCTGTTGGAATTGATCACATAACTTCAATTTAACAGACTTAACTAACCACTTTCATTAACATTTTGACAATGTAAAATATTACTCTTACCACATTCATCTAAAATTGACTTAACTTTCATAAACCATTCAAAATTTATACCTTTTAAAAATTTGTTATATAGCATATTATAAATCAAGAATGAATATTTTGTTTGTTTACCAGTAACAATATTTGCCCAAAAGCCTATAATTCTTGTTTTTATATAAACACTGATAGGATACCTTGCTAATTCACCATAAACAATAAAATTTGGTGTTGACTTTTTAACATTTAAAATTAATTTACAAAATTTAAGATGGACTCTTTCTAGAATATCACAGTTGCTGAAACCCCATATTTCACACCCGTATAATAAAATTGCCATAACCATCTTATCAAACAAATCTAATTGACAATCAAAAGACAAATTATATAATCTTGACCTTTAATAACATTATACATTGCTGCAGTTGCTTTATTGATAAGCTGTTTTTTGGTGTTTAGAAAAGAACCACTTCTGCTGAAAACTACGCCTAGATATTTAAAGTCTTTTACAATCTCAAGTTCAGTTTCATCAATATAAAAATGTTTATTTTGTAAATCCCTGCCTTTTGAAAAAATAACAATTTTAGTTTTTGATGCATTAACATTCAGTTTCCAAAGTTTACAATGATCTGAAAAATAATTAAGTTGTCTTTGTAAATCTTCCTTGGTTTCTGCTAACAATACTGTATCATCTGCATAGAGCATTAAAAAAAACTTTACATATACACCAATTTCCTTTTCAAATTCATCTGCAACAGTTAATAAACCATCAACATTGTTTGTATTTAAAAAATATTCGAGATCATTCATATATAAGGCAAATAAAAATGGTGACATGCTTTCCCCTTGTCTTACACCAATGTCACATTCAAAGTAGTCGGAAAAAGAATTATTTACAGAGATTTTAGATTTTGAACCATTATACATATTAACAATAAATTGGTAACATTTACCATTTACATTATTCTTTAAAAGTTTTTGCCATAACCCGTTGCTCCAGACCCAGTACAAGTTACAATCTTAACTTTTTGACTAAGGCATAAAATTGGGGCTTTCTTGTGTGACACGAAACAACACGAGTTATCTTTCGTTGGTCAGTTTAATACTCCATAATACTATTTTATTCACCGAAATTAGACGAAATAAAGTTTTAAAATTATAGCCATTTCAATAGAGCTAGTCGTTGACCACTTGTAAAATGGTTGGGAAACGGGTTTAGAATATAGAGCTTATATAAAAGTTCCCCAAAAAAAGTCGTTCATTCTGTAACTTGTATTTACAGATTTTTATTGAATTTTGGAAAGTTTATTCTGAGACGGTTCGTAGGAGAAATTAAAGAAATTTCTGACTGGCACTGAGCCCGTCAAAGATGCAACAAAATCTGTCTGACCTGTGACTGTAACAGTCAAAGAGAATGTCTCAAAAGTCAAATGAATAATTGAAATTAATGGCAGATACTAGTATACGATTCGTGATATTGCCAAAGCTGTTGGAACGTGGGTCTCTTACATGTGTGCGGTATAGAGATGGAATGATTCATCCTATAGTTAGACCTTTCTCTGGTGCTATCGAAATAAACTTTCCATAACTTGTAAAGGTTTGTTTTCCAATGTCCCCATTGGCGAACACACACACACACACACACACACACACACACACACACACGATACGAACCGCTAAGCAACTGCTCGAAATTTTCCTAAGTTCAATAAAAGACAATTTGCAATCATTGTTACTGGTGACGAAACACGGGTTCACTATTTCAAACCAGTAACAAAAATTGGAAATACAATATGGTTAACTAAACACGGTGGAAGCCTGTAGTGTCGAAATAAGCATAAGCAAAATGAATTGCATATTCTTCTCATGTACATGTGATAGTATCGCAGTACAAATTCCGGTGCCGAAAGACAAGAGTGCTCGATATTATCGAGATGTTATACTAAAATGCTAAAGAAATATTATCTTAAACGACGCCCTGTGTCAGGATTTAGGAATGTCCGTCTACTTCACCATAATGCTTTTTTAAAACGCAATTTTTAAAGTCGGAGAAGGTTACTGGAATACTGCCACACCGACAATACTCTTCAGATCTAGCCCCATGCGACTTTTTCCTATTTCCAAAACTTCTTATGTGGTGGTCGTTACAAGTACCGACAAGCCCTTGGCTGAGCCATCATTGCTTCAGAGGTCTACCTAAATAAGTGTACCGTCACTCATTTCAGAAATGGATTCAGAGATTGAAATTATGTATTTCAAACCACGGAGAATACTTTGAAGGGATGCTTTTGAAATATAGTACAATACACATTATATATTAAACAACCCCGCAAGCTATATAAAATCAAAATACACGCTTGTTCTACTGTATGTGCAAAATTTTGAACATTTCTTTTTGTAAAAATTCAAAATTTTGAACATGACACATACAAAGAAAATAACAATAAACACCAAATCTATATTTAACGTCATTTAGAATATATACCTCAGACAGTGTTGCTTTTGAAGAAGAAGAAGAAGAAAAAAAAAAAACAAAGAAAGAAAGTGACCTTTTGCACGAGATGCCAGCAAATGCTTTTTCCCAGGATATATATCGCATTTTTTTCCTTGTATCCACAAAGTCAAAAATCTTTATCAAGAAATCAATTTTTAATCTTGAAAATCAGTCATGAAACCAGAGTGTGTTTGGTAAATTTCTACTGCTGTAAGCAGATAAGCGATACCTTGGGATGTTAAATTTCCAGCTTTCAATAGACTTGAAAATGTAAAGTATTTCTTTCGCCAAATAAGCAATAGGTATTTCGAAATCCATGGGTCATTTGATATCTTAAAAGGAACAGAAGAAAATGGTATAAAATATACCATAAAACAGGTACTGAACTAAAGCAAACCATAATAGAGGCTATTCCGAGTGAAATGAATTAGCACTAGTTGTAATATACCATAATAGAGGGTATTTCGAGTGAAATGAAGTAGTCCTATTTGTAATTTACCATAATAGATGGTATTCTGAGTGAAATGAGCACAGCATAAAACAGTCAAGTTTTTTTTTTATTTTCTCACCAGGTGTGAGAATATACACTAAACCGGCTTTTTTAAAATATTAACTATTTTTAAGCGGGTCCTAGGTATAATATAATCCACTAATTTAGATATTTTTATGGACTGGTATGTTTGTGTCAGTTTATTTTATCAAACACGATGTCTATCATTAATTTATAGATACGGAGATACAGCATAATTCTATACATGTATTTGACAGTCGTTTCATTCCAAACTCTCAAACTTATAAAAGTTGAAGTTTTCTCTGAAACCAAAAGTTTTGATTGAACTGATAGTAAGAAATGCGATTTGAATTAAACATTTAGAATTTCTATTTCATGGAAGTAATAATTACAAATTTTAGACATTTTCAAGTTATTTTCTAATATTTCATGAAGCCACCTTTATTCTGGCCTGGTTCTTTTTTCATCTATATGTGAGAGACTGCGTTCGTTCATCATCATAGTCACCTCTGAACGCTTGGACTGCTAACATGGATTATTCTACCAGTTTGCCACCAGCTTTCGCCGTCCTTTTAGGGTCAATCCTAAAATGACTACCTGTCTCCTTCATACTGAAGGAGACTAAGGATAGATTTTCTGTCACACTTGTGTGGCAGAAAATGGAGGCCAGAAAGGACCAGGACACTACCAGTCCTACCGGCCGGGGTGCGGATGGCCCCACAAACAAAGTTGTTGATGACTTAGTCGTTCCTGCTAAAAAGACAAAGGCAAAGAAACACAAGTCACCTTCCACACTGAGGCGAAACCGAACTCGCTGGAGCAAGAGGAGGAAGGTCACTAAACCAGATCCACCCAAAGAACCACCGAAAGAACAAAAAGAACAGAAAGACACAGTACAGACCACCCAACCAGCTCAGGTGCCAGCTCCAAGAGAAAAGTATCAGACGAGGTGGAGTAAACCGACCAACCCTGTGCCACTCATACCACCGAGTGGCACGGGAAGGTCGATACTCCCCTCACCACCTTTAGCCGTTGCCACAGCGTTGAATCAGATTTCAATCATGGCAACGGCGGAACTGCGCGCCTTGAACCAAAAACAACAACAACTTCCACCTGGTCAACCGGGATTCAACTACCCACCTCCACGACGCCGAATCGAATGGCATGGCCGAGTGACTACTCCGGTGTTCCCGCGGGATGCCTACCTGCCAGCTTACACAACCGGCTCCCGGAACTCCCGAATTTGTCACAGGACTGGCGTTTTCGTTCTTGAATGAGTATAACTTACTACTAAAAAGCACAAAATTTTATAACATCGGTTTTTCATCTATCTGCACAATGGCCGAAAGGCCCGATGTAGACGTAAAACTCCAACAAACAGCGAGGGACTGTACTTGAATGTCGGGAGACTATACCTAGTATAGTCCCGTTGCTATGCGTTGTCAAGGACAGACAATTTCTACATAAAAGTTATGTAGTTATCCAATGATTATTCAACAAATTAACATGTGATGTACTAAAAATAGTTATAGAAATTTGACATAGGTTACGTCGTAAGTCCGAACTATGTGCTGTTTCTTATGATTTACTCAGTATAAATTTATCCGTTTATTTCATAAAAAAGAGAAAACATAGAATGATTTTTTTGACATGTCAATACAATTTTGTAACTTTATGAAGTTTCTAGTTATATTATGATTCTTTTGTAGTTTCAAAACTACATTTTCGTTATACTATTACATTACAATGTTATCATTGTTGTGATGTTATTACGTTTTGGTAATAATTTTCGTTTTGCTATTGTTTTTATATTTTGATATTCCTGCAAAATTTGCTGTGACATTTTTATAATGTTATATAATAATAATAATAATAATAATAATATTATTATTATTATTATTATTATTATTATTATTATTATTATTATTATTATTATTATTATTATTATTATTATTATATTTTTTCGCTTTGGTATGTAAATGACTTTTTTTTATAACGTTATTACATTTTGATAATGTAATGCTATTATGTAATGCTATTGTACTTTGATAATAATATTACTTTTTCTATTGGATTTAGATCAGACGGGGAAATCATTGAATTAAGGATGGTTTGATTTTATTTAAAAAAATAAGCGTTTACAATTTGTTGTTACGCAAGGATTAACGCGTGTTTGTTTTTGAACGTAAATTAATTTTCACGTGTTTTACACGGTTGTGTAATGTGGTTTCGTTAGATCATTATCCAAGGAACATATACACATTCTCTTAACATATTAAAACACAAAAATAATAATGAATAATGGAAATAAACTCTTTGACTTTAAACCATGACTTTCTTATAGGATAAATCTAGTTAAAACGTATTAATGAGTCATTGTTGTATCTGGGAATCTTCTGTCCCATTACTAGATAAAATTTTAATTGCTTGAAAAGGATGATCAAAGCGTTTTTTAAAACGTTTTGAGAAATGGAATATTTGGACTGGAGTCATATCTAAAACTAGTGTTTATCGGAATATTTACAATCATTTATCTTCTATTATGAACTCGTTTCATTCATCAATTACTTAATTAGTTGCTAACCGTATGACGTCATATGCATGAATGAAAGGAAACTCGCGCCTTTTTAGAAATTGACGTTAGACTGAAATTTTTTTAGACTCAAAATCAGTGTTATTACAGTTTTATCGTAATGTCATATACCTCATTTTAAATTTCTATAAATAATACATTTTAAAAAGTGGTATATTACAATATATTTGATATAAAACTTTTTGAATGTATTATTTTTAAAAATTCCAAAAGTGGTATATGACAGTAATTATTTTCTTTATTATTTATCATGCTTTCTGTATACTGATTAGTAGGTTTTGTTTAACAATGAATTCATTACACACTTTTTGTGTTTTGGTTAATTCAACAATTTAGTAAGTCTATACATACTATCCACTGTAGGACTGGTTGTCCCATGCATGTACTGGATTTAAATATAAATAAACATAAAATTTCAGAACAAGATAAGAGTATTTATTTCACAGAAATCGTGAATCTTATTAGATTAGTTTTTAAGTTGTTCATATAAGAATTAACTGAGGTTTTTCCTGAGTCATCAAGTAATGAACAAGACTTTAAAACACACATATCTAAAATAAACTGTTAAAATTGCGTTTTATTATTTCGACAGTAAATAATGAATGCCAGATAATTTGATTCTGAGGTTTACACGGTGCTGTACAAATATTTATATCAATTATCATGATTGATGCAAAATATAATATTATTGAAACGTACAATCTTTAAAATGTCTAAAATAAAACTCGATTTTAAAAGTGTTAGTTTATAAAAATCAACACATTTGATCAAAACAGTGTATATGTATTATAATGCTGACGTCAGACAACGTCACAAACAAAATCAAATTACGCCACGTTTCGTTTGCATTCAACAGAATATGTATACCTATATACTTTATCAAAAATGCTCCGAAAATCAAACAAATGTATTTTTTTGTGTGTGTTCTTTAGTGGAAAGTTTAATACAAAAAAAAAAAAAAAAAAAAAAAAAAAAAAAAAAAAAAAAAAAAAAAAAAAAAAAAAAAGTTGGTCAACAACTTTTTGATGCAGTGCTACGCAAACGATGAGAGATTTCACTAGAGCTACCCTCCGTCAATTTGATTTCTTCAGTGGTCTTGAAGGTCGTTAAATGAACGAGACGAAGGATCTGAATATTTTTCTATGACGTCTCACGTGTTATGTTTTATCGGGAAATGTCCAACCCACCTTCTCTAAATAAGTCATTAATATGTAGTCTCAGCTTTGCAGACGATTTAATTATTCTCTCTGAATCACATGTAGGCCTTCAAAATGCCTGAAATACTAGTAATCTTCATAAGTATTGTTTTAGATGGCAGTTGACAGTACTTAAACTCTGCAAAGACCAAAATTCTCACTTTTCAACAATGAACATTACAAAGAGACACCATTCTTATTCTACAATTATACTAGTTTACCTGAAGTTAAGGAATACAATTTTTTAGGGAAATATAATAAATTTCAAAAGAAATCTTCGACAAGCGTCCACTGAATTATCAAGAAAAAGTCTGAAAATTTTGCATTTTATGAAAAATTATCTGGACAATTTTATAAATATTCCTGTTACCTTATCTTGTAAATTGTTTGATCAACTGGTATGCCCAATTGTTACCTATAATTCTGAAATTTGGTTTATGGATAATTTTCAAATGTATTTTAATTCTGCTAAAAGAGCAGAAAAAACTGACAAAACCATGGATAACTTAACATTTTCAGACCAGTATCAGTTTGAGAAAATTCATCTGAAATTCTGTAAATATATTCTTGGTGTTAAAAGGTCTGTTAGCAATTTTGCTTGTCGTTCAGAATTGGTACGTGGGTTTCCTGTAGAAAGTTTTATTAAGACCCAGGCTTTGCTATATTACGCTAGGTTAAACTCTTCATAAATAAAACCCTTTCTGAAAGAAGCTTTTGAAGTTAATATACATGGTATTAATTCATTTAAAAAGTTATGGAAGAACTACATTTTAATGATATTCTTGATGATATTGATTTGTCTTCACCATTTAATCTTCTGAAGCCAAAATTTAAAAAAAAGATCAAATACATTGTTAACATATATTATTCTAATATTGTTCTAAATGAAATAAAAGATAGCCTATAAACCCAGAAACCTGCAAAGTTAGGCCTGTACAAAAACATTAAACAGGACTCTGACTTGGAACCTTATATTACTCCATCATAATTTTTCGTACAGGAAATTATTTACAAAATTTAGAATAAGTGACCATTGTTTGAAAATTGAGAGAGGCCGGTATAAAAATTTGAAGAGAGAAAATAAGACTTTGTAAAGTTTGTAGTTCTATTGAGGATGAGAGCCATTTCTTTTTAAATTGTAGTCTTAATAGCTCTATTAGAATTTCACTATTTAATACCTTAGTAAAAGATTATTCTGATTTTAACACCAAAAGTAGTGAACAAAAACTTTATTACTTACTTAATCCAAACATGGAATATTTGTCCATTATTTGGAGTTTTATGAAAGAGTCGCTTAGACTAAGAGATAGCTCCATATTGGCCAATTGCTCAAAACTGTATTCTAGCCATATTGTCTGTATCATTGTATTGTATTTTTTCTTTTATTTGTTATTGTATTATTGTATGGTTCAATCCTTATTTGGAATAGCTACAAATAAAGTAATTGCTATTAGTGTATACAACCCAATGCATAAAGTTCCAGGTCAAAGGAGAAGTTACCGCGTGTCAAAACTGAAAGCCCTGGTTTCATTCTTTATTATTATTATTATTATTATTATTATTATTATTATTATTATTATTATTATCATTATTTTACTTTTCTTTGTGTGCCTAATTATTCTTCATCAGAATAAAGGGTTTTAACCAAAACTGCATCTCGAGATGATCCTTTTTGACTCATGGATTGGCCAAGTCAAATTGGACCCAATAGAACACTTTTGGGATATCCTGCAACAACGCATTTCGTAAGACGACGTGATGTTGTTATTCAAGCCACGAAGGACATATTTGTTATTGATGACATTATTCTTTTGGTAAGAATATTTCTAATTTTTCGGCCCATATTGATTTTTTTTTTCATACTTTGTTTATCCTCAGATTATACCTGTGAATGAATTCTTGCAAACCTCTTATGAAATATTTCAGTAATGTCTGGAGTTATCAGTATTGAATACTGTAGGATAAACTTTCAACAACTTGTAGATTTGTTTTCCACTGGTCCGACACAAAATCTTATCTTTTCTTATATGATGCAAGTGATTTTCTCTCGTTGACAAAATGTTGTAAAACCTCTGCAGCTGGAATCGAAAAGAGAAATCATCACTTATGCTAGAAAGAGAAATCGAATCGTAATAATCTTCTCTATTTAACGTCTTTGCAATAACTACAAAACTGCACTTGTCTCTTAACACACACACACACACACACACACACACACACACACTAGTATTATTTGTTCCCTTATTTATTGCAATGTTCTTGGTAATTGAGTTTTCTAATCTTGATTTCAGTATGAATTTATCTTTTATTTGCAACATGTTCATCAAACGAAATACTCGTACATATATTGTAGCTGCAACCGCTGGTTAAGAAGTTTCCACTTATTAAATCATAAAACTTCATGTTAAAATTTTGAAAAAAAAAATCTATTCCTAGGGATGTTATTTAAGATATGACATTATTCTTTTATTTTAAGTTTGTTTCATTCAAAATTAAAATTTTTACTGGTAGTTGGAAATTAAATTCTGTCCGCTTTCTATATTCATTTTTCACATGAAGATCCCGTTTTTGAAAAAAGAAATATTAATGATAAGCATAGATTTATTAAATACCGAGCCACTGTCAAAACATTGTTTATTGAGACTTGAAACTAGTACACATATACACGCTCAATGTTTAAAGACCCGTATGGCAGACAAAGCATATTTTCTGTACTTACACACTCGATGTATGCTGTCAAAGTGTTAGTTTACAATGTTGCTTATTATCTGAAAGCAAACACTTCGTTAAAATCATACACCTATGGCTTCTTTTGTCTAGATTTTCTGAAAGTTGATTACGAAAATTAAATGAAGACTTACAATACTAATCTTAAGTTAATCCTTACAAGTGAATTGATATAGCTTGAAGCCTGTGTGATTGTTTGAAAATATCTTTCGATTTTTGCGTGTTTTTTGCATATTAATAAGATTCAATGTAATGGATAGTTACATTTTAGAAACAAGATCTGTCCATAATCTGACATTTCACGAAGTGATTTCATGAAATATCATCAGATTGATAAGTTAACTTTCTTTATTTACACTTATAATATTATTCGATTTCAGAATTCTTGGTGTATTTTCCAAGTAACAGAAAACTGGAATAGAATGTACAGAGCCCCGTTAGTACCACAGGTATATAAATATAATGAAATCAAGCGCACGACTTCGAAATCGAGCGCACGATTTCATAATATTTATAAGTCTGTGGTACTAACGGGACTCCGTAGGAATGAACTCTTTAAAACATAAACACTGTATTTCAGAACACTTATACGTGTAAGTCGTGTGTAATTTAATCTTCTATAACTATTTTCTCGTATAAAAATATTAAAGAAAGTGTTTAATTGTTTGGTATAGTGCAGTGGAGTTGAGTAATGGCGTTTTTCTTCCAAGTCGAGATTTTTTCACTTGTATCGAGGCGGTCAGTTCTTGAATAGTGGAGAAAACCGGAATGCCCGGAGAAAATCACCGACTTCGGCAAGCCTACTGACAAACATTCTAACGTTAGGATCTGCCAAGCGGGATTCGAGCCTAAGTAGTGAGACTTACTGTCATCCGTAAGCGTGCCGGCTCAGAAAATGTTTGGTAGAACAAAACTATAGCTTAAGTGTAAACCCGATATCGTAATTAACATCTCCGTTTAAATGAGAAGGCTTCATCTAGTTGGTCACAGTGACATCATGAATATAGCTACGTGTAAGGCGGATTGACACCTCTAGCCTAGCCTAAAACTAAGACGTACTGTAAACATACAATAAAAACACTATATACATGTCTATAAGCTTATATGAACATCTCTGTATAATGACGGAACTGCAGACAACTGACCGGTAAACTTCATGATGTAACTCATGTTGCAATTTTTTACCAAAAATCTTTGGTTTCTTCCGACACTGATCATAAGTGTTGACTGGCATACAGGGATATGTTGATTACGTGACAGATCTTACCACCTGTCTTGCTGTGAAGTAAATCTTGACATACATTCTCTGATTTGATACGGTGATATGTACAAGATTTAAAAGTTTTTTTTTCTTTTTTTTAATAATTAATTTACATTGTATTAAGTTATTTGTTCCCCAGTTTTACAGAGGTGGATATGTTTTCTGGCGTACACACCACATATGTAAGGAAAATGTTGAATACTTGTAGAGATGTTGAAAATTGAAACTTAAATGACATTGTCCCGACACACTTGGTGTAATAGGTTAAGTAAGAATGAATGGTATGAATGTTAATATAATTCTCTCTCTCTCTCTCTCTCTCTCTCTCTCTCTCTCTCTCTCTCTCTCTCTCTCTGTATATGTAAATAGCAGTTTGTAATTCTACACCACAATTCAGGTATTTTAAGACTTAAGTTGTAAGGAGTATAGGTAATTGACAAGAGGAGGAGCGGTTAAATAGACCATTAGTATTGGTAAGTGTAATGACAGTTTCGTATTTCAGGTGCCGAGTGGATACATTTGTATTGGGTTGTCACAAAAAGAAGTTTTATTACTGGTTAGCCACATGATACCTCTAATTTAAAAAATAAGGTGGTACCATCAGTATATTTAATCTGCGTTAGAGGTACAATATATACTTATCATGTCGTTGTGGATACAATCTGTCACAAAATTAAGATGCTTGTGGTCAGTGGACTGTGGGAATTAACACATATACACATTTAGTCTGACAGATTTATTCTTATTTCCGTACAGATTAAGACATTTGTATTCTTTTGTATATCTTTGTAGAATATTATCTTCAAATGTATCGTTTCTCTTTATTTGGTTTTTTAATCAAACATTAATTTGAATGAGTTGTTGACACGAGAGAGAGAGAGAGAGAGAGAGAGAGAGAGAGAGAGAGAGAGAGAGAGAGAGAAGAGAGAGATGTTGTTAGTTGTTGCAATGTGCTTAAATGTAAAAGAGGCAGAATGCCGTGTAAATTGTGAAATTTACTTACTGTTTTTATTAAAAACTATAGAAATGTACACGTGCTCATTGAAATAATCAGACAAAAAATCTGAAGCATTACTTATACATTTAGTAGATTGCAACTCAAAATTATCATCATTTACGGTCAGAACCAGTCTGGTGATAATAACAGAACTGCACGTAAACGTCATTTTAATAAAAGACACAGTACATGGCCACTAAGAGTATGGTTCGGGGTAATCACCCGCTATGGTCGTCCATTGTAACAGGATTGCATGATCAATATACATGTACATGTATACGTCAAGTGCTAATGTTAAAATTTTTATTGACATAAAATATTCCAAAATTAGAACATGGTGATAAAATCTATAAATAAACAGGTAAAACAGATGAAATTTGTAAAAAAAAAAAAAAAAAAAAAAAAAAATCCATCAGGTAAATTGCATGATATAAAAATAACTACAAATGGCATGTTTCAGCATTTTTCGGGATAATCTAACGTTGATTAATTGTACTAAAGATAAAATAAATTCCAAAGTTGGCGATAATACATGTCTGATCCTTTGTAACAGAATATCAAATACTACAGAGACAGGTACGATAGTACTCGAGATCCGATGAAGCATTTGAGAAGTCCAACTTCACAGAGATCGGTTTTTGAATAATTTCAAATGATGCATAAGTATACTGTGATTGGTATTTTTCTGTTATATATGGCTGTGTCTCAAATCAACAAACGAAATCAATTCTTGTGATTATAAGTTTTTGAGAAAAAAATAGACGGCTTTGACTTCAGCTACCAGAGAAACTTTCGGTTTATATTAATGCTTTCTTGGGAGATATATTGCATCTGTATATTTCTTTGTTAACCCTAAACTAAAAACTTGTATGTTCGGATGAGATCAAAATTAATCTGTTGGAATTGCATTTTTTTTTTCAAAATTTATATTATAAACGTAAGCCCGTCCACTGGTAATGAAATACTTTTTTCAACTCTATAACAAGTACATGTTTTCAGTTGGGCTACTGCAATACGGCCATAAATTAACTTCTTTTGCAAAAAAAAAAAAGTTTTCTACTTTCCTGATGATTAATGTTCACTTCTATGCTTGTTATCTTACATGTTTCATTTGTATGCCCTGTATGTAATAATACGTTATATTATCATACATCACGAATATGAGAAAATCCAAGTTTTTTGTATCTGAAAATAAAACGGGTGAACAGATATAGGAAAACATAATAAACTTACAAAATTTAACTCTTTTTAACCTTTGTCCCCAAAACACGCTTAACCTTCTCCGTGATGAAAATAAAAGCAGAAATCTCAGCAAGATACATTGCAAAAAAAATAACTTAAATTGCATTTTTCATCAATTTAAAGGATAAGTTAACGTTGATAAATTGTCTGAAAGATAAAACAAATTCCAAAGTTCGCCATAATATATGTCGGAGACTAATTGGTTTGTGATAGTTTATCTGATGACGACGCATCAAATTGGCAAACTATCGCTTCTCTTATTGAATGACATTCTATCTTTTAAGCGAGTTCTGAAGGAGAAAAACAGTTTTAACTCAAGTGTCTTCATGGATACATCTTTATGTGTATTTTTAATGTTGTTTTATTGGCTAATGGGATGCTTTATATATCCAAAACTCTTTTTATTTTTAAAAATAAAGTCTTATGGTAGGAAATATTGAAAATAATTTTGTCATATACAACTATACATTTTGTCATATATAACTCAAGTGTATATGTATATGTATATGTAAATATATATATATATATATATATATATATATATATATATATATATATATATATATATATATATATATATATATATATATTGCATTACTAGAATACTAGAATATTTGAAAAACCGACTTCACGAACGTGAAATCTGAAATCAATCCAGTGGCATAACCGGAGAATGTTTAAAAATTTTCTTATAGTGACAAGTTTTAAACAGTGACAAATATCCCATTAACATAAATCGTCTCTAAATTACCACTGTTTTTAAAAATAATCCCTTTTCTTGTTTTCTTGCAATAGAGATGTAACTGCCAGACAAGAAACGCGCGTCTTGATATCACTCGTATCAAGCTGATACAGTAATTATCAAATGAATTATTTTACAAGCCTATTAGTTATCATATAATAATATTGAATCGATGAGAAATTTCACATCTACGTTTTGAATATTTCGTGATGTTTAGGAAATTAATTAAAGTCGTCATGGAAACAACTTCCGATTTTATTGAAAAAAAAAAGATATGATTCGTTACCACATTAAGTGAAGATTTGTAATATAGGATGTAGTAGAAACGAAATATCGTCAAAGGATAGCACACTATTAGAAATGACTTTATAATTAGTCTCTAACACCTCCAGGAATCTTTGTATCAGTTTATACAATAACATTTAAGCAGTAATTAATTCTTTTAAACACGTTAGCTTTAAACGAACAAAGTTCAATTATATTCCAGAAAATCCTTCTCAAAAATATTAGCTGTTTTGCGAATATTTTGAAAGAAAATCCAATTAATTTTAATTGATTTTAATAAGTCGTAAGATTGTATAAAATGAGGGTGTAGAAAGTGACATACTAGTATGAAAACAATAGTAAAATATCTCGTATTGGAACCAACTAATATGAAAATACAGATGTATGTAATTATTAAAAAAAAATTTTAAAAATTTTGGACTGTATGCATATAAATTTGTCTTTAAGTAAAATTTGTTTCTAGCCGCCCGATAGTTTCGATTATTGGCTTTTCATCTCTCGTTTTAAAGAAAGACGTTTTTACACTTACAAGCTTGCACATTGTTAAGCTGTTTTTGAATGTCATCGTCACCGCTTTTTACTTGGTAATTGATCAGTTCTAAACTTAAAATAAAAACTGTATAAACAATTGCACAAATTACCATCTGAAGGAGTTATAAATATCACATAGACAATTGGAAATTAGATTATATAATATGAAGAAGTTTATTTCTTGTAATTAAAAAGAAATGAAACGGATGATTGAAAAAAAATTACAAATGTCTAAATGTCTTTAAATTTTTAACTTTATGGTGATGCTTTGTACCAAAATGCAGTTCCTTTTTATGTTGGCTTTCAAATACCTTTATATTTTTGCCATCACAGACTAGTGCAAGTCCTAGGTCTTGCTATCCACTCAAATGTCATTTATCTTTTGAAGCTCATAAGCATACTTCCACGAGTAGACGTTACTGTGATACGCTCGATGCTTTATTCGACAATTATTGGTGTTGCTAGCCATACGTTTTACGTTTTTGCATTTGTAAACAAAGATAATATGTAGTTTTTTTTACTTTATTTTTAAAAGATGCATCAAAAACATCAAACAACAGATGTAATTGACTTAAAACTAGAACCTGACAAACACGATAACATATTTTGATATTTTCACTAGATAAAAATGAAAAAATAAATACAAAAACTGCGATGGAAGTTATCAAAATGATCCACGATGTTTGATATACGGCATGATTATGTTTGATGTTATATTGATATGGACCGTAAACAATATATCCGATCACCACGTGTGAAGAGTTCAGTTACATGTATGATTTAGGAAGCAAATATTGACAAAACGCCAATTTACTATTTTGATTGAATCTGACTGCTTTGAGAATAACAATACATGTCAAAAGTTGAACTAGCTGACATGCAGTTACTTAGAGCAGTTTTTTTAAACCAAGGTTCTGAATGGAAATTTAACTGTAGTTTTCCCTCCCGTTTCCGATCTCTTCTAAGTATTGAAGTATAGATTATTGATTATATCGCGAACAACAACGGGTTCATCAATTACATCGAAAATAGCTCACTTCATATTCATAAATCAAGTATCAAATGTAAAAATATATGGCCGATATTTGAGAAAAAAGCCCAATTTTTATCAAACATGCAAATGACATGTATGTTATGTATGGAATTTCGTGGTAACTTTAGTTATTCAAAAATTTTCAGATTTTTATTTTTATTTTTTATTTATTTATTTATTTATTTATTTACTTATTTATTTTTGGATTAATAAATAAAATTACAAGTACGTCATAAAATTAAGGTTTTAAACAGTTAAAAATTTGAAAAAAAAATCTTTTATTTTTTTCCCATATGAACGAACCATGCAAGAAAATTTTAGTAATCATTGAACTTTTTCTCGTTTTGGATATACAGAACATGCAATTAGTTTAAAGCTTGAATGTATATCCTTTTTTAGTTTGGGGAAAATGGTTGAATGGTTCAAATTAAGGTAGCTTTTGTGATATACATGTTTAATTGATCAGAAATCTTTACTTAAAAACCATACTTTTTTGCTGGTTTTTTCCAACGCGGAACAAAATCATTGTTAGAAGACACACAAACTAATTCCCTTAGACACTGTATAATCAAAACGTTAAGATAGATTATAACTTTGAGCGGGTTGGACAGGAATACATGTCTAGATTCTTGTAGTGCTTAATTTAAAAACAGATATCCTAATTCATTCACTTTTCATAATTGTTTGAATTATCTAATGCATTTTGATGACTTTGCTTTATATCTGATTAACAATATTTGGCTCTGTTGCTGTGTAATTTTACGTAAATATCTTTTAGACTTTTTTCAAATTATTAGGATGTTTTGCATCATGAATAATAACAAGCTTGTCTGTTTAAGTTATTTGTCTGAGGGGACCTATAGCTAAGTAATGAAATAGACCTTAGATATCTAGGAGTTGGTTACCCTATATTGAAAACTTTTAGTATTGTTTTGATTTAAAAAATGTCACAGATACTAGTGTCATGTGCAGATTTTTGAATTTTTACAAAGAGAAATATTCAAAATTCTGCACATGACACTAGTATTTGAAAAACAAAAGAGGTTTAGACAACCCAGCACGACATTCGACATTTTTTGTACTCGAGGGGTATTTATACCACTTAGAGTATTTGCAAAGAAATGAAAGAGGGTTAGGTGTTCAAGCTGGACACCAAATATTTTGCAATCCGAAAGAGGTACTTAAACTTGAGACTTATAAAATATAATCACTCGATTCTTGTGAAACCAAAGGGGTATGTAGGATATCTCTTCAAGGAGTCGCAATGTTCTGTACTTTAAGGGGTACTTGAAAATGAATCTTTAAAACCCATCAACACGTATAATTGATACGGATATTTACAAAACATATCTTGAGTTATTTATTAACTTTACAAATTCATACCAGAGTCAGTGTGGAGGCTACTTCAGCACTTAAGCTCTGTCCTACTTAAAAACGATTTAGAACTAAACTATCTATTGAAATGTCAAAAATAGAGATTTACACGAGATATTGAGTAATCAATATATTTTATTTAGCACCTTTGTCATTGTTAAATATCATTGATATTTGATAGATACTGATAAATTAATCATAAGACAATATATTCCATGCCCAAGTGTACTTTATCACGGCTATGTTAATGGAGGTGGGGGATCTGGTCCGATATTCTAAATCAGATTGAGTATACAAGAATATAATGTATTATAGCTATAAAATGTTATAAAACGTTGCATAAATATTACGTTAATTTATTTTTAAGTGGATTACTCATAAATGGCTTTGCATGGGGTTTGATAAGGAGCTACTTTCCGAAGTGTGTGTGTGTGTGTGTGGGGGGGGGGGTGTTTCATACCCACCGGATCAATTCCGAGTTTTATAACTATATACTGTATATTTAAAGACTCAACTTGACAAACATTGTTAAACAAATAATTTATGTTTACTACATAATATACATTTTATATCCCCATTAAATAATTTAATAATCGATAAAAGCCTAAAACATTCGATTTTATTGGAGATATTCATCTAATCAGTAACTATAAAAGCTCTTAGTGTACGTCATAGCGACATTGGAGATGACAAGTATGAAGATTGACACTCATAGCATTCTAAATGAAGCAGAATTGTAAAGAGATGAAACGATAATTGTTGTCATTTATAAAAAAGGGCCAATAGAAACTGATATCAAAGAATGAATTAATAAAGAATTAAAGATGATAAATATTAATGGTAAGCATTAGAACCACGTGGAAACAGGAAACCATTTTGTCATGCGTAATTGTCGGGAATTGTATAACTAATCTTAAAGTAAGGATTGTATGGCTTTTTTCATTTGTTTTGAATGTTTTGGCTGTTATCAAGTACATACTATTCGGCTGCAAATTATCAAAACTTGTCATAATCTATGAATAATCTTTCAATAAATGCTCCTATGGAATATCTTATTCGATAAGAATTATCTATTTCTTGTCAATTCCTACAAAAGAAGTCATCAGTTTTAATATTTAATTAACCTCATTAAAATGGGAGTTATCTAATACTTCCACTCAATCTTTATGGAGAGAAATATTAACCCCTGAATATGTCACGCGGTCAAAAGTTTGGACCAAAGGTTATCTGACAACAATGTGGCATCTTAAGCATAAAAGTACAAATAATTACTTATTACTTCATGCGGTTTGGATACATTTCATCCTTATACTTTGTTGTAAAGTCAGTCCATTTTAAAAACGTATTAATTTTTGGGGGGATGTTAAACCGTTATACATCATTTTGTATAGCTTTTATTGCTATTTGTTGATTTTATCTTCCTTAGTGACATCTGTACCTCATATATTTAAAAGATGATCCATCTTTTCAGACAAAGACATAACTTATAGCTTAAATTCTTTAATACGGTGTCCCAAAAGGGTAAAATGAACTCTCTATCATTTTCTCCATATTAACAAATAGCGAAAATTGCAAGGATGTATGGACATTCATCTTTATGTGAAGTAACCAAAATAAGCAAAAGAGTTTGCATTACCTTCAAATTCGCATTACCTCCAAAACGATCACGGTTATTCGCTTCTTAGCATTCACTTCTAGGTAGTGATTGGGCGACACTTGAATGTTTTTCCTAGTTGAACACCATACATGAGTTATAAATATATCTTACTATTTTTAATAATTAAAAAGGTCTTGTTCTCGGATCCATTTTACAGTATATTTGTATACTGTTGTAACATTGATATTTTGATTTTCTGTTGTAAATAAAATAGTGTTTAAAATAATTAAAATATTATAAATAACTAGAAAAACTAGTATTAATCTTCCATAAATTTTTATTCACTGTTTTTGTTTTTGTTTTTTTTTTTTAAGTTTTTTTTTATTTATTTATTTATTTATTTTTTTTTTTTTTTGAAAAAAAGTTTAAAAAATATATGCATTATAAGTTATACAAGTAATCAGAAATGTTCGCAAAAAAAATCACAGTTTTTCTCATGTAATTTTTTCGCTTCCTTTACATAAAATATGATTGTAAAATGGAGATCTTGGAGAAGAAAGCGAATGTTTCTCTAATTTTTTATCTGGATGTATGTCTATTGGAACGGAAGTGACGTATCATAATAAGAGACATATATATAGCATAACGCTGTTTACTGGACGCAATGTTGTTTGTACATGTTGTGTACATGTACTTGACTGGTGTTTCAGGAAATTTTGAAGGTAGTATTGATTCTACAACCACTACATATATTGCTTCTTTATACCACAAATATGAATGTGTTCATACAAAAATAAACATAAAATAAATACCGTTTTAGCTTCAATAAATTCGATGTTTCAGTAATGTTATCTTGATTTATTTTAGATTTATTAAAGTTGGATATCGTTGTGTCATGATGTCGATCTAGTGCATGTTTGGAATGGAATGTTCCGTAAAGTGTGTAACCAGTGTGTTGTGTATTGTTTCTTATTTCATACGTAGGATGTGGCTTTGTGTTGTCTTTAGTATGTGTAATTTAGTGGCACATTTCAGTACAATGCAAGCAAAGAAGTATTTTGATTGCTTTAGGTTAAACTGAATACTAAAAGTCTCATTTTGCTCTGATTGAGTGGTAATTTTATCGACTTTTTAAGTACAAACACGAATCGTGGACATGTCAATATGTTGAAGAACAGCGTAATAAATAAACTGTCGATTGATTTTCTTAAAATTACATCAATTTCCTCGGGTTTCTTTGAAATGATATTAGGTTATTATTACCATATCCATTTCATTTCTGATTCTCAATAATTTGTTTTGACAAATAACCTGAGGCCCAAACTAAGTTGAAGGATTTCCATGTTTCTTCGATCTTTGCACTTGTTTACTTCTTTCTGCACGATAATAAATTAAAATATTCTTAGTCATGGCATATTTGGTCTTTTTCTGCAATCTTTTTTAGCGATTACGTTAAAACCTATTTGTTAAAAATTGCATCTTTGTTGTCAATTTTATTATTAAATTCAGTTCAATAGACTGTATCTAACAGTTTTTCAACACCAATCATAAATATATTATTATATTGAACAAAAATACACTTTTTATTTTTATTTCTTTTATTTTTTACAAGTTGATTTCGATTTTGCTCTCCATTTTTATCAAAACAGGTTAACCGTTAGATGTTAGATGTTACGTTGTGTTGGTTTCTTGTGTGATTTTGGTTATTTGTACATTTATTTCTGCTATATGTCTCTATGTTTAGCTTGGATTGCGCTCCTCAAAGTGCCTTCTTGATGTCTGCAATAGATGATTGATGATGGTGAGCGTAACTAAAATCAATTAAATACCCAATTAAGACAAAATATCTGGTAAAATACCAGCTATAATAAGTGGCGACATATTGATAACTGGATTTTAAGAAAGACTTTACACGTTCCTCACTAATTGACCGTACGTGTTTGAGTGATTAAGGGACGTCTGAGTATGTTATTCAAAACCTTTTATGCGCACCGGGACACATTTTAGCCAAACCGGAAGTTGAAATTCTAGAACATTTATAGACCGTAAACAACCAATTATTATTTTAGAGGTTTTCAATGTCCACGAGGTTCTTTTCATTTAAGACTTCAGTTTGTTGAAACACGAAACACTATACTTTTTGTACTTAATTTTAATGTTCTTAAAAATATAAATGCCTGATAGATCCTCTCCCCTTGATTTATATGCAATAAGTCTTCAAAATAGATTTATATTGGAAACGAAAACACCGGTTAATATGTCATTATTATAAGCTTAAACATCTATCTTTAACATTCATGCATGAACAAAACTCGTAAAAATGTTTATTTTGTTTTAATGGTATCCCCATTTACTTTTTCTACGTCTCTGAAAAAAATGCTCGTAAGATAGAACATTTTGAATTGTACACAGAGAGGTTTTATTTTGTCTTGAAATTTGTGTGTGTGTTTTGCGGCAAAATGATTTTGCTGGTTTATCACGTTTAAGTAAGTTTTACCTTTTTCCAATTGACAAACTCGTACCTTATGTATTTCTTTATTAATCTATCATAAAAACCTTATAGTTATATCGTCCAATCTGTTGCGAAACGTCTTTCTGAAACGAGTGCTAAAGTTTAAATGGTGGGAAAATGGTGGCAGTTAATCGATGAAATTTTTTAACAGTAAAATTTCTTGGAATGTATAGATGATATAATATTATATAAAACATATTATTTGTTTTCATTAGAGCACAAAGAAGAGCGTTTCACATTCGGATAATCCAGCAAAAAATTCGTGATATCTTAAAACTGTCTTGCTGTTTCATAATCTCTAGAAGTAACGTACATATCTTAAATCCTTCTCCATTTAAATATCTGTTAATGCATCAATCAATCAACATTGTATATAGCGGATTATAGTGGATTAAATATGGTTTAATGTTGGATTATCTGTCCACTTAAACAGAATCAAGATATGTCTAAAATAAGTGATTTATGAACAAAAAATATGGCGTGAATGCACTTCAACTTCACCGCTAGTGTTTGATGTTAAAATCTGAGTATTTGGACACAGTCAAGCTAGGTTACGACCGATAAAGACACTACTTAAAAAGGTCAAAAAGACCTTAAAGAAGCATTTGAATGACAACAACAGATAAGCTATCGTTTAATTGACAAATTCTTTCTCCTCCATTCAAGAGTCAAACTTTATTAAAACTTGTTTCACTGTTACCACAAAATCATAATTTCTTGGTTCTAGTAACATGACCTAAACGTTTATTATTACTGTAAGATTGTGTAAGAGGTAAACGTATAAAAAAGAAAGATAATTTGTGTGCTTAATTTAAACCAAAAAAACTCTATTGCTTTGGTAAGCACGCAAATGTTTAGATTCAGGTTAACATTGGTATTGTATTACAATGATATTTTACCTTTTGCGAACAAAAGCAAATCCTAACGCTCTGAGTCGACCAAGTAGATATTGCTAACTGGAATAACTGAAAAAATCAACGTCCTCCAACAAGCGATTTTTTTCAAACTATAGAAACCCACATCTAAGTTTGTCAACTGACTTATATAATGTTAAAGCAGTTATTTAAAAGACAATGTAAATTCAGGTGTTAATGTCTTTTAATCAGACAGAAGATTCATTCCAACGTTCTCAAAAGAGATTGTTTTCTTAAAGAAAATTTTGTGCCAATGAATTGTTATATTCAATCGATGATCTGTGTGATTTCTAACTTTCATGATGGTTTTTAGTCGACAACTGGTATGACTGAGAGAATATTGACTAAGGCGTAAAACACCATTTCTCTAAACTCAATACCGCAATCCTTTCAATATCATTTTCGTATTCATACTAAATCAGCTGTAATTGCAAAAGTCTACGTGATTTAATTAATCAGCACAAGATGTTTAAGCATTCAAGAGGTTGCCACCTAATGCTGGAAAAAAGAGAATTTTTTGACTGAGAAACATTTTACAATATGCCATAAACTACATGATACGCGTAGATAAAAACGTTTTTAAACGTGGAAATATATTGTTAAGCAAATTGTTAATGATTATCATAAAAAGTGAAGTCAGAATTCTGAACTAAAAGATAAAATTCTGCACCTAATTTCGATAACTTTCAAATTGTATCAACATAATTACCGTCTCTGTTAATAATTTTATTTACATCAAAGGAATGTTTAGTTATTGTGTCTCCTCGCTTTGTAGATATTCATTCAGCAGGATAACGTTTTTATAAACAAACAAAATTCCGTTTATTGAGAAACTATTCTAATCCCTCCGATACCGTACACCAACAGAGTTCGAATCGGAAGAATGCAATTTGATAGAATATCTGCAGTTTTGCTTACATATCATTTGCTGTTTATTTCTTTTTCATCCCATAATGTTAAATTTTGCGCGTAATTCATTTAGCAGATTTTAATATCCCTTTCCGCTACTGCTGAACAACGCCTTGATGTACATGTACTTAATACCAAATAGAAGTCTATTTTTGAAGAAAGTAAAATGATAAATTGATTATGTCTCATTTTCATCATTCTCCTGCAGAAAAGTTTTTAACACAACATGTTTAAGAGTTTTCTATTTACACGCTGTTGCCCAAGGTTAACATTGAAATTTCACTATGATTATTGATAGTAACATTTAGATAATTTGTTATATAATGTTTTATACTCTAGTCAACATGTCCTGGGCTAATGGAGGAATTCTGATAACCCCCCCCCCCCTCCCCCTTCCCCCTCAAAAAAAAATAATAAAAACAAACAAACAAACAAAAACATCAAGAAGCAAACTAACAACTTTTGTCACATTATAGGGTCCTAGTGGGATTTGATGCTATTCGATCAACTTGTGGAAAAACGCGGCACTGTGGTCTGTACGTAGGATATTATTTGGACGAGCCCATCTCCCCAGATACCAGTGGTTATGTATTATTTTTCTTTAAAACAAGTTATTACTTAAGAGACAGAACGTAATCACTGTACATGATGCAAAAGTAGTAATCATAGAGTTTAACTTGTTTATTCAATATTTATTCTATTGATAGGTAACAGAAAATTATTGATCTTTAGAACAGTTTGGGATACCAAGAATGGCTTTTGTCTGGGTGGTCCATTTCAGGAACTGTTTGACAACAACTTTCACAAGAAAGTATACATGCGACATTCAAGTATAAAGTGACACATAAGCCAATTCATTATCTAGAATGTGTAATTAGAAGATACATTGAATAAATAAATGTAAAAAAGCTACACGTAATTAAACGTTATGTATCTACATATTATTTACTTATGATCTAAGTATCACGACAGGTATGATATAGTTTAGATACACACACTGACGACAAAAAATCAGTTTATTTGCTGACTGTATTTATCACATCTTATGACTTGGAGAACTAGGTATGCTTAAATTACTACTTTTGTATGCGTTCAAGTAAGTACATCAACGTGACTTATACATGCATGAATAAATAATGGTTCTGCGATGTACAACTTTTAAATTTTATAAAATAACACACTCCAAAAGATCTGTCATTTGCTACTTTTGAATTTTTATGAATGATACATTCAAAAGTAGCACACGACAATTAATTGTTATGTGCTACTTTTGAATGTATTATTTCATAAAAATCAAAAGGAGCACATAACATATGTACAAGACAATATCTTTATATTACTGAGAAGATTAAGAGCATGCGGAGTTGCCGAGATTATTTTACCTGGTAATCGTATTAGTTAACCAGCTTAACACGTAATTTGTTTATCAATTATGTAACAATATTGCAGGTTCATCATATAAACTTCAGCGGAAGTAAGTCTGCTTTTGTGTGTTCAGCGGGAAAATTGGAATTTGCAATTACTGATCAAAATTTCTTCATAACCTTTTTTGTAGCAATAAACATCTCTTCTGGACTTATAAGTATTTCGCATTCAGATATCAACGTGAGGAAAGAAACATAAGTTTAAATACAACGTGCTATTCCCAACCAAAAACTTCAAAGACTAAAGGATAAATAAGATATCAAAATTATAGTGGAGTTGGCATATTTTAAGGATGGAAATTATAACACTGAGTTTTAAGGCTTTAGAATTAAGTTACAGCGGTATTTACTTCTGGGTCGTTATTCTGTGCAATCCGCTGTTTGTATTTCATTCATGTTTTCGTCTCTACAATTACAATGTTATTCGCGTGATAAAACAAATTCAACGCCTTACAAAAATAATAAAATTGTAGAATTTAAAACCTAAAGTAGCTATTTTTAAACAAAGAGATAAGATTTTATCTGATAAAAGTAAGATTTATTGCAAAACTAAAATTCAATACGGATATGGCTATAATAACGGTTTCTATTATTTAGATTCCTCAGTTTTCTTTCTGTTTTATTCATTTTTGATTTAAGATGCTTTTTTTACAGGAAATATAGGGGTGGACAGAAATAACCCATTTGTATTGTTTTGAAAAAATGTCAAATTAGCTTTTTTAAGACTATAAATTTTTTTGTTGTAAAAATAGAAAGATCAAAAGTTGAATGAGAATTAAATAGAAGAAATTAGAACTCACATGCTAATGTTTTGTTAGAACATTTCAAGGCTTATTAACCAACGCTGATTTTGTGCGATAAATATTTTCTATTCAGATAATTTTTTTTTCGTTTTTTATTAAAAATTAAATGATTTGACACGTGTTTAATGAGACTGGTTTATAAGAATTTTACCTCCATCTTGTATTCTTTTAAATGACGATATAATGTTGTTATTTTCTTTGGATTTGGAGTTTAATGTCTTGGTTTTAGAGTGCCTTTGGGCAATGTTTATCTTTGACATTTAAGATACAGTTGATTAAGTTTAGTAAAATTAATCTTCTCTTATCAATAATTGATCCATTTTGTCTTTGCAATGATTTTATGCTTAATAAGAACCTGCAAAACATTTCTTCATTAATATAATCTGCATGTATATATTGTTACAGGAAATGGGATTTCGATTTTAACTTAGAGATAAAAATATTTACAAACATACTAATATTGTTTTATTTCGTTGTCCGTAATGTCATCGAAGCATTTTGGCCTTAAGGAAAACACCTCGATTTGCTTGAAGTAGACATACAGAAACATGCACTAAAATAGTTGTATATATTTTGTAATAAGTATAAAAGTGAGTGTGCGGAATTCCTGAGATATTGTTTATGCACATGTAACCTGAAGATAAATATCATATTTAAAAAAATGTTATTCTATCTACGAAACACAGAATCTGTTATTGTCACAGATAAACTTTCAAAGTGGATTTCTCTGTTTTTGCATCTTTCACCTGCATATTTTAAATAAAGTATTTTCGTCTTTGTATATGTGAATGGAATGCATCGTTTCATTAAAAGTCTAAAATAGCACATGAAACATCTTTTATTTTACTTTGTGGAAAACTTTGTTATGGATTTCAGATTCAATAATTTTACTCTTAGAAAAATACCTGTAAATGTCTACACTCCTTGCACTAAGAAACAATAGGTGTTAAAATTATGTAGTCAAAAGAATTTTAAAATGATAATTAATTATAGATCTCCGTAAATTTGAAGAACATCGCGACAGTGTCACAAGTGTAAAATGATAATAAATTATAGATCTTCGTAAATTTAAGGAACATCGCGACAGTGTCACAAGTGTAAAATGATAATTAATTATAGATCTCCGTAAATTTGAAGAACATCGCGACAGTGTCACAAGTGTAAAATGATAATAAATTATAGATCTTCGTAAATTTGAGGAACATCGCGACAGTGTCACAAGTGTAAAATGATAATTAATTATAGATCTCCGTAAATTTGAAGAACATCGCGACAGTGTCACAAGTGTAAAATGATAATTAATTATAGATCTTCGTAAATTTGAGGAACATCGCGACAGTGTCACAAGTGTAAAATGATAATTAATTATAGATCTCCGTAAATTTGAAGAACATCGCGACAGTGTCACAATGTTAAAGTTTTGTACCATTTCCAAATTAATAATATCAATTAAATAGGCTCTTTAATTTTTTATGAAAAGCATACGGGATTGTTTGTTTATTGTTTGCTATTGTAAGGTTTATCATTAATTTTTAAATTTGCACTATGAATTATATTATTATAGCCCAACGACAAAGTCGTCATTTTGTTATTCTTCCCAGTCTATCAAAGGTCCATGTCATTATGTGTTATTCTACCCTAGAGTTGTTTCTTTTTACCGTTTCTAGCTGTGCGTTTATGATTGCAATGCCTATTGCTGGGTATATTTTTCTAGCAACAGCCAAATGTAATTTCTATATAAAACACTATAATAAACGACAGTATTAAAATGCAAGCATAACATTTGTATGCAGTTCAATTACAGCCATACTTACATGTTAATTGTAAAAAAATTAGACATACAAGCCACATAAGCCGATCTTTCTCGGTGAAGGCCACAGTGTCAATAAGATATGAATCGTCTTGTTGACAGCGCTTCTAACTGCCTAGGTTTGAATAACATACGGGCAGATATAGATCCTAGCTTAAGAAAGTTTGTGAGTTCTCTAGCAGAAAATGGATAGTTCAATGTGGTTACTTTCACTATCAATATACTGACCGTCTCAGTAAAGAATCTTGACTGGGGCGAAAACACCATTACTCTACACTCAGCCTTTTTTATTATGATTTTTCGAAATGTGTTGAATCTATTCAAAAGAAAAATGCGTTTATGATGTACATGCTGTTGCTTTATCCATTTATTTCATTATCTATCGGATGATTTATTTTCACTAAATCTTGTATTCTAATACGTTACAAAAGCATTTGCACGTGCAGATTAATGAAAAGAAACAAATAATAAAATAGGTACATTAACTGAATTCTATAATTTAAAATGTCTTCTTTTTAGAAGAAATAATATTCTGTTCATCCTGTTTTCTGTCTGTTTCATGACGATTTTATCATTCTATCTGTATATTTGTTATTTATTTTATTTTGTTTTAATTATTTATTTATTTCATTTTACTTCATTTTATTTTAAGCACACAAAAGCCATGGATTAATTAACCATGTTAAAAACTTGTTCTAGTTGGTCAAACTTCGGTTTCGGTTTCCTGTCAAGATAAATAGTGCCTTTATAGTCTCATTAAAATGCAAATGATTCATATATCTGATATATATAGAGGCGAGAACATTGCTTTGA
This sequence comes from Tegillarca granosa, assembly GCA_029721355.1. NCBI lineage: Eukaryota > Metazoa > Mollusca > Bivalvia > Arcoida > Arcidae > Tegillarca > Tegillarca granosa. The sequence goes on from CM056598.1 coordinate 5,787,231, forward strand.
TTGACGGAGTAAACTTAAATGAAATAACAAAAAGATTCTTAAGTATTAAGTGTGCCGAATATGACAGTTAAATCTATATGATTAAAAATCCCATTTATCAGGATCTGAGGGCGGAGTTCGTGGAATATAGAGTCATTCATTTCAAATAAAAATAATCTGACTGCTTCTGAGATTAACATGTATAATATCTCCTAATTAGGCTAGATTTTCACTTCATTTAGACTGAGAAAGTGAATGAAATTCTTAAGCATTGGAGCATACAACTTCTTTATTAAACACTTAATCATGTTTCCATATCACATATCATCTCGTCTGACACCTATTCAAATAAAATTTAAAAAGAAATATTGACACTTATGAAAAAAGAAGATTTCAATAGAAGACAAACACTTGTATTTTCACCCACAAGATATTTAGCATGTACATTAAAAACTCATTAGATTTTGTTGCGAGAGAGAGAGAGAGAGAGAGAGAGAGAGAGAGAGAGAGAGAGAGAGAGAGAATTGGTTGAAGTTGTCCCCTGATAAGAACTCGGGAACAACACACACACACACACACACACACACACACACACACACACACACATATATATATATATATTTATTTATTTATATATTTGAATACTACCTATACCAGTAAAGGTTTTAAACTGAATAAGCTATGTAAAAGAGAACATACACTTGACAATAACTTGTACAACTAAGAACATGCAACAATATACTAACAAAATAAGCAAAAACAACAATCCAAAAACCTAAAAAGATTATCGTTACTTAATCTTTGCCATTTATTGCAAAGAACAGGTCCATCGAATCAGGGGTTAAAAAAAAAGCTACCGAAGTTCCGCAAAAGCAATATATATAACAAAAAATCAAAGCGCAGTATGACGACAGGATGTGTATGTTTTGACATATTGTAAATATGACCGAATCGGCACCTTAATGATAATGGCACACTACAATCAATATTTGATCATAAACGTACATAATCATATAAATTGACCCCAAACTATATGATGTAACACGGCTTAAACTGAAATGGGTTAATTATGGGACATGTGGCTGGTGGAACATGAGAGTCAAAGCTCTAGTTCAATAATGCTTTCACCACACCATTGGATATCATTTTGACGTTGTGACCAGTACTTTGTATTTTTAGTGTGTTTTGATACATATCATACGCTTTCTTGTCACTATTGTGGTATATGCAAATCTAGTGATTGTTGTTCCCCACCTTTTTTTAACGAAGCCATGCTACAGAACTCAGTTATCCGTATCCAATAAAAACCAATCATTGCAGCTGCATAGAAAAGGACGGACAACAAAATGAATATTTGATTTCTTGAAAGAAAAAATTGACAAAAGTATTATATTTCAAGTGTCGAAAATCATCTCGTACAGCCAGAAAGAAAATTAATGAGTGAATTCATAGATTGGTAAAAGAACTTATTTACATAAAGATTATATACTTCGCATCAATTACTTTTGAGTAACTTCCTAAACGAAAATTATTGACCGAAAAGCTATATTGCATAACGCGTATAGATTTTGTACAAGCCGTGGGAATGTTCCTCCATAACAAAAAAATCTCATCGCAAATAAAAAGCTTAAGAGGAATTTGTTTAACACCAAAGATTTTACACATTCCTTAATCCCCGCACTAATTAATTTTTCTGAAAGTAAATAAATAAGCAGAATAAGCTTAAAAGGATTTTTATATTTCGTGATGCACATAGTAATGTTTGATATAAAGAATCTCATTTGAATAGAGTTTTGAAATTGACGCCGGTTGTCCGAAGTTTGTGGCACTTATGTAATACTAATGAACTTTGGGTAAACGCCCTTTAAACATTTGTGTTCAGCCGAGTTACTAATTTATTTGACTTATCAAGGCCGGTACTGATAAATATAATTGATGATACAAATCCATCGATATATAAGTTTAAAAACAAATTTAGAACACCTCATTTTTACAAGTTTTCAAGAGTAAACATGAATAATATTGGTCTTTAAAAAACAAGGTTATGTGTCTTAGTGGTTCAACTAAAGATCATAACGGATATAATGAACCTAGCCTAACTCGTTGCAAGGACATTAGTGACGCTCATAAAGTTTGTAAATTGTTTTAGGAATATGTTTATTATCATATATCAATTTTGTTATCAGTAAAAATATTTTGCGGATTAGGGAAACACCATATTACTTTAAAGCTCTTATAAAAAAAAAACCCGCGCATGTTGTTGTGAAGAAAATGCAAATCATAAAAAGGGGGTGGTGGACTTCTTGTAACAAACAAATGACGACTATCACGTAAGCCTTATGAAGCTAACACGCACAGAGCTTACACGGATTCCAAAACTAAATTAACAACAGTGATACAGGTTGATGTCTGAGATTAAAGATCGCCAAGTTCACAGAGTTAGGTGTCGATCCACGGGATCTATAATTTACTATATAGGGTCTAATACATTTAATTTATCAAACAAATTTATCTCATCCTGAATGCCAATCTTAACGTTAATGGAAAATCTATATTCTTAGTTTCATTATTGTGACTTACTCTAATCTTACAAGTCACAACTCAAATAAATCAGAGTAAAATGTTGTTAAATCTAAATCATAAGCCATCGATTCTTACGTCGGTGGTAAAAATCCTTAACCTAAATATTGCTTTATATACAAGTGGACTTTTTAACTGATTCTTGAAATTGAAATATGAAATATTAATATGTTCCGGACAACGGTCAATTCACACATGTTATTGGTTATCGGGGGAAAAAATCTCCGATATTATTTCGTTTTCAAACCTGCACTATGCAATATTTTATGTACAGTAAAGACAAGTTAATATCGATGAATTTAATTGAAATATCATCATCGGACTAATTCACTATCATATATTGTTCTGTGTAATTTATTAAGAATCTTAATTTTATGTGATTATAAAGAAAATACATAAATATGATGCATCAAATACATGTATAACGTTAGTTGAGGGTAACAAAGCCGTGTATTTCAGAACCTCATTATCATGGCAATAGTTAGTTCGCCACTTTTATATTTTATGTCAAATCTTAAGATTAGCAATTATTCCATTTTGTAAAAAATGTAAACATCACAACTGTTTGACGGAAATTAATTCTCTCTCTGCATACCGCTAGGTGGCGTGTTTATATTTCTTGGTGTATATAAGAGCGATTTACGGTTCCTGTCAGATCAACAACGAACGTAGTAGAAAACGCATTAATTTATTTTTTCCCTTTTGTTGTTATGTCATGTGCTATTTTTGAATTGCATTATTTATAAAGCTTCAAAAGTTGCATGTCATTTAAAATAATTATAATTGTTATTGCTTAGATACATAAAAAATAGGAAAGCTATGAAATATTCTAACTCAGCCTTGGTTGCAGAATGACCTCGGCACCTTGTAGAATATCCAGTATTTATTATATAGTTATATTTGCACCACGGGTAATATATCATGCAATCAGCTATATATTTTTTGCTATTTAAAGATACTCGTTCGATTTGGAAAATTAATGTAAAACGACTTTTGGTTATTAATTACAAAGCGTACCAAAGACCAACTGGTTGTGAAATAAATAGCGTTCACGGGACAATCCAACAATTTATAAATACTATACATTGTATCATATAAGTAACGGAACTATTTTGATATGGTACTTTTTGTCCTATAACTGTCTTAGCTAAATCAGCAAACTTATCATAAAGCGCTAACCTGCGTTATCAAGTTTGCCTGGAATAGCTGTGGCAGGTTCGCTATAAGTGTGGAGAGTGGAGTAATGGTGTTTTACGCCCCAATCAAGATTCTTTCACTTATTTCCAGACGGTCAGTTCTGGGATGGTGGAGGAATTCGGAGTGCCCTGAGAAAAACACTGACCTTCGGCAAGCGAACTGACAAACTTTCTCACACTAGGATCTGTCCCGATTGGGATTCGAACCCAGGCGGTGAGAGGCACTGTGATCCGTGAGCGCGCTTTAGACGGCCGATTCGCTTTAAGAAACAGAATCTTTATGTAAAAAGGAAATAAAAACGGCATTTAATGACTTCACGTTGGAAGCTCACAACACATTGATTAACTTAAAGAACGGGAAAAAAATCCGTACACATATGGATTTACAATATTTTCAAAGCATTGGATTTAATAATTGGCCACTTGTGAGTTCAAAATTGTTATCTCAGTCCGGGAGCATTAATTAAGTCGGAAGTCAACAAATCGGAACATTTTGTTATTGCAATTGTAATAAAAAAACCAATAAAAGAAATGGAACACTATCATGATATAGCCAGTGGCATATGCTAAACTGATTCAATTTTAAACCAGTAGAGACCCTCTTGATCTTCCGGCGATTCAAATACTTAACTTTTAAGGAATATAACATTCTCCCCGAGTTTTGTTGACAGGACAGTCCAGCTGCGATGTTGTAGCAAGAACAATTAATGTAATGATCTGTTTCACACACAGTGTAACTAACTGGAAGCCATTTACCATCCGCATCAAACAAGACAAAACATCTCATTTAACATCATCACAGATTAACAGGTTTAATTAGAAATTTTGATGATAGAAAGTGAAAGATTTTGTCAGTGCAATAGACGAATGCAAAAATTGTTTTTTTTTAAATAAAAAAAATGTTATGAATGAGCTGAAGATAGATTGTTTTATCAATGAAACAGTAGTAATGTCATATATATTATTTTTAAATTTAATCATAAAATACATTATGAAATACATTCAAATACAATAACAATATAGTCAGTTTTAAGGCCATCGTGAAGACCTTTTTGTCCATTTTAAAGTAAAATGTTTAAGATATATCAAAACATAAATAAAACTTTTATTTTATTTTATTATCAATTTAATTTATTTTTTAATCAACTATACCTAAAATTAGCATTGATAATGGTAAGTTCCAATGGTTTATTGCATAAACATTTTTAAAAAATAACTAGCACAAGGCGACTACTGAGAACCAGTACTAGATAGAGTGAGTGTGACAGTTGTGTATGTAGCATGCATTGCATTGTCAATCTCTACAATATCCGATTCAAACAAACAGTTTTATGTTTGGCGTTTCCACGTATAGGAAACATTTTCACTAATAAGTTACACAAGGCTTCCATATTAAGCATCAATGGTCAATCTGTTTGCGTTTCCAGTTTCCATGTCTTTTCAATTGATTCAAACGGGATTCGGAAAGCAGGATTAATTCCAGTTGCCACTCTTTGATAAGGTTAACAACTAATTTTTCTGGTTAACTAGAAATGGTTTCATGAGTTCTACATGCATATAGTAAAGCAAACAAAATCTATTTACATAATTTATTGAAAACAAGTTATGTAAAATTGTTACGAAACAGTCTTTGCGCGTGTTTAAACGATATTGTAATTTAACACCTTAATAGAATATTGAAAAACTACATACTCTTTTGCACAGTTTTTTAAAAACTTAATCCTTAAAATATTTATAATTCATACACGTAACAGCAGTGTTAGCAAATTTCCCACAACAATAACTGAATCTGCTGTCAAAATGTTGTCAGTGCATGCCTACGTTCAAAACTTTTATTTTAGCATTCCTTTTGCATTTATATATTTTACCATAATTTCAACATTACGTCTACAACTAACAAAACCATAGGATGTCAAAATATGAAATTTATACCGTGTTACAATGGGGTTGTCCCTTAAAATTAATTGGATCTTTGAAATAGTTTATAAGAATTGGTTTCCATTAAATATGCTCTTAAATAAAGTTTAAAAATCAGATAGTATCATGAAAATGATCAAAGAAAACTAAAGGGATGTTTCTTAAGACTAAAGAAAGTTAGTCAAAGGGAAAGATTAGAGGATGTCCAAAACTGTAGTGTCTATCCAATCTGCGATACTGTCCATGGTTTACACATCGCTCTTCAATATGTGTGATCTGACTGACGCCTGGGATGAAAGCAGCAAATCATTTTTTGTCAGAAAGAATTTCTAGAGAAAGTGATGATCAGTTACAGTCATCAAATATTAATTCAGCAAATAACAATAGGAAGTGACATATGTGAATGTTATCATCTTTCATGTACTCTATCAGCGAGTCCGATTTCCGTAATTAGCGTTGACTTTGGAGAGATGTTAAACGGTTGTCCAATGATAAAATGAGATTTTGTATCTTTTAACCATCCACAAATACCTCACATACATCATAAAATAGTGTACCTACACTAGTTTGTAAACGTAGACAATACAATACATATTTTAGTAATTATGAAGATTTTTTATGATAACCTCCCACAACGTCCCATCCGTTCGCCGATTCAGTGTTTTATTGTATTTTATTTTCTGTCTTGGTACAACTCATCACTTAATCTTGAGCTCCGACATTAGATCTTACGTTTATGGAATGATTACATATCGTTGTAGGCATGGTCAGAAACATCCCGATAAGAATCGTCCTCTTTATATATATATATATATATATATATATATATATATATATATATATATATATATATATATATATATATATATATATATATATATATAAACTTAATGGATATGCAAATTTGCCCACAAATTTCTCTTCAATATCTTTCAAATGTATAAGTATAATACATGTTAAAATCGAAACTTGAAAACTTCACAAGATGGTACCAAGTCTTTTATCACAAACTGTAGGGATAACTGGGTAGATTAACATCTCCAATTTGTCCGAATATGATTATTTTTGCATGGTATAAATTGTATTATTCACGGTGTCATATACCACATTTTGAATTTAATCATAAAATTACATTCAAAAAGTGGTATATGACAATATACCAGTTTTTGAATGTATTTTTATGATTAAAATTCAAAAAGTGGTATATGACAATGGTATAAATTATACCAGACATGGTAAAAATTGTATAAGGAATGGTATAAATTGTATAGGGCATGGAATTAATTGAATAAGAGATGGTATAATTTATAGCCGAATGGTATAAATTGTATCAGACATAGTATAAATTATATAAGGTACGGTATGAACTATATCAGATAATAGTGTGAATAATATTGGGTATGAATCATATTCAAGTACACAAGACTAACGAGATACTAAGAAAAAAAAAAGCCGGAATCTTAAATCCATTTTAAATGTAAATTCAATCCCATTTCAAATTAGTTGTCAGTAATTTCCTGACAAGACAAGTAACAGACCTAAGGTGGTATAAAATAAAATATAAAAATGAAAAACGGTTTTGATCAAAATAACGACTGCTTTATATCGCAGTTAGCTGAGAGCTTAATCAACACAAACTGTGTTTTAAACAACAAATTTGTCCAAGAGGTCGCTACCGTGATTGATATATCATGGGAGTCTGTCGACCATTGTGATTGATAAATATAGGTACATCACATAGCCGTTTATCAGATCATTCAGTTTGATTTAAAATCTGAAGTTTATCTACCTCATTAATATACCAGAAATGTAATTTCTTACCGACAGTGTTGAAGAGTGAATTGGTATGTATATATACTTCTTGAAAAGTCCTTTGAAGGGTGAAAACGTTTGACTTAAATCGGTATACTTTTCTTTGAAATTAGTTTAATTTCTGATTATATATATATACCTGCTCTTGTTATAATTTTTTTATCTTTATTTATTTTTTTTTTATTATTATTTTTTTTTTTTTTTAGATTTTTCATTTATTTCGTTTTAAAACAAACTGAAGCTTTTCTATGGATTTAATAAGAAAAACAAAACAATTCAACACGCCACATACAATAATGCATATTGGTTCGTTTCGGCATTGAAATCCATAGAAAGCGTTAAGCATTGTCCATACAAATAGCAAATCTTGGTAAAGTGCAGCGAAAATGAAACTTTTGCTTTGAGTTATTGGAGTTTTTTCTTTCTTTATCGGTCCCTACGTTTAGCTATGTCATGTGCTACTTTTGAATTTTTATAAAATAATACAATTAAAAAGTAGCACATGACAAACATGTCAGTTATAAAGTTTCGCTTTTTTCGTATTTTGGTCCATTTTTTTCATAATAATAATAATAATAAAAATAATAATATAATAATATTATTATTATTATCATTATTATTATTGTTATAAAATATCTTTGTCCTTTTGGGTATTTAGTTATACCCACATAGCCCGAAATAGCTAGAAAAGAACTTTAGATGGTACTCTTACTTTGAAACTCGAACTGAATGCAGTTTTTCTGTTTATTATATAATTTTTTTTGTACTACCTTTCTGTCGATTATTTGCCTCATTTATCTCTATATCTCCCGTAAAAGAAAGCTTTAGTATGAAGTTTAAACCTCCAAAGACGTACGCAAAATGGACCGTCTTGATTCCGATAAATTATCTGTGATTTTAGCCCATAGTGAAATGTTTTTTAATGCTGCCAAATTCTGCAGAAGTGTTTTAATGCGTCGTAGTCAGTTTTTATATTCATAAAAATATATGTTTAATATCATTTATATAAGGCATTTTAATTGATTTTGTAATTATTTTAATACTAAGTCTCTTATAACTCTTTTAAGAGTGACATATGTACATTTTTATATTTGTGTGATGATGTTTTTATATGTTGTATGTATGATGAGACTCATATAAAATATATACTAGTATATTAAAAACCACAGTTTAATCATCTTGAACGTCATTACTTCACACTTGTGAAGCATACTATTAGTTGATGGAGGAAGCAAAAAAAAAAAAAGATAAATAAATAAACAAACAAATTTTAAAAAAATATTAAGAATGAATAAATAAATAAATAAATAATAAATAAATACTTTTAGAAATAGGAAAAAGAACGTTGTTACAAAAAGAAAAATGTGTATTTTGTAACAGCAAACTCAAATAACACATACAATACAAAGTTGTGACAAAAAGTCAAACAAGACACAAAAGGCACAACCAAAATAAATAGATAAATAAATAAATAGATAAAACACAAGTTGGGACAACTGATTATAAAATTCCCGACTTTCTGACGGACACTGGAGTAAATATCAACTATATAGGACTCTTAAAGGGACCCAAACAATGACAGATACATTGTATATTTACAACCAGAGCGGTCTCTCAATACGCTATTTAAAATTTAAATTTAAACATTATTTTACCAAATTGTGAACCGAGTCTGGCGTCTCACTCAAGATGAAAACTGTAAAAACATATTTAGGAGATAGAAAAGAAATTACTTTGTGTTCCTATTTATCACTATATAACATACACTCCCAGAGTATAATATTTTTGACACATCGACCCGTGTCAAGGTGTTTAAAAACGATATATCAATTAATGCACACAGACTAGGTATGTTTGTATTTAACAATGCTATCATAAGAGATACGAGATCCCATATACACACATATGTACGTTAACTGCATACTTAATAGTGCAGACTTTACAAGAACCATTCACAGTACAAACAAACATTCTATTTGAGGTTTCAGCAAGCAGTTAGAATGTATTTTACCATACTCATAGTCTAATACATAAAGCACAAAGATTTTTATTTTATCATTCGTAAGTTCACTACTTCTCAGGTTTAAAATATCATAGAAACTTCTAGTTAAAGGTAAAAATTTGATAGATGCATGTCACGTGATGCTACACTTAGGTAGTGGGAGGAGACATCATTACCGACGAGAAAAAATTAATATTAAGGGATACCTCACACTACGTTTACCCTGATGGAATACCGGGTGTTCGTTCAATAGAGAATAAATCTTATACCTAAAGGAAAAATACAGGATTTATCAAACCAGCTATGATCTGATACACCAAAGTGTTATATTGAAAACTTCAGTCGAGTGGATTTTCCAATACAATGTTTTTGGTTTTGATTTAAATTTATAGTTATGATTACCGCAATTTTCACTGGAGCATAAGTATCTAAAATAACTGTTGAAGCACACTAACAGGAAAATAGAAATATATAAATCAATATAGTTCAATGGAGCGTTTAAAGTTTCTTGTTTGTTAGCCGTGAAATAGGCGTGTTCAACGCATACAAATTTCAACGCAATGCTGAACTTCTAACATGTATCTTTTTCTGAAACAAACGGATTTAAATGGATTTGAAATATCACATTTACATTTTTCTGATTTTTATGTTATTATCAAGAAGAAAAGTTCATTTTAAAGGCACCAAGTATTTTATTTACCAGGATTAACATTCATATTTCAAACTAAGTTAGATCGATAGTTGATTTATTATTATCATTTTAGTTCCAATTTGATGATTATCGTCTGCAAATATTTACTCAGTAGCAGACGACACTACAATCATTTGCAAAACACATTAAAATGTAAAATTACAGAGAAGGGTGATTAAATAACGATCTAAACAGGTATGTATTATATCTATATCCTTGTATTTGTATATATTCTTTTTTTCTCGCACGTGTACTTGATAAAATCGACAGTACGGTCGAATAAAAATTACATGTTATTCGTTAAAGACTCCATTTGTTGATTATTTGAGAAAACAATAAGATAGGTTAGTTGTTTATGAGTAATTAGGATGGTGAAGTACATACAGCTTGTTTCTGTCAATAATCACTGTACTGCGAAACGCTACTATGATATATCTGTCTCAGTGAAACTCTTTTCAGGATGTTACATTTTCATTCTACATTTTGCTAGTGCGAAATGCTTTTTCTAAAACATTTCAAGACGTATCTTGTTTTCAGAAGTTTATTTTTATCAAAATTATTATATGCTTAATATGAGAACAAAAACAACAATAAAAAACAAAATAAAGCCACGATATTGACTTTAACACGAATACAATTTTTGTCAGAAATTCCTGATTAAATGTAGAAAAAACCAAGTTACTTTTTCTCACATGTATATATAAACATATTTATGTGCAAGTTTTCTAAAGGACATAGCAACGCTGTATTTTTTTGTTTTTACTCCACAACTAATATTACTTCAGTGTAAAAACTAAAAAACTTAGTATTTTAAAAAATCAATTAATTACTAGTGGAAAACCATCTCTCTCTCTCTCTCTCTCTCTCTCTCTCTCTCTCTCTCTCTCTCTCTCTCTCTCTCTCCACTCAGTTGCATTTAAAATGCTCCGACTTTTTTTAAAAAGAAATTTAAACTCTTTAACATTTAATTTAAATTCTATAATGTGCTCTCATTTAAATTCGATATATGATGTATTAAAGTGTTTAAATGTAAGTAAAACTTAAAATTAAAAACCACATTAGACACAAAAAATTATCTGTCGATCTGAGATAGTAACTTTTGGTAGCAAATGTTGCGTAAAACATATCGTGAATATAGGACAACATTTTATCTTTCAAGTTTTGTATCCCAGCTACTATACATAGAAAAAATGGGGGAAAATAGACTTCGCATATAATCTGTTTCACGATAATGGAGAATAAACATGCCAGACGTCCCCTAAAGTGCAGTGAAATCAACAACCAAGAATTTTGGGATAAAACGTTTCAATGACTTTGAACACCTGTGTACGTCAAGATTTTGCGTGACTTGGTGACCGCACTCATGTGGTAACTGTTAGCAATTATACTCTAAAAACCTGAGAAAATCGATTTTAATGATGTTTTCTTCCATTAAAAGAATGCTTTGAATTTTGATATTATTAACTTGGATTAGATTTCAAATTGACTACAAAATCTAAAAGGGATTAGGTCTGCCCTAGAACGGTCAAAATATTGACAAATTAATTGAAGAACAGAGAAGATAATTTTACTTTAAAGGGGTATATGGAAGTAGCCGGATTAAAAACTTTAAACGTTAAAATTACATCAAAGTTATCGCGTAATACAGGTGTATTACTTTTTATGTAAATAAAATCAATGAAAGAGTTAGAATTAACTTTTTATTATAACTTTATCGATTTAACATGAGATCTATTCTAAACAAATCTGTGAAGTAAAGGTTTTGATATAACTCGTGTATATAGCTGACAAAACTGTGCGTATTTATTTAATTTTTACAATATCTTTTATCAGGGCATTAATGTATGCCGTGTTAAAATTCAGTCGTTAGACAGTGAAAAACACGGATATCAATTTGGATTGAAATGAATCGGCGCGCATTTTTTTCGTATAAAATACCAACCTATATAATAACAATTTCTATCGTGACATTTATCCTTTACAAGTGACATGAAAAGTATACCAAAAAGAAACCTGTCATCAAAATTCAAACTACATTACTTCTCCGTGGACTAAATACTTCGTAGTGTGACTGCGGCCGAGTTGACTAAACAATCAATGAACAATGCGAGTATCAGATGTTTTGTCATTTGTGCTAATAGGTTAACCAGCAAAAATATTGTTTTGGTTGTACATTTATTCATTTTTAGTACGAAAAAGATTAAAAGAGAAATCGATAATAGCTTCCTGGCACTTTTTATTGTCGCAGGACCTGGTATAAATGTGCCACCAATAGAGTCCACTAATGAGAACTACGACCATAGATGGCCACAGACCAGGGGTGATCATCTTAAAGCTTGTTGTGTTGTTTGAGTAACTTCATAACTTCTGAAAAAGAGACGAATCACAGAACGAAACCCAGCAATAAGCCAATGTCAAATAACAAGATAACAAAATTATTACTGAAATAAATATACAGTACCGTACATATGTACATACTGTTTTAGAAATTTTAAATGGTACTAAGTACCAATCTCTTATGTAATAAATCCGTAATAATGCTGGTGCAGATTACAGTTAATTTATTGCCCATTTTACAGTCAGTGGAATACAATATATTTTCTAACGATTCTATAACAGTTTCTTTATACATACTATACTGATTAATGTGAACTTAGCAATGAGTTGAAAGTTTCAAATCAAAAGTGCAAGCATCATCAGAAAACATTTGTTACTACTTAAATAACGTTCCCAGTAACAAGTGCATTTGTAAATTAATTCAAAATTTACATTACAATGTCACTCCTCTTCTTTTAGGATACCGAAAATAGAGATTGAGTATTGAAAAAAATAATAAGCACATAGTCTCTCTCTCTCTCTCTCTCTCTCTCTCTCTCTCTCTCTCTCTCTTATAGAATACAAAAAATAGAGATTTAGTATTGAAAAAAATTAAGCACAGCCTCTCTCTCTCTCTCTCTCTCTCTCTCTCTCTCTCTCTCTCTCTCTCTTCTCTCTCTCCAATGTGTAAACAACACTGTAATTTGTTAATGATCGAAGTAGCCACTAGTTGATTTTATAGCGCATCGTCTTCAGATATTGTCATATGTATTTTTTGTTTTTTACAAAATAAAGTTCTCAGAACATTTCACATGATCAAATACCTACTTTTTTTTTGAAAATTAATATTGTTATGGAGCATTTTTTACCTACGTGATAACCGAAACCATTTATCTATTTCGTTTTAAAGTACATGAATCATCGGAGCCACCTAAGATCCAATACATTCTGTATTAATTCAATGCATTTCAAATTACCACACAGCAATAATTTGGATAATAATTTCTTATGTTATAGTCTATGGGGTGGGGGTAAAAATTTTAAACAGTCAGTATGAAAATAATACTACAAATAAAACACAACTTACAAGAAACGTTGACGTATAGAAATTGTTATCACTGATAACGATACTATACGTTACATAATAAATATTAAAATGGTTTAAATTTTTATGTAAATTTAGTAAGTGTCGGTGAATTTTAGGTGTCTAATATCGAGGAGAAAGGCAGGTAAACACAATGTTAGGGTTAAGATTTCCATTTTATTTTGTGCATACCAACACGGTTATAACACCGAATAGGGCACCAACCATGTTAACACTGACAAAGCGTTTTGATAAATCATGAACTACCAAAGATATATGTCTCGGAGAATTAATATCTGAATTTAAGCCTAAATTAGGCTTATAAATAATTATTGTTTCATTTTTCACGTTGGAACTACCTTTTAAATTCCAAAGAGAGAGAGAGAGAGAGAGAGAGAGAGGAGAGAGAGAGAGAGAGAGAGAGAGAGAGAGAGAGAGAGAGAGAGAGAGATAGATATTTCCCATATACTCAAATACTATACTTATACTATAAAGCTAATTAAATTAATTGTTAGAAAAGAGAGAAAACATAGTCTAAATAACAATGGCGTGGTTGGCTTCAAATCGTCCTTTTATTATTATTATTATTATTATATATATATATATATATAATTTTATTAAAAGCATTTAAAGGATACATTAGACTTGTATCAAATACAGTATGTCCTATCATTTAACTATACGAAAGTCGTAAATCTATCATGAGAATAAATACGCACCGCGGTCCGTGAAAATACCTATGTAATATATATTCTTTAAGACACAATTTGGACCCGATAATGTCAATTGTATTTACAATGGTCAGTGAGTGTATTTATTTATGAGTGTGGCAATTGTTCAGTTTTACAATGTAATCATTACAACGTTTAACGTCAATAATGGAACCCCTATAATCATCACACTTTTCTTAATCGCTTTTACTGTAAATATTTACGGTTAGACCATTGTAGGTTTAAGTGTATTTCTGAGATATTACGCAATTTTTTATTAGGACGCTTATTTAAAATTTTTTGTTGGAGACCGGAATGAAAATATTATTACAGAAATTAAAAGTTTTTGAAATTGTTATTTGGTAAATAGCGTTCTGCCGGCGGTCTTTCCACACGTCGGCGTTTTTGAATTCGGGTAAGTTTTGTCTATATTAATGTTTGTCACGTCTATGTGAGATTATGATTGAGATTCGATCTATATTTGATATCTTCACACATTTTAATGATCCGTAAGAAGCAGTTTATGTCTTAATTAAGATTTTTATCGTGCTAGAGTAGGCCATCAAACCTGTCTTCGATCATATTATTTAGCTACAGGCGGTCTTTGGGTGTGAATTTAAAAACATTATTATTTGTTTATTTATTTATTTATTTATTTATTTCATTAATTTACTATTTCCGTCAGTTACTCTTATCAAATTATTTTAATATAATTTTAATTGAAACTTTTTTGCTTACTATCATCATGTGTAAGCAGAAAACCGGAAATTTTACAGTAATATGAAACCTGGATCGTTTGTCGTCTGCTAAAAAAAAACAATCGGGGGAAAATAATGAATAATGATATAAAAAGTACATTTTACATTTACGTGTTTAGTGTCGTGTTTACTCTGAAAATAATTTGTACCGACATGGTGGGAAAAATTTTTTTCTTTTCTTTCTTTATTTGTCGGTATGAAAAATGAGGCTGCCAACTTGTATTTTCCAAAACATTCTGCCAGACCTGGAGCAACGACCTCAGGACAGTATTAAAGTCTGTTTAACAGTTAATAAAGTGTTGTAAGCACTGTCAGTTTTCACACTTCCTGACAAAAACTAAAGATAAGTTTGTGTGAAGTGGATAACCGAGTTTATTTAAAGCTCTTTAAGTTTGTTTTTTTTCTATCCGGCTAACCGTACTTGACATTTTATGTACATAATCCAGGTAAAAAGACTTCTGAACCCCAAAGCAAAATGTAAAGTGTTGAAATAAAATAAATATGTGTGTGTGCAAATCTTGTCCCCTGGTCAAGTTTAATGTGGCGAATCGACACTGGACACCTTACTTATGTAAACAGGTTCTTAAACACACTTGTTCATATTAAACAAAAGCAAAACAGAATTTAGATTCAAATGGGTAAATGGCCCGAGAGTTGTGCGATCTGAGTTGATTTGATCTAAATAGCTTCTGTAGTGTCAAACACTCACAGAAAATGGTAGGGACACGCTGTTTTCAAAGATTGAGGTATTACCAATCTAATTATCATTGACTCACTGACACGTTTTAATTAGCCGTTAATTTATCACTTGTTAATTAATAACATTACTTCTCAGCTGTGTCTTATCGCTCATATTTCTATTACAGTGTTGGTAAACAACTAAAACAGATTACTTATAATGACAAGACATCTATATCACAGCTAAGTCTGAAAATGGAATTTATTTAAAATGGAAGTTAGATAGAATTAAAAAAAAAATAGCTGGAATTTTATTCTTATTCAGGAATATTTACATGGGGAGATTCAGATTAATATAGTGATAATCTGTGCATCATTAGATTTCCGGGATTAATTCATCATGTTAGCGATTCAGTGGATTTATATTTTCTTTGTTATATCAACATCATCAACTTTAGCACAACTTCTGCTCAATAAGAGAGATTTGACGGTTAAAACAGGTAGAAGTGTGTATTTACGGCGTGATGATCTCGTCTTTGCGAGGACAGAATTAGGTGAAGGATGCCGAGTTGAAGTTGTACAAAATGAACCAATAACACAACGTGTAGGAACACTAGAACCAAAGGTAGGAAAAAATAAATACTAGTATATAATATTAATTAAAATGTATGTACTGAATGTATATAACTGGCCTATTATAAAGCAAAGTCGCTCATACACATACATGGGTAATTATCATTTACATGTGAAGGGGATATTCCTTTATGTTTGTTAAAAAATATCTGAAATACCCGTTTGACCAAACGTTAAAAATACCCGCATATTCAGAGTAGTCAGAAAATATAAATGGTATACTAGATGCAAAATACCTACTTTAAAAATTGACAAATAGCTGAAATACTAAGGATAGAGTAAACGTGGTGACTAAGTTCACCACACGAGGATTGTGATGACCACACATGTATCTATTGTTCAGGGAGGCTTATCGTTTTCCGCACTGTCGATTTTTATATTCACAATATAACATACTAGTATCTGGATCATCTGTGTATTGATAAGCTGATGTTTTAATTTGAACTTACTTATTATTTACAAAGGACACTGCCCAAGTTTTTTTTCCCCCGATTTTTTTAAAAAATTAATAAATTCATTTTTATTTCTTTTTTCCTGAGGGTGCTTGGGTCGTGATAAAGTGATTGAAATTACAATAAGTAAACGATACCCTTTTTAAAATGAATAATTAACGTTTTTCCGTTAAATACCGCCGAAGTTGATGATCTACAACTTCGTCGATACTGTTGCCAAGTATTGACACATTTGCTTGCAGTGGTTTTCAAACCCCATTACCTTTGTTCTGAAACGCGTCATGGGCTTTTGCTTCGAACGTAAACTCTTCAATTTTACCGTGAAGGTAGATAATAAGAGGCGTATCTGGAAAAAAGTGTCGACTAAGTAAACAAATAGAAATCCTGTCTTGCATTAGGATCCCGAACCCTAAATATCTTATTACATGTATATTTGCTTAACTACGCAAAGTACTAATGCCGGAAAGTATATTGCGAACATGTGAATCGCGACATTCACCTAGTTTTCGGTTTCTTTATAATTGGCACCCAAAACATTTGAATAAACTGTCGGTTTTCAGATCACAGTCACAAATGCATAGCTCATACTTTACTGTTTAGGTATGACGATATTCAGGGCAAGGCATGCAGTAAAGAATAATAGTGGTTTTGGCCTTCTGATTGTTACAAGTCTGTCAATGTAGCACAAAAAGAAATAGAAAGGGTGTGGTGCATTTTGAACATACCGGTAATTTAAATTCTTTGGTCCATGGGTTTATGGATTCGGATTTAATGTGATCACAGGCATACAGATATCCTACATACAGTAGTCGCAATTTTTATAGAGTACAAACTCAGTTCTATTTGAGATATATGTCACATACAGATGTGTAATAACAAATTAATATGAAACCATGGTAGTATGACCATAAATTACATAATAATGTTATACTAAAATTGTAGTATCGTACATAAAAGTCAGTCTCTTTGCATTCTTGGATTATTTTCTTATTGTGCAGACAATCCTGTGTTACAAAAATCTCACGCTTGATCCATGCAAAATTAGTATACAGCATTTTTTTTTTTACAAAACCTATTGTAAAATATAATTATGTCACTTAGTAATGAACATTGCACTGTGTAATTGCAATACCACATATCAATCACTTGTTTAGGCCTCGTCATAATTCTGTTATTTATTGTTGCAATTAACCTACGCTAAGATGGGTTAATATTCTCTGTAATGATAGTATAGATAGCAGTATGAATAGGGAGGAAGACAATCCAAAAAATAAAATTTGGCAATAAAACATAACTTTTTTGTGAGTTCTTCAAGATAACAAGAAGTATTTAGTTTTAAATCATGAAAGCTTAAGGCGGCTGTTCCATAAAAAATGTTAGAAAATGACACAGGGTTGTCTAAAATTTGACAAGAATAAGAGAGATAAAAGCTTCCTATTTACAGCATCTATCTCAAGCCCATTAAATCATCAACGATTAGGTTTTTATCTCTGGAAACTTAAGACTATTTTATATTACGTATAGTCTTGTAGATGACATACGTATTTCTCAAGTAACAACACAGCCTCTATCGTGTAGGAATTTTTATTTGGGGCTTTATTTCTCCCTTAACAACTGGTGTATTTATCTATTTACATCAGTTGCATACAGCTTCTGTTATGTGCACTTAGGAAAAGGGAAAACATCTGTTGAAATATCTGCACATGCTTTATCATACAAATACCAAAAAAAAAAAAAAAAGAATATTTTCTTTTTACTTTTTTTTTCTTACTCCAACTCTTCTTATACCCACGGCGATATTCATCTCTGACAACATTTGTTATTTTGGTAAATAGAGTGAAGTCAACGTTATATTAATATTACAAAATGCTGGATTTCAAATGAATACGTAATCCTACAAGAATAGAACTACAAGTCACCAACCGCATCAAACCAGAAATCTTAAATATTTGCTGTTTCTCTTTGACACACACACACACACACACACACACACACACACACACACACAGAGTTCTTTCAGGGCACAACTTCAAACAAGTTTAAATTGGAGACTCTCTCTCTCTCTCTCTCTCTCTCTCTCTCTCTCTCTCTCAATACAATCAAATTCAATTTCCATATATTTTAATCATTTAATCAAGAATTTTATCCATACTGAGAATATTTATAAACCAGGTGTCACTACAGGCAACTATTGTATATAATTTAATAGATTTTACAACCAATTTTCTACTTTCATACTTCTCAAAAATCTCTATTTACTAACTATCAATTAGTTCATTTTAGGATTTGTAACACCCTGGGCGAGGAAAAATGAACGGTGTTTAATCTCTGCGTGAAATATAGTTTCGATTTCATCTGTTCGTGTCTCATTTAAGAGAAGTTCGTGTCTTTATTAATCTTAAGCGTATTAGTATTAGTCTGGGTATAAAATGCCATGAGATAGGCGTTTCTAGAAGATGATCCAAATAATTGATATTTTACAAGTCTTTGTAAACAAGTTTATCCAATATTGAAGAAAAGTTAAAATATACCAGTATTCCAGTATTCTTACAAGACACTTATAATTGAACAAATAAACAAGTCATATATATATATATATATATATATATATATATATATATATATATATATATATATATATATATATATAGTCACTTAATTTTATATTACACTTTTGTTGTTAGTTAAGAAATGGATTATTTTGATAGTAATTCGCGGAGATCAAAAAGGTATTATCTGATCTGGTTTTCCACGTGACATGATTTTATTGCTGGATAAATTGGCATTTTATGTATAATTTTGCCGTTAAGAAAAACAAAATGTATTTGATAACCTGTAATTTATTTTTGATACCTTATAAAATTCTGTATTTTAAAAATAATTTTATTTACGTTAGTGCCCAAAATCGAATAAATTCACCGAAACAAAAAAAAAATTTAATCCACACTTTACCTTGATCTTGATTTTTCAATGTTATTCATATGTCATATTATAAATTTTTGAATTTTCTGAATGAAATATTCAAAAATTTATAATATGACACATAAACTCGAATAAGATACACAATTCCTTATTCTCTTTAATAAATTGCTCGTTTTCTCAACTCTCAGTATCTATTCTTTTTTTTTAAAAAAAAATATTTGTTTATTTATTTGTTGAGTTTTCATTTCCTTCTACTCGCAAGTTGTATGTATTTTGAGAGTTATCAGTCATTACTGTTGTTAGTCACTTACATCCTATTCCAAATAGAGTTGTTTTGTAGTAGGCTCTTAGTGACCTGAAAAATTCAAGCTTATCAAGCTAATCGCCATGTGCAAAATTTTATTTTAATTATTTACTTATTAATCAATTTTTTATTTTATTTTATTTATATTTTTATTTATTTATTCTTTTTTTTGATAACTTTTCAAAATTCTGCATATGACATGACTCAATTATTTCTACTATTGCATTACATATAACGAGTAACTACCAAAGTAGTTGTAAAAATTCACGATAAACCAGACATTTCCATTGTATATTATATAGAAATTGTCTGATTTTGGCGAAATACTGACATAAATTCACGTTATACCAGGGAATCCGGTCGTATATTAGATGAATATTGCCGAATTTTTTTGAAGAAAGTATTTAGAAAGCAAAACACGTCTTGTCGTGGCTGGAGGGATTGTCCAATAATCGTACATCATTAATTAGCTGAAGTATCTTACCTCGACAGTTTCTAAAAGACCCACTGAGTGAGGAAATTTTCTGTTTGCTGGGTATAAAAATTCTGATTCATACATTTTCTCATGATTATGAATAATTAAAGACAAATGGGTATATTATATGATTGGAAAACTTTTTTGTATTAATCTGTAGGCGATGCCGTCTCCTCCTAATATCAATTGTCTCCATCACTGGTAACATTGGGTGGTCAACATACTCACAGGATCTCCCACATCTAAGACCTAGAACAATGACCATGAAATGCGGCGTGTATTGATATAATTACTTCAGCAATTAGATGCATTAACAGGCCTTTTGCAATACAACGATCATGCTGGTTATTATTTCAATATTCTATGAAATTCTAAAAAAAGAAGTTTGAACGTGTTTGTCAGCCTAATGATCCATATTGGACCGATTATAAATGTCCTCTTGAATGATAAACAAAACGACCAGGTGCTTATAAAATATGTCTGATCATGATTTTGAAGTGAGCAAGACCAGCCAGGAATGAAGTAATTAAGCTTCACGAACAGTCGAATTTTTCTTATTAAATTCAAGGCGCATAGTTCAAGGATGGTAGACGAAATCGGAGTGTCCCGAGAAAACATCTGATATTCAGCAAGATCACTGACAAACTGTCTCAGTCTAGGATGTACCCCGAGTGGGAAAGTGGGATTCGAATAAAGGAAGCGAGAGGTGTGTGATCCGAAACCACGCTGTTGACCACTCGACCAACAAGCCGCCCCGTAGCAGCAAGGTTTATAATGATATCCAACCAAGATACCTTATCCATTTCTATCATTAAATTTCAAGTGCTTGCCAAAATAATAGTTTTAGTGATTTGAGAAATATTGATATGACATTCAGCATTGACTAAAATAAATTGTGAATATATATATATATATATATATATATATATATATATATATATATATATATAAACGTGCTGATTTTGAATGCATTATTTTAATTGAAATTCAAAATCAGCACATAACAATTTGTATAATTTACGTAATCCTGTAAAAAGTTTTTTCTTTCAGTTTGCTTTTCGAAGTTCAGTAATATTTTCCGGGCACTCCGTTTTTTTTTTGTCAGCAATGCACTGACTGCCCAGATATAATGGGAAACAATTTGACTGGAGCGTACAAGAGCATTATCCAGTCAAGTTTAATTGACAAGAACAACAGAATGCTGTGAGAAATTGCCGAAATGTCAGCAAAAAGGAAAAATTGTGATTATTAAGACGTTTTTTTAAAAGAACTTTAGGAATTGACCGTTGTTATTGTATTTACCATAACTTATAGCATTCACACCAATACCTCAATGTTGTTTTTAGAGAGGTCACAGTATGTTCGTGCATGTCAAAGTATAATTAAAGAACCCAAGGGGTTGGTCAAATGATATGTTTAGATACTGTATACCCTCATCATAATTTAAAAGGCAATTGTGTCTGTTACAATGAGCGCACATCACCAATATTGCCAGCAAAAAACTTCTTTACAAAGTATCGTGTCATTAATAAAGCATATACTTCTCTCACCTGTGTATCAGGAGTGTACAGGTGTTCAGTAAAACATACACGTTTTTATACTGTGTATAATTTTTATAAGGAAATTGTAACATTCCATTTGATGATACTTTATAATTAAGAAGAATGCGTGTCCGTTCATTCGTGAAAATACTTCTGGTATTAGCTTACATGTTTTTTCCGTAACCATTCCATAAATTCTGGTCAGCTTTATTGACTTTTATTTTAGCAAGATCTCGTCGTAGTTGCTTTTATCGTTTAGGTTATTTAGTAATAGATTTTCCAAATAAATTATCTTATTTATTATTTATTTATTGATTATAATTATTATTATGATGATGATGATGATTATTATTATTAGTTTCAATATCTTGATCTATGCGACTTGGCAAATGCTTTCCGAAAGACAAATTAGTACACTAGACGTGAAAACATACAGAGATACAAAGGCAACAAATATTGGGCTCTTGTAAACTACAACTTTCACCCAAAATGTAGCAGATTTGTTTTGTATATGTCAGCATCTTCGTATAATCTTAGTTATTGTCGAGTATTGTCGAGAATACTAGTATTTGTCTGAACAGAGTCTTTGCTGTTAGTTTTTTTTAGCTAGCAATATTTCTTTTAGCTATAAAATACGTTTTATGTCTATTTCCAACTTTAGTTACATTTCTATGTATCAATTACCGAACGGACAAATTTATTTTTGTATTCATACATTTAAATTCAGTCACGTAAATAATCAAGTAAGTAAGTAAGTAAGTAAGTAAGTAAGTAAGTAAGTAACATTTTCAATACGATAAACATAAAACTACTTGTGGATTCCAGTTTATATTCGACTTACTTGACTCTTAAAATATTAAACACAATATGAAATTGAAACAAGTATATTTCCGAAAATAAGACACAGACCTTTATATAAACATACTGGATGGATAAAACGGTATCTTTTGTACATCTTTAGTTATCAGTATAATCATCGAAATCATAGATTATAGTTCCACAATAAGAACCGAATCCGGGGGCAAGAAAAACATATTTATAAACTCTCCGCATAACTAACATTCATTTGAAAACATGTCAATTAAAATACAAATCGTTTTTTTTAGTACATGTACCACAGAAAATTTAAATTGTTATGTTTTTCATATGAAATCTTTTTAAAAATAGAGTTTTTTCCATCTTACTTTTTAGGAACGCCTCATATAGTACAAATAGCAATGTAATGAACGCGTTTATAGTAGCATGTAGGTACAAAAATTTTTGAATACAAAATGTGAAAATAAAACATGAGTTCATTGCAAGATGAGGTTGATATGAAATGTTTTGAGAGTTAATAGCGGTTAACAGCAACAACCAAAGAGGCAATAATAAAACCATTATCAGGCAATAACGACCTAAATGTATAGTAGCATACAGCAATAATGACGTGTATGAAGTATTAAAGGGAAGATAACGTAAAAATTTATGTAGACATAAATAAAATTATAAAGGCAAGTAAAATAAAACAAGTATTATACCACATTTCAGATCTCTCTCCAGTTGAGTTGCAATGTACTTTCAAACCTCGAATTAATTTTTTTGGCTATAAAATATTTGAGATTTTAAAATTTAGAATATCTTTATAATGGAGGTAAATATTTGAGATTTTAAATTTAGAATATCTTTATAATGGAGGTAAATTACACATTTTAAACATTATTAAATTTAAAAATGAATTTCTTAACAGAAAATTTAGTTTTTAAAATTAAAAGTTATTTGAAATATTATTATGAAAAATAAATCAAACATTTTCTTTCAAATTATCTAATATCTTCCTTTTGTCATCTTAAACGTTTAAAAAGCTATAAGTTAATGTGTTGGGTCGTAAAAAAACGAGATATTATCGCACAACATTGGCGGCAAGCATTAGAAAAGATTGAAAATATGATAATGTGTATATACATATATTGTCATTAAAATTCTGTAAAAATGAAATATATATGAATATAAAATATCTGCCAAACAGTAAAAATAATGATTTTTTATTTATAATTCTAAGTTGCATTAAGTAGAGCAAATCACATGAATCAGATAGTTTGATATACTTTGTATACACTGTATTTAACTTTACCCTTTCCTGTTTAAAATATCTCCCATACCTCTTATTCGTTCTAACCACTGCGGTAGCTCAAATGGTAGAGTGCTGGCTCCGTAAGAGGTAGGTCGTGGGTTCGAACCCCGACCAGATCTGACCCAAGACTTGAAAGGGGGTATATGTAGTTACTGTTCTTTCGACAAGCACTCGGCATTACGAAATGAAAGTCACGGTTCGTTCAGAAGGGAAATTAAAATAAACGAGGTCCCATGTCACGGTAGGCGTGGCACGATAAAGAACCCTGCTGTATAATGACATCAGTGCAACGCACAGGCAAAATTTCTGCACTTTCGCCTATTACTGACAACGTCTCGATATAAGTGAAATATTCTTGACTGGGACGTAAAACACCATTACTCAACTCAACTCAACTCCTTACTCGTTCTACTTTGTGTAGCGTTTTAACATTGTTTAAGAATTGATTCTTTAATATTAAACCATACTCTCTCAATAGTTTATATACAACCAGCTATTTAAGGGAATTTCTTTAAAGTACTTGCGTTTTGTTTTATTTTACTCCCCATAAAGACAGTATCCATACAAGATCTATCTGGTTTTGTTATAAATAGGATTGAAACCTTCATTCCACTCATCGACTGAGGACAACCTTTTCATACACTCCAACTGTGCTGGATTCATATCACCTTTTATGAATACACTTGCAATGTTTGTACTTTTCATTTATTTTATAAGTCTTCTTTTCATTCTCTTTCTCCAAACTCATACATACATTGTTTGTGATTGCCTTTAATGGAACATAAGTTTTATTCAAGCTCATGTCTGAGAACTATATTCCTCACGCACATACATACATTGTACTCTATTTGTGGTTACCATTAATGGAATATAATTCTTAATCTCAGCTCTTGTCTGAAACCAGCATTCCATACGCACATACATGTACATACGCTATTTGTGCTTGCCATGATTGCAGTGTAAATTCTCATTTCACAGCAGCATACACATAATTATAAATGTTTGCCACGAATGAAAAAATAAGTCATTTTACATTTTTCTGATGACAACAACCCGACACATTATACCTGTGATAAATGTCATAAATGAATAACAACATCTTAACACATTATATCTGTGCTTGCGACTTTTATAAGGACAATACCCATAAACAATCTATATATTTCTTATTTGAAATATTGTCATATCATGATATATGTAGTATTAATCTTTACATTATCTAAATATTTGTGCAAAAAATTACTTGTTTCAGAAAATTTTCATAAAAATAACCCACACTTATGTTTTGTCACGTAAGAAATTAAATTATACCCTTTTCTTGGGGGAAATTTCGTTTTATCTTTTGAAGGGGCTAATACAGTTTCCTTAAGAAAACGGTAAGAAAATCTAAGTTAAAAGCCTCCGAGACACAAAAGCATACCGTTGTATTGACCACTCAGAAAAACTATCTTATTCAATCCTAGCCCTAAAACAACATTATACTGCCTACTTTTCTTTTGAACTACTAAACAACAAAATACATGTACCCTATTTGTTGGTTCCCACACACACTAACTACATATCGTTAGCAAGAACCAATCCAACACAGTACACACCGCATGTCACTTTGTCGCCCATCTAAAGCTTTCAATTTATTCCATATCTGTTGTCCAACGGACACTGCGCTCTAATTCATGTTGATTGATAGGTTGCGCAACCTATTTCAGTATCGTTTTGTTGACATCTGCATACCACTTGTGAAACCCCCATTGAATTTAAGTTTGATGACCACCTGAGCATCTTTGGTTACAACTTTGTTGTCCTACTATCAAACCAGTCTTTTAAATACCACAAATTTAAAAAGAACCGTTTTTCAATTCGCTGATCCCTTTTAAATGAGAGCCTAGGCTAATCAGGGCCCTTAAAAAGTTTTATGGCCGTCATCACAATATTGTTGATAAGTATATAGTCACTGTATCCCAACTTATACTGGATATATTTGACTTACCATAGGTCTTTGTTCCTTTCATTCTCAAAATTGACTTACACGTGACGGGTGTAGCTAGCTAAACAGGAGGTGCTTACCCTTCCGGAGCACCCGGCCTCACTTCCTTGATGGAAGTTCACGTGTATCACCTATTTTGCCAGTTTGCAAAGTTTTTACTTTGTTTTTGGGATTGTGATATGGACAAGGACTGGTATGTTTGTTTTATTTCATTTGTATGCCCCTTCATTTACCCACTTTAAAACAGCGCCTAGACCATGTTGTCCTAATTACTTATACAAGTACTATTAGAACACCGAGCTGTATGCATGCCTCTTCTTCACCCATTAAATATCTTATTTCAGCACTGAATATAATAAAAACATTTTATTGGACATAGATTTATGTAACTAAACGTTATGTTTTACAAGTATTTGATATTATATACAATATTTCTATGTGGTGTTAGGTTGTAAAACCACACACCGTTGTAGGCTCGAAGTTGTTCCTTGAGAATCCATTTATTAAATACATTTATATAGATCTATCTTAAATCTTAAGTTCGTTTTTGTGTAAATATCAATTAAAATATGAAATGAAATAAATTTGAATTTTATAGTATCTTTTGATATATGAGACCTAATTTATATTCATATCCATTTTTTTTTTATTGAATTTCGGCAACAAGCTTGTTCGTTTTACTCGTATATGTAATACAAGCATTATATCTTCAACCTTGGCGTAAAATAAAATTAGATATGGATTTTTATATGTAGAAAAAGAATTTCAAACTTAATTTAAGAAATATTCATTAAACAAACACTAAAACTAAAAAGACTGTCAAATTGTGAGAAGTTTAATGACGTAATAAAATTTAATAACGAGAGAGAGAGAGAGAGAGAGAGAGAGAGAGAGAGAGAGAGAGAGAGAGTGTGTGTGTGTGTGTGTGTGTGTGTGTGTGTGTGTGTGTGTCTTGGCAAACGGCATTAGACTCGTTTTTGTAATTTATAATCATTGAATCTCGATTGATTTTTTTAGCCTGCAAAACTAACAAAAAAATAACGTTTATTACGCATTGGTCAGTTTCTTTTGTTATTGTTTTAAAATCAAAACACGTGCTTGATTAAAAAAAATCACAATACGTAATAAATTACAAAATTACAAAAATTGCGTAAGAGTTTGACATATAGTTAAAAGGCGCAACATCTCATTTGTACGGTTCTTATCTATTGAAGAACGCAAATAATGTTATCTTATTTGTGTTATTAAATCTGAGCTTTTACCGTATCATTTATAATCCCTCTAGACTTTTATCCATTAAATATTGACTTGGTTTGCAATAAATTCAAATATATTAAATCATTTATAAATACAATGCATGTTTGCCTGTTCTATCCGTATCTGTGGAAAACTTTATTATTTCAAGCGTTACAGGTAACATGCACCTAGCATGAGTCTCATGACAATGCACGGTTCAAAATTGGTACACTTTATAAAATTAACTCTATTCTATTGCTAACTAGCTTGAGAATATAAGCCTTCGAAATTAAGATTTATATCCTGAGTTTATTATTCCACCTCGCCACCATGCAAAATAGAATATTACCCGGGTGCATATCTCATACTAGAACTGTCAAACACTGCTGAGAAAATGATTAATATCCAAGTTGTCTCTGACATAAAGACGCTTGTAAAATAGGGTGGCAAGTATGTGAGTGTCATTATGGCTATAAATTATACTTTAAGTAAGTGTACTGGCTTTTAAATGATGTTTTATATTAAGAGTTTTTACATTTAAGTGAAGTTTTAAACTCTTTGTAAATTAAGTTGATCGTAAAGAATCAGAGAATCTAGAAAATGAATTGAAAATAAAAACACAAACGTCAAATATTTACGAGTTTTTTTCACGTGCCTTATATTGTAAGAATTGTTTCATAAAAACTTCAAAAGACTATTCTCATTTTTTGAAAGACAACAAATTTCTGTTTGTATATATAAAAAAAATAAAACAAACATACCAGTATATCTTATAATTATGAAATAGTGAAGTATCAATTTGTTAAAGTTTATGAGTTGTTTGGAAATATCTGATGAGGGTCATCATTTGAATGTAATTATGTCACTGTTCCATTTTAGGTTATCCTCTTTTTTATGAGTACAAAATAAATCATAATTTATAAGAAAACATAACTTTGATTCTATAATGTTTAACATACATATGTCCAAAGTCAGTGCCTTACAAACATGTTTTCATACTTTCACCCCTGCGTTTGTTTCGTAGCTTAAAAATAACCCTAATTTGTTGTTAACGAATTCACACTCTTTTCGTGATGGCTAAATATTAATCAAAAAGTTATAAAACATAATTGACTGTCGTTTTAAGCTAACTTCTAGAATCTTTTACAGTATGACAAATATTTATTGACTAAAATAATCTTTAGGATGAAACCTTAATTTTAAATAAATTGGAGGTTGCTACTATGAAATAAGAAATTTAATTTTAACTTATTATTGTCATCTACCCTTAACTAGATATGCAGCATTGTAAGTGGTCTAGATCTATACTAGTATTTACCAGAATGCTTTTAGACAACTTCATACCATATAGCATGTCGTTTTCCGAAGGAAAGAAGTTGATCAATCAGTTTAAAGTAGATACAAGTATTCTGTTATATGTGTACAATTGCTTAAATAACATTACAACCAACCATTTTTCTTAACAAAACTAGTAAATTTAACACGCAAACAAGCATGATTCATGACAAGAGAATTTTTCAGTGAAATATTTCATTTTTGTAAAAATAAATTGTACTAATTTTTTTTTTTTTACAAAAACATAAATATAAAAAAAAAATTACGTGAATTTTTGTTTCAGTAACCTGTGTGATATCATTGCCAATTCAATTGTTTGTCAATGCATATATATATATATATATATATATATATATATATATATATATATATATATATATATATATATAATCACAATAAGTTTGGTTACACGAAGTTTACAGTTAATACTGCATACTACTTAAGATATGTAAATATGCATATCCAGCGATGTTTGTAATTTGTTGATGTACCATTTGGATTGTGTTTCTTTTTAAGTACAAATAATTCCTTACTAGAACCAAAGAATACATATAATATGATTAGTAAGTACGATTCAAGTCGAATAATAAAGATAAATGTATCTCAAACAATAAACTAATTAGCTGATAAAAGATGCATGTCTAAAACATGAAATAATTTGGCAGTTATAATACGACAAGGATCATATTTTCTCTCTTTTATGTGAAACGTGCAATAAAGACAATTATTAACACGTTTCCTTGGTAATTAAATGTTCCAAAACTGACAAATTTGTACTGTATTATAAATATGATTATTTATGTTCTTCTTCTATAGTGATTACTTGATGAGAATGTGGTAGTAGATGAAATATATGTATGTTTTTCTCATTTTTGTCTAGTCTGTATTTTGCACTTTGTATACTAAATTGTCTGGCAAGAAGCTACATCATTGGTTTAACAAAATAAGTTGAAATATAAACGTGATCTCCCTATTTTCGCTTTCTGTTTTCTGACTGATGGCTACTTTTAGTATTGGTATAGAATTGTAAGCCTTGGCGATAGCTAATGAAACCAAGAAGACAAGACAAAATAAGACAAAATCACATATAAAGACAAGTGATTTTAGTTTTTTCTGTAATAATTACTGATAACCAACTTTTTATCTATCATCATGGCTTACTTACAATCCATGAAAATATTCGGAAAGAAATTCTAGAAATTTAGAAATCTAATTACAATCTTCACACAAATATGACATTGCTTTCAGACTGATTCAGAGCAGAAAATAGTGATAAATAATACGAGGTCTTCTGTAGACAAGAAATATCGCACCAAAGCTTCTGAAATACAGCCACTTCAACTCGACAGATAAACTCACTTCAACACTCAAGATAAAGTGATGACTGCTGAATGATAAAGTAATTACTATTCCTAGCTCTGTTTACTTACTGAAGGTACAATATACCAGACTTAGACTTTAAATCTACTATTACAGGAATTACAATAAGGTAATGATTTCTTAGATTGCATGTTACATGCAGGTGCGTACTGGAGACAGGTGTTTGAAGGATATCGGGCAGATAGCAAAAATGTTTTAGCATTATCTAATTGAGACAAAGTGAAATGCTTACATGCTCCTTAAAGTAATAAGTAGTACAGTATTGTCTTCCTTTGTGTGATGTATATGGTTGTTTTATCTAGACAGACATAGGAATATAATTAAAAACCATTAAGAGTATCTATCTACAAGGTAAATCTCACACGATGGGTTAAATAAGCTTTGACAGATAGTTATACTCTTCATTAAGATGCCGTTTTAATTTCTGATTTTTTAAAATGTTATTTCTAGACTTTTATTGCACCAAATTTTGACGAAACAAATGCTGGTGGTAAATGATGGTTTTGCTGTATTTGAATTATTCTTTAGGATATATCTTAAGCAGCTTTTTTTGCCAACAATGCATTCTTTTGTCATTATTATGGACATTTTATGTATCCATTTATGCCGAACATGATGTTGTTTTATTCATTAATTTTTTGAGGGCCTGGTTTACTAGATTGATAAGAAAATTAATTGTGCATGTAGCGGTCGTGTATGATTGAAACCATTTGTAATTGGTATCTAATGCCGGATCGATCAGTAATCGTATAATTTGATGGAAAGAAATGCTCGAGTTAAGATCTTTATAATAACGGGAATTAATCGAATTATTATTGCTTAGTAAAGTTTTTATTTAACATATCACGATCTCTTCTTTTCCTCATATATAACAGTAATCAAATGGTTTTGAATTTACATTGCTTTATATTTGGAGTTTAAGGACTGTCGGTATAGTTAAACTTCCTTGATTCACAGAAGAGTTTCACAACTTTTAACCACTAATCAGTGTATATAATATTAGTCTTATTGCATAAACATGAATTTATACAACGGCTGAAAACTATTAGACGAATCTGAAACCGCCATTAATCGATTAGCGTTGAATGTATTTAATGACGTCATATAATAAGGTTCAACTTTTTTTCAACCTTTTTGAAGGTTTTGTTTCTCTCTCCATTTTTAAATCTTGTCGGCCGAGTGGTCTAAATGTCCGATATATGGTCCAAGTTTGGTCATTACTTTATAGTCTTTTGGGTATTAAATGATATGTTTACTTCTTTACATTTTTTTTTTACCAACACAAACACAAATTATGTCTCAGGTTAGTATCTCGCAGTTTTGGTTTACGTTATATCGAGGAAAAGCCCGAACACTAAAAATGAATGCGATAAAGAAACCAGTAATTATATTAATGTGTTTTAATTAAGACCAGCTGTGTATTATACTTGTACTTTACGTACAACAGGTGTTTTTTGTTTGTATTGTCATGGTTTGTTCAGGAAGGCTGTGACTGGCCTCTGCCAAGTACAGTAGTACCGGTACATGTTATTTATACCAAGCTATTTGTATTTCATCAATTTCGTTCGGTTATTATTAAAGCAGTCTGTAGAAGTGGGAGGGTTTTTTTAGCCTTTGTCAAGAATATTTACCTATACCAAGCCGATAGGTACCGAGATGATAACGGTTATCCGAGTACTCGCAGAAAATCTTCCACCATACACCATTTTTGTAAATGTATTGAGTGATAATTTTTTTTATTTTGTTACATTGGAGCCAGACAGAGGAAATGATATACATAAGCCGATGAATTATACTACTCCGCCATCGAGGCCACACTTTCACCTAGCTGTGTACGTCACAGAAGACTAGGTAATCAGTTTAATGAGTTATTTTCATCGTTTTATCAAACGACAATGAAATAATATTCAGAACAAGTGTGTGCACTTTATCAATTGTTGATTTCATTCCAAGAGTAATAAAACGGCGTCATTTTGAATACTACTTGACTAAACTCCTCTTTGCTTAACATAAATTGTCTGTTAATAATCTGGGAAAATTAAATTTCAAGTACCTGTAGCGATACATTTTTAGAAAAAGCAGTTATTTACTTATATGCCTAACACAAAACATTAATTTGTTAGATTGTTTGTAAATCAAATTAAAATGCTATATTGACAAAATGTCTAGAAAGGAAAACCACTTCATAAACGAACTGATAGTCATTTACAACTGATGTATATTTCCCTTCAGTTTGTGTTTTGCAACAATTGTCTAAAATTGACTGGTGCAGCAATGTTTCATAATATTTAAATGATACGTGAAAACAAGAGAATACATCTGTAAGAAAAACAAAACTCTCTATGAATCATATATTTTGTTATTAGTTAATTTTGTTTTCGCATCAATTCACTTACATTGGCATGCACACATGCAATGCCCGCCAGATGGCGGTATTTTATGCAAACGCCCAACAGACCAAGATGAACATTCCATAGATGTAAGGCATTAACATTAATTTTCGGTATCCCATTTAAATAATGCATTGGTATATATACAGGCGCGACGATCACGATGTAATGTTATTAAAATAGTGAATCCAAATAAATATGTATGTTTTATTTCTGAAAATAAACTGGCAAAGAACAAAGCCATGGGTATAATGTTATAATTTTATTCATAGAACTCCGAACGACACAGATTTATGCATTCAGAAAGTGCTTTGAAGTGCACGAACCCGGTAACTCTACTTGACAGGAATGATGTATGAGTCTCATACAGCGTGTATACTTTATACACTTTTCTTGTATGGTACACGAGTTATTAACGATATATTTCAATTTCGGCGTTCTATTTGTAAAAACGTCATTAAATATCTATTTCCTGCACCAATACATTCCTCCCTAACACTAATGATACCTTCTTATATAGCACAAATATTTCAAGAATGAATTTATACATAAATTCTGTTGGTAATGACATAATATTTGAGGGAAATTTTATGTAAGTGTCTGGGTCGAATAGGTCTCACAAGGCTTGCTGGGGTACAATTTCAAATATCTGACTAATCCCTATGCCAATTATCTTTATCAATAGAAACATAAAATGAACACTCAATCTCTCACTAAAGTCGGAGCGTTTCAACCTCCTGATAATTTTTTTTTTGTTGGCGTAAAATGATTTATCGCCTAATACTTACATACAGAGTATGGAATATATGTTTATTGTTGTAATATTACGATTTGTGAATTGTTTCTAGCATACCAAAGATTGTTTTCAACACATTTCTATCTCACTCTTTTAAATAGATTATTGTAGAAAGTTGTCTTTGGATTTTTTCAAAATTAATATAGTATCGAGTTTTAAGTTTTTTTATTTCTTAAGTTACAATAACATACAAATTGAGAACATATAGATATATAAATACAACAAATAAAACATAAGTAGCAGCATTACATCAGTACTAGTAAACAAATATCTTAAATTGAAGTTTTATGATTTTTATAACCTTACATGATTTTATTTGTAAAAATATATTTGTTTTGTTAAACAATTAATAATTATTTAATGTATTAGGTTTGACGGTGTAGTACATTGGAATATACATATTTGCAGACAAGGAA
Organism: Tegillarca granosa; assembly: GCA_029721355.1. Classification (NCBI taxonomy): domain Eukaryota; kingdom Metazoa; phylum Mollusca; class Bivalvia; order Arcoida; family Arcidae; genus Tegillarca; species Tegillarca granosa. The sequence continues at coordinate 5,820,928 of CM056598.1, forward strand.
GTACAACATAAGATATAGTGATATTTAGCACCTGAAACGGTGTTACAAACAATGTTTACATACTCTATTCTCTCTCAAGTTTTTTTTTCTAACGTTCAACGTCATTGGGTAGTTTGTGGTTATCACATCTAAAATTAAAAGGAAATACAAAGCATTTAGTAACTAGAACTCTTTCTTAAGTTGTATTTTGTTTCATAGACATAATTTTAGTATGACTGAACATTCAAATTCTAAATTATATCTTATTTTATTAAGTATATTTAAAATTGTCCTTTTCCTTGCGTTTGTTTTGTAATACACTATGTACATGTACCTCAGAGTAGGACTAATCCGTGCTTGTTCCAAAATACACATGTTCTCTATTAGCCTGTATTCTGTTCATTGATCTATTTTTAAATGGTTTCTTTTTCTACTTGTTTTTGTCACGCGAGCTATACTTGCATACCAAATAGATGAATATTTCCAACCAAACCGGAGAAAGGAAGCGTTGTATCTTAACCCGTGGTATCACGCGAATAAGATATTTTAAGATCCCTGTTTATTATTTTAAATGTTTGTTATAAGACAAATAGATTAGCATTTCAAAATTTTAAATTTAAAAAAAGGTATTTCACAGGATTATCCTGATTTGAAAACAGTCGTAATTTTTAATTTGATAATTAAATTCTAAAATCACTACATAAAATAAAAATTTGGTACATACAATGAAAAATGAATATTTTGGTTAAAACATGCATTTGGCAATATAAAGGTAAATTTCATTTATTTATTTATTTATTTATTTATTTATTTATTTATTTATTTATTTATTTATTTAATTTATATTTTGGAAAAATATTAACAAAAACCTCAATCATCATATTACTAAAATGACAACGAACACGACGCATAAACAATTTTTAACATGACAGATAGCCATTTGAAAATCAGTGCCCAATAAAATGAATGACCTTCCGACGAAATTTAATAACGTGTAACAAAACTTCCAAAGCTGGCAGAATGAGAAAGTAGTGTTTCAATCAATATATAAACTGGAAATACAGAACTAATATATGGAATAATGTTTAGTGTTTCTCAAAACGCTGATAAATCTGTCAGACATATATCGACGAATCAATCAACAATTATGTAGAGATCTTCTAATCAATCAGTTATCGTAAGACTTGTAATAAGTTGTACAGATGGTTGGTACGGTACAGCCGGGAATAATTCTGATGTAAGCTGAGAATTAGTATTATTATTATGGCTGTCTAGGGACAGACTTATCATGTCAGTAAAACATTAAAGACAAAGTTAAATGATTATTTGTTTACCATTTTTAAGCAATCAAACGACGTAATTAAATGTTTTATTATTTGGCAAGCGCATAGGTCCCAGCGGATAATACTTAGACGTTTCTCCAGTGCTTCAAAAACTGAACTAGAAATTTTTTTTTTCAAACTTATTATTTACAATTAACATTAATAGATAGAAGCTATCACACAATATGGGAATTATATAAAATGATAAAAAAGATATTTTGTTTGATTACTAATGTATGAATGGCTATAACCTTGTTTCAAAATTGTTGTTAAATTTATTGGGGTCAGATACTCATCTGACCTGTCATGTTTTGTTCAAAGCTTTGATTGAAAATAAAAAATCAGTGTATCTTAAAAAATACCAATCAAATCAATACAATAAAAACATTGGTTCCAATAATCAATTATTTAACTGCCCATGATGGCCCAGAATTATCAGTGGTATGGTCCGGGGTCGTATCACTTGCTACAGTTACATCGTCCAATGTAATTACATATTCAATACTAGTAATCAGACCGATGATCTAAGCTGTTAAAGGGTTGGTTGGTTAAATATGTTTTCTACGTCACATCAACTACAAGATTTGTTTTAAAAATTTCGACTATGGATCTTAACAAAAGTTCACGTGGTGTGTCAGTTGTAAAAAGTAGCAATAATTGAAAAAAAATACAAAGTTATTAAGTTAATTTACGTACATATTACGGTGATTGTAACTTAACAAATACTACCAATTAAAAAAACGTACTCAATGTATAGAAGTACAATGTATAATATTGAGTCCTAGGTAGAACATGTAATCTAATGACAATGGTTAGGAAAACTAGGAAAGCTTTTTGAGCTCATTGTGGCCTAAATACCGACTTTTTTATGTTTTAACATTTCAGCTTTATTCGGTCTATTATCACAATTTATCAAATTGGAAAGATACCATTGCTTTAATGAAACCCATATTTCGTTAATGTGTTCCATATGGTTATAGATATATAATGCAGGGATAACATTTTACTCAGTGTTTGCGTTTTCTATGACTTTTTTTTTTTTTTTTTTTATTTTAAATTTACTACTAAAATGGGGGGAAAATTTCAATATTGACAAGTATGTTTTGGTGTTGAGAATTTCTTTTAGATCTGGACGTCTACCTAAAGGACAACTTGCCCCTTAATTCGGTTTAGCTTTAGAAATACTAATAAAATGTTTTAGTTTTACTAAAGGGAAAATATCTTAAAAGTTCTGGATATTTTGTAAGTTGATTTTGATGAAACTTAAAAAAAAATAAAATCGGTAACCTTGCAGAGTAAACTGTTTCCCAGCAGTTTTCTTACATACTGTGTCTTGCGTCTTATCGAGTGAATAACGAATTTCTAATTAGGTCTTAAAATAAAAACATAAATAATGATTTTTCTTTATTTGTCATGTTTATAATTTATAGCAACCTTTATACCTTCCAATCATTGGCTTATCTGGTTCACTAATTTCAATTTTTTACATTTTCTATATATACTGAAACATTGCCATGGTTTTAATTATATGTATCGATATGGAGCTGCGTTAAATTAATCAGATTAAGTATCATCTGGCGTGAAATGTAAACATGTGTAATATATTAATTAAAATGATATTATTTACAGCATACAGACGTCTACTGTTTAAGTAATTTTGCGTCTTAAATTCTTTTTTACGGGTTTTCTGTCTTTCTTTAACGTGTTGCATGTTTTTTGAAAATAAAATTTGAAGAATATTCTTAAAATTCACATTCAGAAAATCTTATTTTTTGTTTTTGTTGAAAGATGGAATATATCTCGGACAAAAAATATTCATGATCCTCTTAAAATAAAGAATAATATTTTGTTTTAAATTATTTTTTCCAGGGATTTGAAGATTTATAGAATTGAAAAAAATCCGAATGTATTAATTTGTCAATGTCTTTGAGGAATAAAAATCTTTTGTATCCGAAAACATTTTAAAGCTTTTTAAAACAAACATCACAAAACAAGAAAAACATATTAGAATATAATACGAATTCATGTGCTGCTAAATGGCTGCTGACAGGTTTTTCATTTGACAGCAGTTTTTTCAATATCTGAAAGAAGAACATTTTGCATCGAGAGTTAGTTTTTCCAACACATCTTTTAACTAATGGCGAAGATGTCCGACGTTGTTAGAAGGTTGCAACAAGTCTTTTATTTTAAATTTCGAAATAATTTTCACTATAATCATGCTTTAGTCGTAGCATTATGTTGTTTTTTCTTCTAATTTCTTTCATATTGTTATACACGGCATGTTCTATGTATTTTTCTGTCTATTGTCCGTAACGTTACCCTCTCAAAGTTTTGTATTATTGAATTCGATAGTGATGAAACCATTCTTTTTTGACATTTTAGATACATAACACATTTGAAAAGTTTTGACATTACCAACAAAAAATATTTATTGATATACTCTATATTGTACAAGTGTCTTAGTATGATTGATGAGATGTTTATATATTGTTTAGATTTTTTTATTTTTGTATATTTTCATGTTTTGATGTAATTACAAGTGTTGCCAATCACACTTTCACCTGTAATAACCTTTAAGAACATTTGCTTTCGGAGTATTATATGTTTATAGTTGTAATCTAAGCAATCGGTAGTACAAGTAATTTAATTGAACCCCCCCCTCTCTCTCTCTCTCTCTCTCTCTTGGTTCTTTTTAATTTAGAATGATTCAAATATGTAGAGTTTCTGCAATCTGAATTATTTCATCTAAAGTAAAATGTCGGCTTGATAACTGGAGAATATATAGTCTAATTGACTGTTAATTTAATTTCCCAATGTTATCGAATTTCAAATTATTTGACCAATTCCTCATAAATTTACCTAAGATTGTGAATTAAAGTCGTTTACAGGTATCTTATTGACCTTACTTTCACCTTCCACGTACATTTGAAATTCACTGGCTTGAGTATTTTTAATGAAATTACGGAAATCACAAAGGAACAAAGGAAAAAATGGACAGAAAATTAATACGCCTTTTTGAATTTTTTAATCAATCAAGAATTACCAATCATGAACGTCCCCTGAAACACTTCCTAAAGCTAAATATTCCAAATTCAAAAGGATGCTCAACCTCTTCTTGTCATTTAATTTTCTCTGTACAGGATTTAACCCGCTGTTATTTAAAAAATGCATTTTTTGCAACAAAAAAGCCTGGTTATCAGTTAAATGACGTGTATGAAAAATTTCTCTAATGGTCTGGAAAAAGGAAAAATTCAAAGAAAAAGGAAAACTTTTGAAAGAGAAGCCTTTCTCTTGTACGTCCAAAATAACTTCAAATAGATCCAATAGGTATAGTAATGTTATTTCTAATTTATCAAAATTTATACATGCAATTATTTCTTCTCTCAGCGGGTATTCTACTATGCATCAAGCATATATATGCACCTCACCTGTCTATGGACAAAGTTTTTATTTTTATTTTTATATCGGGGCGTACTGTAAATTACGGTGGTAATAATAAATGCAGAGATCTATACTGCAGCTGTTTCTTGTAAAATTAAAATTAATAAAATATAATTTATTGAACAATAAACAAATCATAGAGATACCTCACCATTGCTCTGAAGGCACCCTATAGACAGTGGGTATCAAACTCCAACTTGTATCTCTCTTCAAGACTATCACACATACAAATAAATTGCGTTGAAAGGGCAAGGTCTTGGTATTTAAATAGTTAACAAGTAATGTTATATCGTGTTGTTGTAGGAATTGAGAATGGGTGTTGTGATAAACATATATTTTTCTTTCTTTTATTCAAAGTATATTCTTCTCATGTTTTCTAAACTTTTAAACAAGTAAACACGTGGTTTAAGAACGAATAATAGTAAAACATGTTATGTGGTTTTGACTCTCTCCAATACTGCTGTAACCACACTGTTAGCTGTCAAACACCATTGCAGTGGTTAAAACTAAGGAGTAATAAAATCACGGGGAAATTATAATAAGTGGTTATTACGTTTACCTGTATTAGTTTGGTGATTCAATGGTATAGCGTACTCACCAAGAGCGGGATATCGTGGGTTCAAACCTCAGTCCGGTTATACATTTGACTTAAATAAGTAACCCACTACCAAGTTCCATTTTAAAGTCTATAAAGGCGGTTGTCATTAAACCCAGAGATCTTAACGTTTTGAAAACATTTAGAGAAGTTGTGTTTTGTCACTCAAGTTGATATCCAGGTCATTTTTGGTGTTGCTCTTTTTTATTTGACTATTACTACGTGCTTGTAACAAGCCGTAACTTTATTTAAATATGGCAACCGTCATGGTATTGAAATATTACATAACCCCTTTTGTGCTTCTTAAAAGCACCTGTTTATACACTAGCCAAATTCAGAAATTAAAGTTCGATGGCTTCGTTCTAACATATTCCAGAAACGTTGATTTCAGTTCTGTGTCATGGTAGTCTATAATAAATGCCATTGATTTCCGCTCATTCTGCAGGGTCTGTCACGTATTATAGAACAATATTTATCAAATCAATATCCAGAAATAACCTAAAACGGCGTCTACAAACCAAATATTTAAATTATAAAACTTTAATGGAAATTTATTAAATCCGTCAGTTTAGAAATGTGATATTTAAACTTTTAACATGTACGAGAAAGTTTGCTCACGTGAAAGAAATAAAGAACCCGCAGTTGGTGAACAAACCTTACTAAATGTGTAAATTATATATTTTATTTGTTTAGAAACTCAATATTACAGAGTAAAATATGACCGCCATTTAACATTAAGACTATCAAATATCGACAGTCACACACATTGTATGTCAATGTGCAAGTGAATATACATAACTTATATCTAGAATCATATGTAAACATTTATATACCCAGGTGTATTGTTTGTTAAGATTAAATTTAACAAACACCTGGGAATTTACATTAATAAAATCATTTAATTCATTTTACGGGTATTTTAATTTTTACATATTATAGAGGTACCGTTATGTGTTACCTGAAGTTCAAAACAATCGTGCATTGTTAGAACAGGTGCATTTCTTTATATATAGAATTTCTAATGTTAACGAGGAACATTATTATTTACTTCACCCATGCAATTGTTGATGTAATCAGACACTTTTAATACATTACGGTTTATTCTTACACTTGGGTGTATAAGTATTTTTAAGATATGAAAAGACATATTTTCACACAATGATGAGGACATCATAAAAATATTTTGCGGGTAGTGTGGCGGTGAAGAAATTTTGAATTCTATTCAAGATGTATTGGTGTCTCATTTCAATGTTATATTGTTTTTAAGTAATTTTGTTAATAAAATATTAAAATACGTACAATCTCAAAGTTGAATGCAGTTTCACAAGAAAATAGGCTATCAGGATCACAGGGTTTTAATGTAAAACCAGTTTTAACAACCAGAAAACATCAAGGTTGAGTTATATTCTTATCACAACTTCTGGATGCGAATGAATACAAGATGTCAGGTAATACCAACATTCAAGTTTAACTATTAAACGAACTATTAAATGCTACATTTATGAAACAAATATGAGAGTTTGGTGGAATATTTCTTTTTATTATCGTATACATTGACCAAATATGATATTTATAGCGAATTTTATTTATGACTTCATGATATGTTTGGTGGGATAGTATTCTACAAAATAATGATGTTGGAATGATAAACTTCGAGTTTGTAGGCGAATTAACCTCTTTAAAAGCTGCCAAATTGTATATGTTTTGTTGGCATATATTTATAAAAATTATGGTTATATTTATTACTTAAGTTTAGTATTAATCGTTCACATTAGGGATCATGTATGATAGAAAAGTTATAATGAGTCAACTATTCCTATAAATAACAACAATGCTTAATAATTAGAAGATGACGGAATTCCAACGCCAGCAGAAATATGAACTGTATTATTAATTAATTGGTCTAGGGGCGAGGTTAAGATTTTTCTATTGCCTACATAAGAAGAATGTGTTTAAAGGCGCAGAAAATTTTTAGCAATGTTCCCATTATAAAACTAAAATAGTCTTCACTGATAATACTGTTTATTATTTACATTATTTGTAAACATTCCAATTTTATAGACAAACACGCATTAGTATTGGTGAAATTAGGTTGTACTATTTGCATAATCATCAGTATATATAACATTCTTATAATTAGTGGTCCAGTGATTTAAAGCACACACGCCTTTCCGTCTAGGTCCGAATTCCATTTTTTTCTCAAGTCACTCCGGTTTTCTCCACCATCCTTGAACTTGATGTCTCGATATAAGTGAAATGGATTTAAACTGGGCGTAAAATACCATTAATCCACACCACCCCGCATTTTGATAATTAATATTTTTATTTCGTATTTTAAGACTTTGTTATAAAAGGAATGACATGCCAAAACAAACCTTTACGATTTTCCTTTGTTTTAAAATTATAAATTTGATTTATACTTTTCATGTTCTTGTTATTGTTGTAGTTCATTTATTAGTATATTAAACTAAGTAACTGTTATTTTAATTTAACCACAGCTCAGTAACCTTTCCGAATTTTCTTTTGCGAAAGATAAGTTACGAACTTTTGTAAAAGATTGAACATTTTTCCAAGTCATTATATTTTGTAAGAATGTTTTAATTCTGATACTAAGAAGTTCATTATAGAAACTTTATCACGAATTTGACAGTCATTGATACTCATAAAAATCGCTATGCATGTAATTTTGTTAATGAATAGTTTAAGAATTCTAAACACCAAATAAAGTGCAGATTCGCTTATCAGTTAAATGTTCAACCATATGTTAAAACTGTATATTACGAGAAGAAGATAACAACAACAGCATTTTTATGCTAAAACCACATGAACTCAGCATATTTCTTACTGCAGAATAGGATAATGTTAATGGTGTGTTCTTGAAAACAATTAAAAATTTATTCTAGTTTGTGATTATGATTTTATATAGTGTGTAAACTTAACCGTGATGACTTAACAGAATTGCCTTACAAAAGTGTTTCAATTTATTTTCAAAAGACAATGGACAAATAAACCATCCCGGATTTAAATCCTTCCAGTTATCAAATCATGAACCATATATATATATATATATATATATATATATATATATATATATATATATATATATATATATATATATTGCCCCAAGAGCGTTTTAATTGTCACGAATAACGTGCATTAAACATATGTAAAATGTCCATTCCTGCAGTAAAAATGTTGGTGAGAATTTCAACAATCGGGCCAAAATCAAGATACATTGTGTAATACAAAAGCTTGCCATATGCTCCAAAGCCATAAAAACCTTATATTCGGCAAAACTACAGGTACATCAATTCTGTTACAGGATGTTAGTACTACCCAGTATAGTCAAATCCCAATTTTTTATTCTCTATGCATTTAAAATAATGTTGCAAAATATTTTAAGTAGTCTCTAATAATCTGGTAATCTAGAGTGCTATGACTTATTTTTCTTTAATATAAACCTTTTTTTAAATTTCTTTCAACGTTCAATAATTTCAAGTGCTTTATGACAGTGGTATTGTGTAATTCTTTAAGTGTACTTCAAGACATCTCGGATTGATTAAGTTCTTACGGTTTGACAATTATTAAAACCCCACTTCAAGTATTTACTGGTCAAAATATATTTCTGCTGTGTTCGGTAATACCGATAGACCGCATTGCATCGTTAAGTTGCGAAGAGTATACGCCTGTAAAACACAATACGGATTTACTTTAATGTAAAGTTTTTTGTGAAATTAAGACATTTTCATGATTCAGATAAGAAAAAGCTACTAAAATCAACTTTCTATAAAACATTCAGTAAAAGCGAAAATCCATTCTCATAAATCCACAAATTCCTTTACCTTTCACGCTGGATATTGTTTTAATGGAAGAAGCGAGTTAAACTCGGTAAAAAAAACACAGCTGGGAGAACTCTCTGTCAGAACACTATCTTCTCGCAGCATTTACTTTAGACTTTTAAAATATCAGATATACTGAAACAAAGTTCATGAAAGGTGAAGTGGATTAGTCGAGCCTTTTACCACGCTATTAAGAAATCATATTTGACACTTTTAAGTGATAAGCTTCACACCTTTGGGAACAACTTTAATTTGTTTAGATGAGACGTACTACTGTTAAAACCATCTAATTAGGGAACATGTCAACAAAGTTTGACAAATTTTCGACATTTTGACAGTAGGTGATCCCATCAAGTTCGAACTAATCCCAAGGTATGAAAACACCGTTTTGATGGCTACCCCTGTCGTTTGCCGTACAAGTGGTACTTCAAAACTAATACAATGACACGTGGTATTTCAAGATGCGTTTCATGTAGAGATTTTTGTTCATTAAACTTTTTACGCTTTTTGTTATTATGCTCAAATGAAAAGAAAGTTTGTATTTCTTTACAAAGGTGTACTTTAACAAAAATGTTTTAAAAAGTTTAGCTTCTTGTATTTAAAATACACAGTGACGCAATAGTAGATATGTGTGGAAATGTTATGATGTGATTTTTTTTTAAAAAGTAAGCCATTCTATTTTAAGAAACTTTACTGGAGGTAGATAACACTTCACGTGCTTCAGAAGTAACATGTATAGATATAGACTTGTCCTTGTAAAATATAAAAAGCAAACTGTTTGCTTTTCTGACACAAAAATTGACAATGATAATGTTTGAATGCAGATACGACGTACCAAATGCTATATCAGACAAAGTCATTTATTTCTGTTATATGATTAAGTTTATGTACAGCGGTTTCTGGATTATGTAAAACGCTATTATTTACAACATCAGGTTAAAATGTTTTTTCCTATGTTTTTTCCTGTATTTGTTATTAAATATATATTCTTTTTAAGGAAAACTTTAGCAAGGTCAACCTGAACAAGAAATAAATAGACAAAACTCATAAATTTAATATATGTAGCTGAGATGTAGTTCATGGGTGGTATTTATGAAGAAACATTTTATAACTTAACAACGACTTTTATCCCGAGGTCTGTTCCTTTTCTTCCGGATCATCATCTTATGTTATAACGCATATGTATCACTAATAGTTAAGAGAAGCAAATAAAACCATGCCGTTACACAACGTTTGCCTGTTTGTTAAATCATGTGAGAAAACATAAGAGTTTCATATGCCTTTATCCGGTGTTTAATTAATGACTATCGCGTTTATGCGTAAACATGGAAAAGTCAATCTATGACATCCTTATAATTAATGAAATTTATACAAACTTTTCAAAAAATAGAATAGTATGCATTTTTCTATTTTTAACCTTGTTGGCGATGGTTTCGATGTGCAGATTTGGTGTTGACAACATGAATTAAGTTATGCATATCCGAGAAAACTCACATAAATGCTGTCACTGATGAGGAATGAATTTCCAAATTGTGCACATCTGTCACATCACAATTTAACTGGTATTTGTGATATATATATATATATATATATATATATATATATATATATATATATATATATATATATATATATATATATATATATATATAGCTAACTGAGCCAACTGATCAAGACCTGTTTTAGAATGTAATCCGGACCAAAATGCCAATAAGCAAAATTGCGCCAGGGATTCGAATCCTGTTTCATAATTTGGTAAATAAGTAGAGTTAATTTCTTATATTCAGTTTTTGGTGTTAAATGGTTGATCTGGCTGTCACCAAGTGCATATATTATTAAGCTGTTATATAACTCTATATAAACGTAATATTCTGTAATCATACCGCCTTTGTAGGCCGAATTTTATTTAATGTTTTTTATTATAAATGTTGTAAATAATTTGCAGGTATTTACGCTTCATTTTAAGTCAGTTGCTTTCATGTTTATTTTCTGATTGTTTTCTATTCACAAGAGAAGTTCCAGTTTTAGATGTGATTTTTCATACCTATTAAGCTCACCAGAACAAGCAGTGGTGATGATAATAATAAGCTGTAAGGTTATTCTTTTAATATTAACATTCCAACATTGAGCGGAAAACCGCATGCAAAAACCAAATATTTAAACACAAAATAAATCATTCAGAATGATTGATACATTTCAAAATAATAAATCGAGTGTACATTATCCGATTTTGATTAACAAATTTTCTTATTCCATCAGAAACTCTCGATTATTGCAATTCATTCTATTGAGACATGGGTGTTTTCTATTCAGTTAGAAATTGTATTCCTGTCGACTTCAAGCCGCCACTTCGAGACACACAAACAAAGATTTAGTTGATTGTTAAATTTAGCAGAATGCTCAAGAACTTTATAGAAGTTTTAATGGTAAATTTTATTTTATACATTTTGTGAATTTTTTTTTTAAAAGATTGGCTATTTTTTTTAATTTTTTAATTTATAAATTACATCTGTAATATAAACATACTATATTGAATCGTTGAAGATTTGTAAAAATCGCCTCCATAGTAACGGGAGTTATCATTTAAAGGAGTCTCATTTGTACCACCGTACATGTAAGCAATATATAATTCGCAATCGCACTCAGTTGCTGTTTGAATTGCCACGGACTTGAATAATTAAATTAAAATTTTAAAACATATTTTCTTTAATGGATTTTTTTAAAGAAAAGACAATAGCATTTGACATTTGAGACAATTACAACAACAACGAACATAATAATAATAATAATAATAATAATAATAATAAATTTATTACATTCTCGCATACAATCATATTGTTAAAAATTGCACATGCATATATGTATAAATTACCTCAAAAATATGAATATACAGTCATAAAGTTGACTCGTCAGACACACGTACACACTGGTCTATGTTTAAAAAAGAATCGACATAATTAAATATGGGGTTGAATTGGACAGTAAAACAATAAAACATTTAAACCATTACCAAAAGTAAAACTACTGATATTTATTATAAGCATGTTTGATCTTTCCAAAAGAGTAAATGTTAATCAGAATAAAAACGACAAAAATTAAACATTGTGTGATATTCTTTATTAAAGACATATCACAAAGAAAACTGAATATCTTAGAGATCGGTATAAGTGGCTTGGACTATCACTCAGTCTCAATAGCAAGTGGTAATGCATGATCCATGTGCGAAACATGGTCCTAACTCTTGTTTAGCTTGTAGAATGTCAAATTAAGCAAAATGTTTCTGTTAAGGTGCGTCTAAACCTGTAACTTCGAAGTATGGTAACGTTGATATTGTGCTCAATATAGTTCCTTCGATGTTTCATTCTTCTGTTCAAGTTTTGTTATTTCTGAGATGCTATCATATTTATTACAAATCATTACTTAACAATAACACCCCTCTCACAATAACAACCAGTTTTTATTAAGTCCATCACTACAAATCGCTTGTAATATAAATGGTCTTTTCGTAAAATGAAATTTTGTTCCCATGCTCAATAGTATTAAAATATATGGGAATTTGTTTTATATAGTTAAAGTATATCATAAAAACATAATAAGCATTTTGCCTGGCGTACTGTAACGAAGACTATTTACGGTCAAACGCATGTAAAAAGAAAACGCAAATTTTTAATCAGTAATTCTAAAGATAAAAAATTAGTCTAAGATTTGAAGAAGGGTATTTATTTTCTCAAACTTGTTTGATTGTAAGACGAATAGTCATCTTTTATTTCGTTATAATCATATACGAAAACTTGTGAATGGACTTAGAATTCCGCCCTCAGAACAATAAATTACAAATTGTATGTAATTACACAAAGAACGAACACATGTTCCTTTATAGTGCGGAAATGTTTAAATATCTGAATTTTAATTTGCAACTTTGTTACCCGTGTCAAAAGGTGAAACATGGGTTGTTTGAATAAAAATCACTGAATTGATACGCGTTTAATCACTAATCGAAATCTTTAATCATTTACTGTGTTATTTGTAATTATAAAAAGAAAATTGACTGCATTTTATCACGTAATCATTACGTAACATTGTATTGAAATGCTCTAATGACATGGACAAATGTTGCACTTCAATTGTTGTACATGTAAGTGCTAGCGGTCAGCTAGAGTGAACAATTTACACTGTCAGGATCATTGCAGTTATTGTAAGATCCAATGATTGGCGAGTGTGCCACATTTGTGAACATTTCAGATCTTATGACGGACGTGTTCGGTTAGGGTGAAGATACGCAACAATCATTAAATATTGTAGTTATTTTATGAGCCAATGATCAGTAAGAGTAAAGATTTGCCACAGTCAGCAACATTACAGTTAAAGAAGGCGACTGATTAGACATTTAACCTCAAGATTATAAGTTTTCTATTCTAAGCACTATGTTTTTTGTACAAACTATTTCCAAACATCAAACATCAAACATCTAACGTATTTCTATCTGTTGCCATAAACAATATATTTAGCTGCCCAGAAATAATAAATCAGGTTAAGAGTTAAGTAAGACGGGTGATAAAATCTCCTAAATTATTATTGATGAATTGGCAAAGGATACAAAACATGTTACAAAAGGCGTTGACACATAGTATCATAGAACACTGCCCACGTTCTCTACATTCTCGTACCAGACTTTGAAATGTTACGAGATTGCTTTTTCTTAGCTTTGTTATGATTGATTACCACCTGTCAATCATAATTTATTGCACGTTAGTTCGTAGTTGCAATGATCAGAGGTCAGTTTTGAATATCAGTTTAAGCATGTAAGTAAGAAATATCCTTTAACACTGTACAGTAATGGAATTTGGCTCAATTTTCGTAATTAAATAAATGTAAGTTGATGTATATTTACTTTGATAACATCTTTAATCAGAAATCCGTCAAACCATAGAACATGATTTGAGTTTTATTAATTATTTAGGCTTGTAAAGAAGACAAGTAAATAAATAAAGCAAAATTCAAATTTCTTGTTCTAACAAAGTAATTACGAACATTTTGAACAAGAAAATGGGGTTAATTAGTAATAGTATTCAGTGTATCAAAGCAAGGAAGGTAATTTCTACTGGATCCTAATCGATATGACTTCCGGGAACAGGTTTGGCATGTTCCATAAATCTCGATGACTAAAAAGGAAACGGCTTACATAACTACAAAACGAAAGAAATTTATTTAATTGAGTTGCGATTGACGATTAACTATGTTTTGTGAACGAAAACATTAGTATCTTACGAAAGCCTATTAGGCTCATGAATAAAAAAAAATTAAAAGGCGTAATAACGCGAAATAAAGGCGTAATAACGCGAATTGAAAGGCGTAATAACGCGAAATAAAGGCATAATAACGTGAATTTAAAGGCGAAATAACGCGAAATAAAGGCGTAATAACGCGAAATAAAGGCGTTATAACGCCTTTATTTCGCGTTATTACGCCTTTATTTCCCGTTATTACGCCTTTCAATTCGTCTTAAAACTTCTTATTTCGTTTTATGACGCAAGTTGCTTACCATAATGGTGTGGAGGTCCAGGGTTTAAAGGTCTATTTTCGCCCCATTACAAACATTATTAAAAGTGTGTGTGTGTGTGTGTGTGTGTGTGTGTGTGTGTGTGTGTGTGTGTGTGTGTCCTGCACATATACATTATATGTAATGTAATTAGTTTTTATATGTATAATTTCTATGAAAATTTAAAAAACTGTACATCATCCGATCCTGCGCTGAAATGAATAGTTATTTCTGAAACCGTTTCATATGTCGATTTTAAAGTTTTTTTTTTCATAAAGAGTGTCATTTGTACACATGGCTATTTATGAATTAGATGCTGATTAACTTTTAATAGTGATTAAATGACATTTGTGTCTATCTTAGTTAATATGGATAGATCAATGTTTATTCACTTTCATTTGCTTAAGGCTGTCTAAAAGAATTTAAACTAAAATCAATCTGTTTGTGGACAGGGATATTAACCTTTTGAGAGAAACGATTCTCAAGGGAAGTGACTGCTCTATATATAGACAAAAAGGCATTATAACGCCTTTCACTTCGCATTATAACGCCTTTTAATTCGCGTTATTACGCCTTTATTTCGCGTTATTACGCCTTTCAATTCGCGTTATTACGCCTTTCAAATCGCGTTATTACGCCTTTATTTCGCGTTATTACGCCTTTCAATTCGCGTTATTACGCCTTTATTTCGCGTTATTACGCCTTTCAATTCGCGTTATTACGCCTTTATTTCGTGTTATTACGCCTTTATTTCGCGTTATTACGCCTTTATTTCGCGTTATTACGCCTTTTAAATTTTTTTTATTCATGAGCCTAATAGGCTTTCGTAGTATCTACATACAGAGTAACTTTTATTATCTTTCGTCTGCCAATTTAAGCACACAATGTGATCTGATGTATAAAGTTAATGAAATTCCGTACATATATTACTGCACTATTGGTTTAGTGACACTAGATTTAATACATACAGTTCAGTCCTTCGAGCAATATAAACACAAATTGCCTTCTATTAAATGAGGAAATTTTTTTTAAAAAAAAATAAATAAAAAATAAAAATCCAAACAAACAAACAATAAAGAATGCCAAGAAAAGGTATGTACAATGTATTTTACAATAACCCGTGTATTCAAGAACACATCAACAAACTGAAAAAAAGAAAAAGAAAACAAAATCTAATCAAACACAACACTCGACTTTGTATTAGTATAGATCTAATCCTGTGGTGCGGTTATAGTGCTTTTAAAGGACCCCGAACACTCCCACTTTATTGGGCAACAAGTTGACCATACAAACACACTTTATAAATTTCTTAGTATAAATCTTAATATCCAAACAAAAGGCTACATACATAAGAAGGAAAATAAGAAAAATGAAATCAACATATAAACATGATATATCAAATACTTTAGCAACCACAATAAATAATAATGGATGGTTACAATGATTTGTGTTAGAACTAATTCACATTGGATCATTGAAGTTTTTCACTCAAGAGATAAGACAGAGTTATGTAACTTGATAAATAATCTAACCAAGTGTATCATTGTTTTGTATCATAAAGCAAATATCGACATAAGTTAAGATGCTTAACAATTTTATTAGTCTATTGCATATAACATTCATTTTATCAGTCCGGATAATCAGGAGTGTCCGTTATGTTTGATTTGTATCAAATAAAGAATCGTGGTTAGTGGAAAGTTTTCACTGATTATGATTATTGATGAGTAATTGTTTTTTGCATGGAAAAAAGAAGGGAGAGTTGATATATCGTTCTTATTAAATAAATTGCTATAATTATAAACTGACACCTGCATAATAATTTAAAAACTACCTGCCGTTTGTACGACAAACAGTTATCAGAAAGACACTGAAAAAGGGGGAAAATTGTGGACGCTCTTAGACTCAAAATAGTTGCTGAAAATCAGAACGTAAAAATACTTTCACGTGTTCTTCTTTTGGCTTATATAAATTCCCTTCAGATACAATATATGAAACAGAAATGTAAAGAATACTAAAGGTTTTTCTGTCATTTAGGGTAATACCCGCATTTTGTAAACAGTATTGCCAATTTAATAACATACGGCCTAAAGGTATTCTATATTTGTATTTTTATTTCATTTTCATTTTTACATATGTTTTGGAAGGGGTATATAAACATGTTTTCTCTAATTTAAAAAAGAGATCAAATCGGATATCTAATTTGTCATGTCGTCTGCTAATTCAGATAAGCCATGGCATATGAAAGGTGGCCGCTTATTATGTTTATCACTCTCATTAATTCTAGGTGTCTACGGAAAGGATCACTGCCAAACTAACAACACCTCTAAAATTGAAATCTTTTGTCATGAGCTAACTTATTTTTTTTTTTTTCAAAATAATTCAGGTCATTTTCATTTAATCAGTTTTTTTCTGTTTTAATTTTTAGGGCATTCTCCACATTCTTTAAAAACGTAATTGATACATATTCTTCCGTATTATTTGAATTTTGAGCGTTATTTCACATAGATACAAATTATTATAATAATATCCTGTTATAGAATGATGCATAGGAATTATAGATATTTTGTTTTATAAGAAAGGGTCAGTGTTCTTTCCGTAATGGGGAAGTAGTAAATAGGAAGAGGCACGGACATCTCCATCCGGAATTTGGGAAGATTTAAATTATCTAAATAGTCATGTCTTATAACCTGATAATAAATCGTTAACCAATTAAGGTGAGGTGTCGACCTGGAATTAAATACCTGACAGTCTAAATAAACGGTTCCTCATCAATTTGTCTGTTACACAGACGGTCACTTAACCCGAGTGACCTGGCATTAATAACTCACCTTCTTCACAAACAAAGTTACCATTCTTGACCTAATAATTAATTTAAAATCTGTGTATTTTTGCGAGATTTCGAAATACTCGCGGATTTATGATCTAATTTTTATCATTTTTGTAAGCTTTGACATTTGTGTTTGATTTTTTCGGGAAAAGGTATAATCCAATGCCTAATTATTATAACAATTATGTGCTGTTTTTGAATTGTATTTACTCATAAAAATTAAAACGTAGCACTTGACACTTGAAATATTATTTATATTCATTAGTAATTAATGAGGGTGTTACAACAAAATATGTACTATGTCTACTATGTATTGTTTATTGTTATATTGAATTGTTTTACTTAAACCTCATGATTTAAAAGCGTATGATAAAATGCTGCATTTTGAGCATTGTGTTCGTTAAGTATCTATTTTTGCGGGTTGTAAGGCATTTTATTGCTAATTTAAGAACATTTGCATTTTTAAAAAAATGATATATACCATTTTGTAATTATTATCATAAATACAAATAAAAATTGTGTATGAATGCTTTTATATGATAAAGTTTTCAATAAAATTCGTTCATAACAGATACATAGAATATGAAAGAAGAAATACAAATATTATTTTTTATTTATTTGTTTTTGATCAGTATTATTTAGACCCTCTAAATTACAAACAAAAATAAATACATTACGTTTTTTTGAACGAAAATTCAAAATAAAAAGCAAAACAAAAGTTATTTAATCTTCTTTTTATATATATTTTCAGATATTTGACTGCTCATTTTTATCAACCACCATTAGATACATACATAATGGATCGCCATTACTAACAGAAGACACGGTTAAATTACGAGTATACAAATTCACCGACAGTTCAACAGAAACAGAGACATTTCAGCTAGACATACGAATAGTGAATGCCAGTCATGATATTGTTGTAACACGTGGTTTAAGATCAGTAATCGTTCCCGAGTTCAATGGGATTTCTAATACAATTGATACATCCGTTATCCGATTTTATTACAGCGGTAACCAAAATGCATCATGTACTGTTGGGTTTTCAAATAGAAAATCAGTATGGCCTATTGCTGGGCATATAGTTTCATTTAGTGGGCAAACTAAATTAAAACAAAACGCTGTCAAAAGTGATTGCAGAGAATTTTTATATATGAACCTTCATTATGAACATGTGAGCGCACCTTCACCGGATGTTGATTTTCTTCCCTTGCATATTGAACTCTATGACCCTTCTCTCAGTGACGAAGTAATCGAAGAGAATTTTTATCTTCCAATACACATCAAAGGGGCTCTTCCAAACTCGCCCCCAATGTCTTCACACATGAATATGTATATGATGGACGTTGATCAGTTTGTTTTGTCCACAATGATACCTGGTGTGATAAAAGCAGTCGATTCAGAAACCAAAAACTCACAATTGGTGTATAATATTAGCCAACCGTTACGACAAGGAGAGGGTTATTTCGTTAATCTCGACGATCATACTATACCCATTTCTTCATTCCTTCAGGATGACTTGCAAAATCATAGAATAGCATATCAACCTCCAAATGCTAGCCATTTAGAGAGAAGAGTTTACGAATGTAAATTTGTCGTTTTTGACAGCCACTTTGCAAACAGTCTTGAAATTCTTCTTCACATTTCTGTACGACCTTCAGGTACAACTGCTCCAAGAATATCGTATCTTCGGGGTCTTGTATTATTAGAAGGACAATCTCGCCCAATAACAAACAGAAACATTCAGATTGTTGACCGTGATAATATAGACCGTGTAAGGATATATGTACGAGGCGGTTTACAATATGGTCGCCTGGAAATAAATGGCAGGCGAACCATGTCATTTTCTGTAAGGGACCTAGAGTCCGAAACTGTCATTTATTATCACGATGACAGCGATAGTACAAATGATCAGATAGATATACGTATAAGTGACGGAGTAAACACAGTTTTAGCTAATTTTCCTATCACTATCATTCCAAAGGATGACAGTCCACCATATATTGTAAATAACCTCGGTTTGGAGTTAAATGAGGGAGAGATACGCCGTATACGATCGCAAATGTTAATGGCTACAGATACAGATTCTGTTGATAAAAATATTGTTTATGACATCGTACAACCTCCTGGAGCAGGGGAAATTATTCGCAGGATTCGCCCTACAGACGTCGGTACAAGAGTAAATAAGTTTGTTCAGAGAGATGTAATAAAAGGACAAATATTTTATCGTCATTTTGGGCACGAGGTTTTCACAGATTCTTTTACGTTTAGGCTTAAAGATCACCAAGATCCTCCGAACAAATCCGGTCTTGAAACATTCCATATAAGAATTAAACCAGTAAATGAAAACCCTCCGCAGTTGTCACCGGAAGCAACACGATTAATGCACGTTCTAGAGTCAGATATTGCTTACATTACAACAGCCGAGCTTCAATACACCGACGTTGAGACAGATGACAATCAACTAACATATACCATTACGTCACCGCCATATTTTGTCTATAGTAACGGACCGGAAGATGCAGGCCGTATAATAGCGACACATAATGTCTCTATGGTAATGAAAGACCCTAATTTAGCGCCAATCAGAACATTTAAACAAGAAGACATTAATCATATGAAAATTGCCTACATGCCACCGATGGATGATATTGGCCCACAAGCAAGGTTGGTCCGTTTTGTTTACACTGTGCAAGATTCTAACAGAAACAAGGTGCTTGGACAATATTTCGATATCGATATTCAACCTGTTAATAATCAGGCTCCTTCATTTGTAGCCTCTAAACTATTGGTAGAGGAAGGAGGAATCCTTGGAATATCGAACAGTCAGCTCTCGGCTACTGATGCAGATACTATGCCCGAAGAACTAACTTTTATTTTAGATGAGGTTCCCTTATATGGCGTCATTCAAAAAAGCGGAAACTCCCTCGGTGAAGATGGAACGTTTACTTTAGAGGATTTACAAAGAGCAGATATCAGGTATTTCATAAAAATGTATTATTATTATTATGTTTTTACTTGAATCAGTTATTGAAGTATAATCATTTACAGGTAATATGAAATTGCCAGTTTAATTATTGAGACAACAACAAATAATTTACTGTACATAACATTTCTTATATAATGACTTCAAAACTCGGCGTATAAGTGATGAGAAAAAATGACCTAGAATACATAAATAAAATTAAAAAAATAACAGTAAAATAAAATGCCATTTTTTCTTTATTTAAGAAAAAAGAATATTCAAAAAGAGATTTTTAAATATTATTAACATTACAAAATGTCTTATGTGTAAAATAGTAATATATAGCAATATTACACAATCCTATAATATTTTTCAAGGGTTCAGAATATCTTATTCTTATATAAATATTTATCATTTTATTCCTTCGACGTAAAAGTCAAATGTCTTATTGTATATAAGTTCAAGGCTTGTTTTGAATTTTTCTGATTGTTGTTTTTCACATTTTATATTTTCAGGTATGTTCATGGTGGATCTGACATGGAGCTGGATAGTTTTACATTAACAGTAAACGATGGCGTTAACAGAGCAACAAAAGTATTTACGGTTGATATCATACCGACTGACGACAGAGCACCACAGTTACGTGATAATCTAAGGTCAAGATTAATTGTATCAGAGGGTGGGGAAGCTGTCGTCACGTCTTCTGTTCTAGCTGCGACCGATGACGATACAGACGACAGCCAGTTGGTCTTTTTAATCGTCAAACAACCAAAACATGGTGTTATGCAATTAGATGGACAACCAGCAACGAAATTTACCCAACAGGAAGTAGAAGATAGGCATGTAAAATACATACATACTGGAGGTGAAATTGGAACGGTTCAAGTCAAAGATTCCGTTACTTTGATCGTATCCGATCAAAATTATATGGCTTCTGCTGATCTTCCAGTTTATGATTTAAATATATCAATAACACCAGTTGACAATTCTAAACCAACAATAATTACAGGAAGGGAGGTGTTTGTAAATGAAAGTGGTAGCTTTACATTTACACCGGATGTAGTAACTGCAAAAGATCCTGATACGGCCCCTGAGAAAATAAGTTTTATGATTGTGAAGCAACCACAGTGGGGTTATGTGGAAAATGTAAAACCGAATCCAGGCTCAGAAAAATCAAATGCCGGAATTAGAATATCGTCATTTAAACTACAAGATATAATTGATAACACTATTAACTACGTTCAGTCGAACCATAGAGGAGTTGAACCCGTTTATGATGAACTCCAGTTTTATGCTACAGACGGCAGACTCCAATCTACGGTCGAAACATTTGGAATAAGAATAATTCCACAGAATGACGAGGAACCGGATATTATGCTAAAAGATTTTGTCGTTGATGAAGGTGGTAGCGTGATCATTGATAAATCGATGGTTGACGTCATTGACATGGATATGCCAAAAGATCAAATTCGATTATCTATCTCGCAACCACCAGAGCATGGCGACATCGTAGTTATGCTTCAAACGAAAAATGGCGATGTTGAGGCCGCGGTTCAAGATTTCTCCATTGATGAGCTACATAGTGGAATGCAATTAAAATATCGGCACGATGATTCGGAACATTTTAGAGACAATTTTGCTATAACAGTTTCGGACGGACGACATGAAGTTAAAAAGATGTGTAACATTACTATCAGTTCGATGAATGATGAAAGACCTGAGGTATCTAAAAATGCAGGTCTGCAACTTGAATACGGCGATTATGCGATGATATCAAGTATGTCTCTTCAATCCGTCGACCCAGACAATAGCGAAAATGAAATTTACTACATTCTGGTATCACTTCCAAGGAAAGGATCTCTCCAGTATTGCTCAAATCCATTCTCTCCAACCCGAGAATCAGAATGTGAAGATCTGGCTGTTGGCATGAATTTCACACAACATGACGTCGATATGAACCGTATACGTTACATTCATACCACTAGTATGGGGAGCAGTGAATCCGATTCTTTTCTTTTTCTATTGTCAGACGGTATTAACAAACGACAAGTAGAAACCTTCGAAATCAGAATAAGAAATTCTCAGAAAGCGAATTTAGCTCTGTTAAATAAAGGGTTAAATGTAAGGGAAGGAGAGCGAACTCCACTTAGTACGGCCAACCTATCGGCTTCAGATGAAAGTACCAAAGCAGAAGAAATAGTGTTCGCAATCATACGTCCACCATCACTAGGACAGATTGAGTATATCAATAAACCTCTTACTAGTATCAGTAGTTTTACACAACTTGATCTAGCAACAAGGCGTATAGTGTATAATCATTTGACAAAGAGTGACATAACAAAAGATTCTTTCACATTTACAGTGACTAATGGACTAAGTCAAGCCAAAGATGGAGAGTTTGTTATCACGATTGATCCATTAGATAGAATTCTTCCTTCATTGAAAGCGAATGAACTAATAGAGGTAGTTCAGGGTGGCGAGGTGCAGATTACGTCATCAAATCTGAGAGCACAAGATCCTGATACGTCAGAAATAAACGTGACCTACATTATTGCAAAACCTCCAACATACGGACATTTACTGAACAGAAATGTGGTTATTACGCGTTCCTTTACCCAACATGACATTGACCTTGGATATATAAGTTACGAAAGTGAAAGTTCACACACAGGACTTGCTAACTTCCTATTTACTATAACCGATGGGCGGCATGATGGATTCTTAGTTAATGGAACGCTTCACACAAAGCCAATTATCTGCAGTATCTTTGTCAAGCCTTTAGTAAACGATGCTCCTAAGTTACTCACAGTGAAATCTCCTGACACTTTAGAATATTTTGGAAGGGATAGATACGGTTTCCGATTGAATAACAGGAATTTAAAGGCAGTGGATTCTGACACGGTTAATAGTCGACTTATGTATGTTATGACGCGACGTCCTAGACATGGAAGAATTGAAAACGTTGCTACTAAACGTTATGTAAGAAGGCGGTTTTCTCAGAAAGACTTAGATGATAACAGCTTATTGTATATTGTGAATCAGAGAGATCAAGCTACCAACGATAGTTTCACGTTCAGACTTATAGACGGCAGGGGAAACAGCATAGACAATCAAAGGTAAGCGTTGCTTATTTTAAACTCTTTTATGAGCAGGATTCTCTTAACACTACACTGTTTTGTTAAAACTTACTTCTTAGCACAAACAGTATTAAAATCGTTTTAAAAAGTGAAAAATCCGTAGAATAGACAACAAATAAATACATATTTATCATTTATAAAAAAAAAAAACAAAGCTTATTAATAGTTGGGGCAATACGCAAACTTTGCTTTTGAATGCTTTTGACACACTGCAACAATTAACAGATTTCTCACTCTGAAGCCGATACAGTAACACACTGTATTAATAAATATTTTGTATTTTGATTTCATTGCAAGTTCCAAATGCCGCACAGGTCAAAGTCACCCCTGGCTTTAAATAATTCTATCTTTTAAGAAATTTTATATAATTAATATATTTCATAATTAACTTTACATAAAATTACCAAGCATGTAGTTAAATGACTTGAAATGAGTTGAGATGATGGTTTAATTGCCTTTACAAGGAGACCTCCCCTTTTGAATGGCGATAAAACCTCGGCCCCATTTATAAAATTTTCTCCATAAAGTTACAAAACAAAATATACAAAACTGTTTTTCGGTTGATATGTTTCATGCTTCAAGGTTAAGTTTATTGTAAATTTTGTTTCATTTTATTTGATAAAACTTCAAATTAAAAGAGTAAAGAATCTGTTGTAAAGAGTAAAAAAAAACACGTTCCTTTTATTTTATTTATTTATTTTACCCGCGGCATAGAGTAAAATAATGTCGGACAACAATTTAAAAAAATGGAACAAGCTAATATTTTCATCTCAAAGTTAGAATGTATAGCTAATTTTGTGCTGTAATTTAACAGCTACCCAAACGAAATTGGAATCTTTTCAAGTTTGAGCCTTAATGCAGGCAGGCTGACATTACATAAGAGGGTATTCCCTGTTCTTTTCTTTAGGTTTAGTTGGATTCATATTCAAAGAAGTTATGCAACAAAGTAAATGAATAGATAGATGAATAAATAAATATACTCAAAATTAAAATAAGACTTTTAAAAATAATTTTAGATTTCAAATGCGATGGTCCACAATCGAGTTTGTCAAGACATACATAGTAGTGTGTGAAGACATTGGTACATTAACAATTACCTTAAAACGAACTGGATCTCTTGAAGCCATGGCGTTTGTTGGTATATCCGTTAAGGAGATGTCGGCCAAGGAAGGAAGGGATTTTATACCTAGTACTGCACAACAGGTCCAGTTCAATCCAGGTAAAATAAAATACCTTTAATTAATGTTATTTGTCACCAACTCGTTCTATTGATTTACTTATTTTCATTATTATTATCATTATTATTATTATTATTATTATTATTATTATTATTATATACCAGTTTGAAATGGATTTTATGATTATGGTATATAGCATTATTATTATTATTATTATTATTATTATTATTATTGAAATTTCAAGAGCGTCCATTTGAGTTTGTATGTAACTCGCATCAAATGTATAATCATATTTGGCTTAGCCATTAGATTTGTTTGTAATTTGCATTTCTTGTCATGAGCAAAACTGCTAGAAGCGACAAATTCCAAGAATCTCGTTGCTAATTTTATTCAGTTTCAAATTCAGTTGTGCAGAAGCCAAACAACTCTTGGTATTTAAAAGCCTCTAACCAATCATTATTATAATAATTATACGTAAGTTTTTATGTACTAATGACATTTTTCTCCCTGGAGCACTCATAAAACCTAATTTTGACAATTAACAAAGCTAAAACTATTAAAGTGATACGTTTTTATTTGCCGGGATCGATATTTGATCACTTTCGCTTTTACGTTCTACAGTAAGAGATTTGAATTTTTCTCTTCACAATTTTATGTTAAGATTGGGTTTTACCCAATGGCGGAATTCACAAATCCCTAAATTTCTGTTCAATTGGAACTTTTAATTTTATTTTGAGAATTTAAGTATTTTTAAACAAACCATAAATAAACCAACAGAATATATCCGCCATAACAAATGTCAGAAAGAATACAGTTTTTGATGACGACACGGTCAAATAACGTAATTTGTTGTATGTGAATTGGTGAGATTTTAACTTTCAACACATGAAATCGTTGACAATTTATTTGTCTTAAAAAAATTTCATATTGATATAATAAATGCTTCTTTGAAAATTGTTTGCAATCCGGCTACATTTGATTTAAGAGAAAAAAATTAAAAAAGCATATTGATAAGATTTTTTGTCGAAAAAAAAATACAAAGGTATTTTTAAAAAAATAAAATATGTCATGCTCTCAAGGCAAAATAAGATCGTTGAACCCTCTTGTACAATTACTCATCGAAATAGATTTTTTTAATGTTTAAGACTAAAACAATTGTGTTGTAGAAAAGAATGTGTTAATAAGTTTTAAGATGAAGACATATGAACATAGTGGCAACGGTCGTTTGTAACGTTTGTCATAGTTGACATAAACATTTGTACAAGGGACAGTAAAATGTTGAAACAATTTATATATGATGCATTACGTTTTGACCCTGTCTTATTAGTAACCGTTAAAGGTTTTATAATATCTCACATTTTTATGGCATTTTCATTTTTTTCACTTTTACTTTGTATTTTTGTGTCAGTAACAATAAATTGTAAGCATTTCGTCTAAATAGTATTTGACCCCGGAAGAAAATAAAAATTTGAACAATTATTTAGCCTCTCTCTCTCTCTCTCTCTCTCTCTCTCTCTCTCTCTCTCTCTCTCTCTCTCTCTCAAACTTTCAAACTTCGTAAACTTTTTAAAGAAGATAATACCTCTTCATACTTCAGAAGCTTTCGAAACGCACTTACTTTGTAATGTTTATCTTCTTTTGAAACAAATAGGCATGTCAGAAGCTACATGGGATGTCATTATACCTGACGATCGTCTACAGGAAAACAATGAAAAATTTAGACTTATGTTAGAAGAACCGGTTAATGGTGTTCTTGGAAAACGACAGAAGGTCAACATCCGAATAATAAATGCCGAGAATGGTAATATAGTACTCAAAGCATAAACATAATTATGAAAACTGTCTTATAATGCTATGCATCTTTCCACAAAACTGCGTCTGATTTTCAAGTGGCTATTTAAGATATTACAATAACTACAAAAAGTCTTATGAAACCCCGTGATTTGTTCTTGATTTTAATATTTTTTAAATTTAATATTCACGTTCTCTCTCAATATATATATTTCAAGAGTATGTTACATTGCCACCCTTCACTAAGTACAGGTATTTAAGTTTGCACTCTAACGAAAAATCCATGTATACCAAATTCTTTCAGGATAAGTTTTATCAAATGGTCAACAATGTGTCTTTTTAAATAGACAATTTTAAACTCGATTTTTATCTTGCTTTGTTTATTTTGTTTGTTGTTTCTGTTTTTGCTCTACTGTAAGGAACGTGGTTTTCAGATAGTATTTAATTGATTTAAAGGCGAAAAAGAGAAGCCATCCAATAATCATTTTTTTAAAAATTGTATGTCAAAATATAATTCATTATTGAAGTTGTTTTAAGAAATTTTTGTGTTTGAATGTATTTGTCAAACTTGACCTATCGATCTGTCTGAATATATGTCATTTCTGTATATAGGTGAATGTCCTCAGTATCTGGGAATGATCAGCAAAAATCACAAAGAAGTCATTGACATTGATGAGTTTTTCCTACCATCCAGTGAAAATAGACAAACAGACACGATAATACCGGTGGGTATTGTGCTTACTATGTCATGTCACTTTTAACATGTATAGGTTTTTTCAAGACCATGGAGTCAAATCACGTTGTATATTGAGGACGGTTAGCCAAATATGCTAATAACACCATTGTCATGCGTCATCCATCGTTCGTCCGGTTTGTTGGAGTCCATTTAAATTTGCGAAGCCGATTGACCAGGAGCTTTATTTAAAGTTAGATTGACCCTAAATAGTAAAGAACTTTATATATGTCCATTTTAAAACCGAAAGCCAAAAAACTATCAACTTAATATATATATATATATATATATATATATATATATATATATATATATATATATATATATATATATTGCATCATTTCACGAATCAGAATGACCTTCACATCTATTCAAGGTCTAATTGATTGCAAATAGAATAACCTTTAAACATCGACTTTTAATAAAACGACAAGCATTGGGTTGTACTTAAGCTTACGTTGGGTTTCTATAGAAACATTTAATATCCTCTTTTTATGAACCAAAAAGACTAATAGCATGGGATTTCAATTTTACAAAAAGCGCAGCCTTACAAAGTTTGTGAACTGTTTACTTTGTTTTTCATTAGAATCATAATTATCCTAAATGATTTAACCATCAAACATATTGTTATCGAGAACTAAGCAATCTATGAACTCGAAATATATATATATATATATACGAATCCCTACCACGCTGGTTTACCTCAACCTTCTTGTCATTAACCCAAAGTCTTTGAAGCCTGAAACTACATATTATTTCATTTGGATGTAACAAGTTTGTAAAGCTGATTGACATTGAGATTTATTAGTATTTCAGTGTAAATGTAATTAATTTGTACAAATCTTTTAAAAAAACATATGATTTTACTATTAAAAAGACACAGTAATGAATATTTATTTAATAGTACCCTTTGTACAATTTTTGGCATGTTTTGAAGTAATAAAATGAATTTATCTATAAGTTTGCTTAGATATCATATCACTGAGACATTGGTTCTTCCATATTTGCAGAATATAACGTTCGTTTACCAAAATATAATTATCCACTCTCCAATATATATTTACCGTTACATTAAAAAACTAATAGTATACTCATGTAAAATACAATGTACCATAACAAACTATTTATCATTATTATTATTCTAGTTCGAATCATTCAAGACGTCACAATCACAGAGACAAAATCCTTTTGATAACACTTACAATACCGATCCTCGTCAGTCATCTGATTCCGGTGATGCCAATGCAGATGACAATGAAGCTACAGAAAATACAAAATCTAACAAAAAATCTAAATCTAGAAGAAGAAAGAAAGGCAAGAAAAACAAAGGAAGAAAAAACAAGAAGAGAAGAAGAAATGGAAATACAAAGACAAAAAAGAGTAAAAAGAACCCAGCTTCTCCTGACGCAAATAATGATTCTACTGACCAATCGACATTTTCAAAGCTTCAGAAACCAGCTCTTACTATACAGGTCTGTAGAACATGTATGAACTAGCTTTCACAATACAGGTTTGTAAAACATGTATAAACCATCACTTAAACATGTTTATACCAGCTCTTACAATACAGGTTCGTAGAACATATATATATATACCAGCTATTACATTACAGGTATGTAGAACATGTATAAACCAGTTCTTACAATACAGGTTTGTAGAACATGTATAAACCAGTTCTTACAATACATGTTTGTGGAACATGTATATACCAGCTCTTACAATACATGTTTGTGAAACATGTATAAACCACCTCTTACAATACAGGTTTGTAGAACATGTATAAATCACATCTTACAATACAGGTTTGTGGAACATGTATAAACAAGCTCTTACAATACAGGTATGTAGAACATATATATACCAGCTATTACATTACAGGTATGTAGAACATGTATAAACCACCTCTTACAATACAGGTTTGTGGAACATGTATAAACCAGTTCTTACAATACATGTTTGTGGAACATGTATAAACCAGCTCTTACAATATAGGTTTGTGGAACATGTATATACCAGCTCTTACAATACAGGTTTGTAAAACATGTATAAACCAGCTCTTACAATACAGGTCTGTAGAACATGTATATATCAGCTCTTACAATATAGGTTTGTAGAACATGTATAAACCAGCTCTTACAATACAAGTTTGTAGAACATATATATATATACCAGCTATTACAATACAGGTATGTAGAACATGTGAATATCAGCTCTTACGATACAGGTTTGTAGAGCATGTATAAACCAGCTCTTACAATACAGGTTTGTAGAACATGTATAAACCAGTTCTTACAATACATGTTTGTGGAACATGTATAAACCAGCTCTTACAATATAGGTTTGTGGAACATGTATCAAACAGCTCTTACAATACAGATTTGTATATCATGTTTACAGGTACTGGGATTATGGATCGCAGGCATGCAAGATTTGATGTTGTAGAGGTAGAACTTTTAATAAATATTTCATTAAGTAATGCCTGCTGTCTTATAAGGTTACCAAAAAACAAACATTACAGAAAGGATGATTCTCAAAAAGCCGAGGCATCATAATTTAAAATATGTCACAATAATATTTTCACTGTAAACATAAAAAAGAGAGTACCAAAATGAAACGGTTTGAATATTATAAGTATGATAAAACATTACATTATGTGTTTAAACATACATTTCAGAATACTGCATTCCGTATACTTCCATACAAAAACGAAAAAATTTGATAGAAATAACTGTGTTTTTCAATTATTACACATAGAGCTCATTCCTCTCCATCAAAGATATTTTGACTAATAAAACTTCTATATTTTATCTTCTGTTTGCAAAGTTTGGTTGATGGAGAGGGATGCGCTGACTTTGAAATTTGGGGATAAAGGTAAAACACATTACCCCTTAATCGCCCCAAACAATATACATACTTGATATTAGCTAGCAAACAATTTCCATATCATCTACGCTAGCTGTGTGGTATAACGTAGTGAATGATAACCTCAAAGTCTTGGGTTCGAGTCTTATATTTCGACTGGTTTTTTATTTTGTTTTGATATATTTTATAGTTTTTCATTTTTACAATATTTTTCTAATTAAAACGCAGCGTAAGTGCTTCATCAACAAATAAGCCAATTAAATTATACACTGCTCATCTGAGCATATTATCAAATAGTTTCAAAACATGTCGTATATATCTAACAACGTTATGATCAATCATCAGGCCACTGGTCAATACACGTGCGTTTCTTATACAAGTTTAAGGTATACAAAGCAACATTATAAAGCATATAACACGGAACTACGTGTATTATCATTGCAATATAGGCGCTGCAATAGTTCACAGACGGAAATCATTTATTGTGAATTATGCTCTTCAGAATAACGGGTAATAATAGTGAGAAAATTACTAATGACACATTTTCATTTTTGTCATAGTAACAATTTTGAGATGCATTCATTACGTTATGTTATATAGGTACGTTAGGCTAAAATTAATTCGCATTTGGCCTCCAGTCGATGTTGGATATAGAGGTCTGCGAAAGGTGTTCCCTTGTTTCTTTGCATTTTTCCCCGGCTTTTTGAGACTCATTCTTTACAAAGTTATTTTTGTATTGAGATTTCGTCAATGAGCATAAATATAAGCTGTATCTACAGAAAGGACAGTTTACAAGTGTGATTTTTGGAGACTTATACAAGTTACATAATCTCAATTAGATCGAAAATAAATTTATCTAAATTGCAATAGTGGCTCTAACTATGATTTGTTTACTTTGTATAGCAGAAACAGCGAACAAAACGGCTTTATAATATTTCTGACTATAAAACTATAGAAATATCATTTCCATACCATATTTCAGGCTCCACAGCAGTGTACACAAACAACTAGAGGACTTTTACATTTTGACAAGTTTAGTCAGAGAATGTACAAATGCGATGGTACAATTTGGAGAGCATGGAATCCAGACACAAATGAAGAACAGACTACGTCACCTGTAACGACATGTCCTCAAGGTTATTTTTTTTTAAAATGCTTGTATTTTAAAAATGTCATCTGTAATTATGTCCCCAAAAAGAGGTGGAGTAAAGTTAACCCTTGTCTTGAGCATTTTCGGAGACAAATATTTCATGGAACGTTAAGGGGTGGAATTTTGCTGGTCTTCTAGACGGGTTAATGGTTTAGCCACATTTCACTTCAGTTGACAGATGTTATTTATTCTTGATGGCTCTTTTTGTTTTATTTTCATTGACATGAGGTAAGGTTTTACAGAAAATCGCTAAAATTATGTATTTTTGTTATTGCTTTACCTGACAAACTAGTGTAATACATAGCAAGTCGATACAAAGGAAATGTTAATGTTCAGCTAAATACCACCTGCATTATTATAAGTGCTGTACTGTTCTGTAGGCAACAAGTTCTGACTTGGCTTAGCATGGAACAGTTTATAGTGTCAATAATTTGAAATATATATATATGTGTGTGTGTGTGTGTGTGTGTGTGTGTGTGTGTGTGTGTGTGTGTTCTGTCAAATTTAAGTAAAGATCATATATTTTACAGAATGGTCAGAGTATAAAGGAAGATGTTATAGGTATGTTGATGAATTGAAGAATTGGGAAGAAGCAGAAAAACACTGTGGACTAACAAATAACGGTCACTTGACCAGTGTCCAGTCAAGAAAACATTACACCTGGCTGCTTAATCTCACTGGCAAAAATTCATTCTGGATTGGTAAGCCAAATTTATTTCTTGTAATAGAAATATTGGTTATTTTTATCCAATAGAATATTTAAGTGTGTTTTATTAGGAATTAATTTGATTTTTACAATGTCTGATTTATTTTTTGTTTATCTTTTTCATATGATACAACGTTTTAACAACTTTTTTGTATGTTTTAGTTAACATTTCCTAAAATTAGCTAAAATAGTAATTTTGATTTTTACTTTTTTTTTTCGGAAAACTCTTATGATTGAAAACGTTTGTGACCTATGCTCCACAGAGTATAAAATGTTTAAGTAAGTAAGTATGTAAGTAAGTAATCGTTTGGAAACATAATTAATATTAATCTCATTATTTTTACAGGTCTAAATGACAGGCGACAGACAAAAGTTTGGGAATACACCAATGGTGAGGCAGTTACATACACGCGGTGGGCGCGTGGGCGCCCGCGTGTGAGACGTACAGTCCACAAGAAAAATTGCGTTTTAGTAAACAAGAGAAGGAAATGGAAAAATAAATTGTGTAATAAAACTTCTAAAAGGTTTATCTGTGAAATTTCCCTTTCCAAATCATCTCAAAGTACCAAACCAAAAAGACATACAGTTCGTAGCAGACGACAGAAAAATACTCGAGGGATATTCAATGGATTTTGATTTGACATGACGTAATAATGACGTAAATTTATGTGAAAACAGGGTTTATTGTTGTATTTATTTTTTAGTTTTACTAGCATGATTAAGTTACTGTCCTAAATAAAGTAGGAAGTGAACTTTCATTCCCATAGTGCTAAGGGAAAGAACTCGTGTAATTTTCTCACGATATGTGTTTTTCCTGTGGAAAAAAGAATAGTTCTTGACAGATGAAAAAAGTAATTGTGTTAGTGCTGCTTGAAATTCATTTTAAGGGATGTGAAAAATTTTCCTTCAACAATTTTTAAATAGACTACCGTTGTGTAGGCTGATAAACAGAAAGGCATTTTTATCAAAACAGAACATTTTTAAGACTATATAAGCACGTGAAGGTAGGTGACAGGGGGAAGATGTGGCGTCAATAACTGTAGAAGGAAAAGAGACAATATGATTGTATAACAGTAGAGTTTTTAGAAAATGGTTGGACAGTAAGATAGTTGCATTGGAATTGATTGCAAATTGAGATAGAATAATTAAACAGTGTGAGATTGGGGCAATAGATATTGAGATAATGACTATTAAAAAATGGTTACATAATTAGAAAAAAAATATG
Organism: Tegillarca granosa; assembly: GCA_029721355.1. Classification (NCBI taxonomy): domain Eukaryota; kingdom Metazoa; phylum Mollusca; class Bivalvia; order Arcoida; family Arcidae; genus Tegillarca; species Tegillarca granosa. Next base: position 5,854,217 of record CM056598.1, read on the forward strand.
AATGGAACGTGGAACAATGAGATAAAGTATCTGAAAAAGGATGGAAATATAATATAAAGGAGTTTGATTAAATAATAAGATAATGAATTTTAAGGAAATGCTTCAGCAATAATTTAAGTAAATGGCAATGAAGCGATATTGGACATAGCTCGAAAAAAATACTGAAAACAGCATAATTATTTTATTTGTTCTTTTTGTTATATATTACCTGTATATGTATTAACAAATTTGTCCTATATTGTTGGCAATAATGTGGTCAGGTCAGTAAGATATAGTTAGTATTATAGATATTCTAATTTAAGTACAATGTAATTTTATTTTTGCATGATTTTTTTGTACTGCTTAGTGAAATCCTTGTATCTTCAGAAATGTCTTGGTCTAACGTTTGTTTTATTGATTAAGTTATATTTCTCAATCTTTTTGTGAACTCATTATAAACACTAATATGTAATTTTTTTTATAAAAATCATCCGTCGCAATTGCTAGAATTGCGACAATTTATAAAAAACTAAACTTTTTACTTTTTCTTAACCCGAGAGAATTAGTTCGGCGTAGGAATAAAGTCATTGGGTATGATCCTATGACAATCATAAGATCTCATTTAAATTGTTAGGTTATCGAATCTTTCTAGGTTTTTCTGATTGTAATTTTTCGGCAAGTCTCGGCAAAGCTCGAAACCTTTATTCCTCACTTGACCAGAATTTGTAAAGAGTTGGAATGCGTCTTTTTGCGCAAATTCGGTTTAATATTCCACCTTTTTATATCAACATGGGGTAAGGTAAATATCAAATCATTTATGAAAAATGTTATTTATTATAAAACCTTTGGATTTTTCATATCGGTTTTTCATTGCTATTTAGGTCACTTATAAAACCTTTAATTCTTACATTTTAATCTGCGTTTCTGAAGGAATATTGCCATAACTCGTGTCAAATGAATGACTGCCATCTAAAGTCTTTTAAAACGGAAGTGATCGTTTATGTTCTCATGAGTTCGTCACGTGGGAAGAATCTTAAATCTTTTTTATTGATCTACTTTATTACTCATAAAGTAACATTTACTTATATTTAAAAAATCAGTCTAAAAACTTGTAAGATGGTATTAATTAAGCGCTTGTAATCCTCTTATACTCGTCGCAATCCCGAACTTACTACTGTTGGAAAAGACATTAGTTCATTAATTCCATGTATGTTTCATGTTTAAATGTAATATTCATATTCAATATTCATCTGAAGAAAAACCTTTCGTGTATATTGCCTAAAGCTTATATTTCTTGTTTATTTATTTCTTATATCTTGTAAATTTCTTCAGTATTACATTGAATTTACTGTAAAAACCGAAATATCGAATGAAAGAGCAAACGGATAATCCAATATAATTCTTTATTTTTGACAAAACTAAAAGATGGATATTTATACATGCTTGTTCAGAAAAAAACTACTTTAGACACTTCCCTAGCCTCGTGCATCATGGACTTGTGAAGTCTTGTATCTAGCGATTTATCTAAGCATTTATCTTATAATGCTAGACTGATGATAGAAAAGGTTTCAAAAAGACATAGGGTTAGGATTGTAACAGTCAGTTTTGAAGAATTAAATTTAATTTCAGGAAGGAAACCGGCATGTATATAAGACATAGTTCTACGTTGTATATATTGGTATAGTTAAAAAAAAACGATAGCATTATGATATAATTGTATCAAGTTGGTTGTATATGTTCTTTTGTTCTGGACAACATTGCTCTTGTGGATTACTTTGCCGACAGAAACATAATAAAACATTTATAACATTTACATTTCTTTTGTTATGTATGCAAAACTGATAGATTCTGAGCATCGCCATTACGTGCTTTACCAAACATCAACAAATAAAAAATATTGTATTTATTTTTCACTATCACATCTTGCTTAATACATATCGCAAACAAAATATTGCTAGCAAACAGGCTTACATTCTTTCATTGTTTGATTTGTGGTTGACACAGTTGTTGTTGCTTGTGATACCAGATATGCTAGAAAAAGAAACAATATCTTTAGAAACATTGTGTTATGTAATGTCCAGTGCCCGTCTAACACAATAGGTTTTATAAAAATAATCATCTAAGTAAAATGAAACAAGCATTATAAAAGTCATTATATATATATATATATATATATGTATGTATATTGTAATGTGATGACGGTTATCTCTCTTTACTTATACTCCGTAATGTTCTTGAATATTATTGGGATAAATTGGCAAACACTTTAGACATTAGAATGTATTTTGTGTTAAATAGAATTCTGCGAAAGCTGCGAAATGATTTAACTACAGAATAGATGAATAGACAAATTTTTAATAAAGTACTACTTCACTTTCAACCAAGAAGATGACTGGAATTGCCAACATCTTACTATAAGGCATATATAGAAATATTTAAAAATCTCGAGTATCTCCTTTTATCTGTCCAGTAGCCTTCAGAAAAAAAATAAACGGAAACGGTAATTTAATTGGTGAAAGTATTGTTGAAAAAAAAAACCGGAGAACTTAACTGCTATGTTGAAGTTATTTTTCAGAACTGAGAGATTATCTACAATTATGAGAGGGAATATTCAAAAGGGCATACCTTTTGAGAACGGCTGCAATTGTGATGCCATTATTTCAGACGACTACAATTGTGAGGGTATTATTTTTGAAGGATGAAATTTCAGAAGTATTATTACAAAGGGGTTAAATGGTGAGGAAAATATTTTGGGAGAATTGGCAATGGCGTTGGCGTCGGTTATATTTCATAAAGCTACAATTTGTGGGGTTATAATTCAGAAGGCTGCAATTGTGAGGTTATTTTTCAGAAGGTTAATATTTTCGGAGTATTTGTCAGAAGGCTGCAATTTTGGGAGTATTTTTCGGAAGGCTGCAATTTTGGGAGCATTTTTCGGAAGGCTGCAATTTTGGGAGTATTTTTCAGAAGGCTGCAGTTGTCAAGACGTTATTTCAAAAGTAATGGACAGCATACATATTTATTCAATGTTGAGGGTATAATGAAAAAAATACGGACACATTTACAGAAGAAACAATACAGACATTTAACAATTAAAACTGTTATCTAAGAAACGCAGTTCATAAGTAGATAAGGTCTACAGAAGTGGTTTGCTTCAGAAATTTCCAGAAGATGGATAGAATAAAACGGAAACTATTATGAAACAATACCAATTGACAAATTAACTTCTCACAACAAAACAAATATCCTAATTATCGCTATAACAAAATATTATACACCGTCAGGTTAATTGTTTTTGTGTTGAGGTATTTATCACATTTTCATAACAATCCTTCCGATTGTAGTATAAATGCAAAATATTGGAGTAGATACTTCAGTTATAAAGGAGCAACTTAAAGCAAGGTATCGAGGTATCTTCAGGCGGTAAGTTTATTTTTAAATCTATTTTTTTTTTAAATATTTCAGTAGCATCGGCCATAGTCAAACAAACGTGCGAGTCAATTATATTAATGTTTACTACTAAAGCGGAAATGCATTTCCAGATATGTAATTACTAATAGCTAACACAACATAAAACAGGAAACAGCAACCAAATGGAATAAACACACACACACACACCACACACACACACACACACACACACACACATATATATTTATATGGTCTCAAGTTTATGTTTAACAAGACTAGAAATGTTTTAACAAAATCTTACATAAGGTAAGTTTGCTGAATGCTGGTTTTTTTGTAACCTCGACATTTCATCTAGCTATTTCTTTAGTTACTTTTATTATCAATTTCGAAGGTGAGGAAATTTATGCAGTTTTCGTATCTATATTTTACAAGTTTGCGCTTATGTCAACCTTAAGAGTGATAGTGCTGTTATATTATATATATTTTTTAATTTTCTGAATTAATTATTCAAATTATCAATTTACTTTTTTTGAACCTCTTTTCAAAAAAATGTAAAAAACTATAATATTACAGTACACTTTTCTACTGTGTTGCAGACAAAAACCACAGACCATTATACTTGTATTGAACGGAACAGAAGATGCCTATGCCAGGGAAAACCAATTCTATTTTTGTTTGACATGAGTCAAACCAACACATAATATAAATATTTATCTGTACATGTATTAAGAACTTTATTCTGAGATATGCAAGTTTTAATTTACATTTTATTTTGAAATAGGAAATCACGACAAATTATCAACAAATAAGTTTACACTAAAAAGCATATTTCTGTTAGATAATCTTTAAACAATTTCACAATAATGTTAACGGAGTTTCAGATGTACTAGCTAAATTAGCTCATAGTTGATAGCTCAGTTTGTTAAAGTGCTCGCTTCGTATGTGGGAGGTCAAGGTTCAAACCCCGGTCAGGTTTGACTAACACTTAAAAATTGGTAGTGTTTGTTCTATCGCCAAGCATTCGGCATTTAAAAATGAAAGTCATGGGGTACTTTGGAGGAGACCTTAAAAACCGTTGCCCCGTGTCCTGCAAATTGCCCTTAGCACATTGCAAATGTCAAAATTTCTGCCACTTCACCTGCTGGTGACGTCTTGATATACGTAAAATATTTAGACTGGGACATAAAACCCTATTAAAACAAACAAACAAACAAATCATAGTTGATAGAATTTTGGATATAACGTCAAGCAACTAAATCTGTTTATAGTGATGAAACCATTGTGTAACCATTCCATCATCATTTGGCAATTACGAAAGCAATAATTTTCATGTACAGATTAATTGACTGTTATTATCACCCGAAGAAAAGGCGAACTAAATAATTAGCTAACACTTTTAATTGCATTCAGGGTCAATAAGTACTCGAGACAACATTCTGCTTTTACGCCGTTTGTCAGCTCTAGCTATTGTCAAGTAAATCCTTTCCTGCATCTCTTTATATTCAGTTTCAAATATATCTTCACAGAAATTATAATATTAAGAATTTAAAAAACAAACTGAACTTTAAAACATATATTAGTCAGTCAAATCAGTCAGCCAGTCAGTTTAGTTTATCAGTCAGTCAAATCAGTCAGTCAGTCTGTCAGTCAGATCATTCATTCAGTCAGTCAGTCAGATCGGTCAGTCAGTCACTCACTCAGTCAGATCAGTTAATCAGCCAGTCGGTCAGTCAGATCGGTAAGTCAGTCAGTCAGTCTGTCAGATCAGTTAATTAGTAAGTCAATCAGATCAGTCATATCAGATCGGTCAGTCAGATATTTCCTTTATCGGCAGAACAAAACTTTAATATCGTATTAATTAAAATCATCGATTCATTTAACTAAAAGATATGACAACTATCTGACACAGTTTACTGTCTTGGTGTTTAAACAAATTACGTTTGCTAGAAAACTTTGATGATTGTGTACTAATGAAAAAATATAGATTTATGTTTATATATTTACGCTAATCGAACTTGGAAATATACTAAAAATATCGGTACTTTGAAACAGGCTACTTGAATATTAAGGCTCGAGAAGATACATGTATACAAACATAACTGTACTAAGAAATAAACACTTTTTACATCATACATTACGTATAGTTTATGTAAGCTTTTTTCTGATGAATAATGAAACAAGATTTTGCCGATCAAATTAAAATTAAGAAATACAGAGAAAGTGATACTCGTTTTAAAAATTGTATTTTTTTTTCCCATTCAAATACCAGCACTGAAAAGTTACCACAAACATGAATCTAGAAACAAAAATACTTCCATTGAATGTTTCAAAAGATCCGAGCCTTTTTTTTTCTTTTCTTTTCTTTTCATATTGAAAATAGATAAAATAAAATTATTCATCGCGACGATTTAAACTTTAAAAAAAAGACTTTATGAATTAAACAGTTAGCACGCTTACCTTTGCGCCAATGATTTTCTCGTTATGTGACGTTCTATTTTAATACATGTCTGTGCTTTGCTGTATTGTTTTTGATAAGGTCTTTATTTCAAAGTCTTAGATTCCAATTTTATACTTATGTGATAAATAACAAAAGTATTAAATGCTCCAGGAAAGCTCTCTCTCTCTCTCTCTCTCTCTCTCTCTCCTCTCTCTCTCTCTCTCTCTCTCTCTCTCTCTCTCTCTCTCTCTCTCCTGATCAGGTCTCCACTCTTTTAAAAGAATTATTAAGTGATTTATTTCACGCTTCTAAATTCTGGATTATTATTTTACGAAAATCTTTTTGAAATTTAAAAAAACCCAAAATATTCATTCATATCCCGTTCTATGGTATTAAAATAAATTTGTTTGGTGATAATACTGTTTTAAATTCCGAACATAGGATATATAGTGCAAATATTAAATGGTAATTTTACACAGACGTAGATACTACGCCAATTTACATAAACATTGCATTTTTACATTTAGTTCATTTTTTAACATTTTAATCGATATTTCTATTCTATAATCGTGCATGCTTTACTAAGGTTAAACTCAACTCGACATTCTGAATGGAGGCAAAAGTGATATTTATTATTATTATTATTTATTTATTTATTATTTATTTATTTATTGTATTTGAGTCGTTTTCATAGCTAGACACACTTTAAATAGTTCTCCCAGATAATGCCACAATATACTTAGTTGTTACTTTGACGGTTAATGTGTCTTTGAAACTAGTTTTATCTAAAGAGTAAATGACATCAGTCACTTTCCGTCATTGTGAAAGCTGTCAGATATCATTCTGAATATTATATAAATCTTTTAAATTTTATTTTAGTTCACTATTTGTTCAAAATGTTTGATTAATATCGCCTAGTTTTGCTAAGGTTTTAATGCTAGAAGAGTGGATTGGAGTAATGGTGTTTTACGCCCAAGTCAAGCTTCTTTAACTTATTTCGAGGCGGTCAGTTCTGAGATGGTGGAGGAAACCGGAGTGGCCGGAGAAACCACCGACCTTCGGCAAGCGAACTGACAAACTTTCTCACACTAGGATTTATACCGAGTGGGATTCGAACCCAGGTAGTGAGAGGCGCTGTGATCCGTTAGTTGGCGCTTTAGACCACTCGGCCCTCACTCTAGAAGAAAAATTGAATAAGAAAAATGATTTATATATTTGATACATAACCTTACATACAAAACACGTTGATTTTACATCGTATCACGTGAATATATATTCACTGTCAATTTTCTGTTCTTTTACAGGTGGTTGATTATGGAACCTCTAACGAATAGTTCAGATTTGTGGAAACAAAATGCTAATTTTACTACAGGTGAAAGTCAACTTCTGAAGACTATAGAATCATTGCAATGTGGTATTGGAATTCTGATAGCATTGATAAATCTTGTTGGTATAATTGGTCTTTGGAGAACCCAGAAGATAGCGAAACAAGTAAAGGCATTAGCGATTAACATTGCCTTTTCAGATCTGGCGAGCGGATTGGTAATGGTCATTTCTTATTTCCATATCCAGTTCTCGTGGAACTCTGAGGATATGTGGAACTGTCATCCACGAAGATATCTCACAGTATTGTTTATTCTGTCGGCTCTGTTCTCAGCTACCTCTCTGGCTATTGATAGATTTATTAGTGTCAAGTTTACTATGAAGTATCAGTTGCACATTACAATTAGGAAAACTATAGCTTTCTGTATATTGCTGTGGATCACTGCAAACCTGTTTACTGTTATATATAGTTCCGGCTATGTTGATTGTACAACTATCTTCCTCGATTCATTCCAGCGTGTATTTTTCATCATTAGTGTAGTTCCTTGTTTATGTCTTATATTGGTTTCATATATTGGTATAATCTTAGTCACACGAAAAAACAATAGCACGGATTTCCACAATCGATGTTCGATCACGGCGAAATATGCTGAGACAAAATCTCAAACCATCTTTGAAGATAGTCGCAATATCCTGTGTCTACATAATGACTTATTTGTCCTTGGTCACTCTTCTTATCATTATGTCCATTAATCCAGAAATCAGAGGGAAGATATTTTAATGACTTTTGGTTTTGTCATTTTGTCGTTTTCAATGGCTGATTAATCCATTTATCTATGCTTGGAGATTCAAAGAATTCAGGATACAGATGTTATTTATATTTTGTTACTGCAAAAAAGATCTACGTGAAAAGGCCATAAAGATGAGAAAAGTCTTACTAGAACCGTATATGGAGAGCTATAATTTAAGACCCCGAAGACTCTCTAATGTATAGCACAACATGTTATCAAATGACTATTACGTCATCTACTCGGCAATTGACATGAAAAGGAATCATTTCTTCGTAAGCCATCATTTGGCAGAATTTGTAAGCAAAGCTGGTACCACTGGTTAGTTAATAATTTTAGTGACAGAGCCTTCATTTTGTTTTGCGACAAATACTTAATAAAAACTCACATTTAAAATTGAAATAAGACCTATAGAAATGAACCAACGACCATTTAAACTTACACGCGCGCGCGCATATGTGTGTGTGTGTTATTGCATTCAATGTTCAGTGTAAATACATACATTCAACATGTAATTAATCAGCAGTTTGTAACAAAATTTAAAAAATGATTAAAAATTACTATGTAATTTGAATAAACTTTGCCATGAAAAATTCTGCTGTTTGTTTTTATTTTAATTATACAATATACAATATGTAATGCACATAAACATCAAATACTAGTATATAAAGACTATTACATGGCTTTTTCCATAAAGTGTAAAATGTTATGTTTTTATTATACAAAGAAAGAAGAAAATGCGGAATAATAAATATATTATTTTTATGTTTTCCTTCAGGACTTGAGCACTGTAGTATTGTCTTGGGACTTGGGAGCTTCGCCTTCGGCTGAAACAGCATACTCTCAAGAAAATGCAATAATAGCATAATAGTACTAAAATGTTGTAATAGCTTTCCATCCACGGTTTGATTGGGAATGTGCATCTCATACAAAATAATCGAAAAACACAAAAATATACAGAAATTTAAATATAATTTTACATGCTACACAACAATATTAGATAGGATACATATAAAGGACGTAATCTGGTGGCATGCTTTTAGTTCAACAGCAAATAATGCGGACGATCATGTGATGGGACAAGCGATTGTGACTTCGTTCAAACGGTGTAACACTCGCACGCAGACGTGAATGGACGAAATGTTTTTTTTTTTTTCGGCTGCAGGCTTTCAATCAAACAGCAAATGAAGGATTTTCAATACGTCAAAGTGTATTTACCGGCACGCGGTAAGACGCCCAATCCTTGTATGGGAAGAAGTATTATCAATTGCAATGAAAACATATATCTTAAAGCTCTTATTTATTAAACATATACTATGGTTGTTGTTTTTTTCAATTGACAGTACCAAAGCCAATCCACATGTTCATATTGTGTGAGTATTCTGATTTTCTTCTTTTTTATTTTGTAATTGATATAGATAGTTTTTATATATATATATTAAATCATTTAACGATAGAAATCCATTTAAATATAAAATGAAAATTGTTATAATTCCTCAACATGCAATGACAAAAGGTTTACTAGAATCTCTACGTGTTCTCTTATTACTCTCCTTATTATGCATGTGTGTAGGTTCTTGCTCATTTTGTACAATTTCGTATAATTTGTAATGTTTTAATGATTGTTTTACTGATGATCTGTACTTAAAGGTTACCAGTCACCAAAAAACATAGCGGTTTTCTCTGAAAGGTTACAATCTTGCGGCAAAACAATTTTTAAAAAATAAAAGACCTTTTCAGACGTAAATTGTAATCTTTAAGAAAGCGGAAACTATGGTATTATCGCCCTTTTTCCATCCTGAAACAGAGGTTTGCACTTTTTAAGCGGTTAGCGTTACGCTAACCGCTTATTGGCATCGTGTCTTGCAGGAAGTGATAGGTCAAAGCGACTCCTAGCGGTAACCTTAGACCTTTGACCGAAGATTCCTACATGATGTTTGGGGAGATATCTACTATGCCACGCCTACTCCCGTCATGCCTTATGCCTTCAACTGGCAATATGGCGTGTAGTTTCATTCACAAAACGCATATGAATGAAGTGTTAACGTAACTTTATGTGTACTTAGTGTCTCAACGATGACCTAACTGACCCCAGTGACAGTGTGCATGCTTCCCGCGTAATATGTTATAACACAGCAGCATCCACTGTTTTCATTGAGAACTCCGACATAAATAAGTAAGTTGTTGTAATCTAACTTGAGGTTTAAAATTTCAAAAGTTATATAATCAGACAGGGAAGATACAAAATAGTTAAACGAAGAAAGAAAAATTTTGTGGTTGGCTTGTCGACATCAATCGCAGAAATGACACATCACTGGATTCTAAAACTCGATCCGATGGCAGATCATTTCATCACCGGTAGTATGTTATTAATTAACTGATATACTGTACTGGAATATATTTGTATATTGTTTTCTGTTTTCTTGCATTCAAGCACTGCCAAAATTAAGTGAAAACGCCTATAATGACAGTACCGATTTTGAAAACTTCTGTGGAAATTACTAAGTATCTCTAGTTCTAAAATGCACGTTTTACTCGCCCCATACGACTGGAGTTAGCAACTCTACCATTTATCTGAAAACTGTTGGCAGTTTCACTGTTCTACGTGTTTCCTATAATTGAGAGAAAGGGAGAGAGAGAGAGAGAGAGAGAGAGAGTATAGTAATGGTGTTTTACGCTCAGTCAAATTCTTTAACTTATTTCGAAATGGTCAGTCAGTTCTGGGATGGTGGAGGAAACCAGAGTGCACAAAGAAAACCACCGACCTTTGTCAAGTGTACTGACAAACTTTCCACACTAGGATCTGTCTGAGGCACTGTAATCCGTAAGTGTGTGCTTTAGAACACTTGGCCAATGGGGCCCCTTACCTGTAATTGATATTTGTTCTTTGTGTAAACTCTAATGTCAGTTTACCAGGAAAAGAATTTATTATTATTATTATTTTTATTATTGTTATTATTATTGGTATTATTATTATCATTCAGGTAAACCATCTTATATTATAATTAACTGTATGACTGATCAAATCCAGACTGCGCTCATACTAGTAAAGTAAACAACTTAACAGCGAGAAAGTCACAGAAGAAATGAAAAAGTCTAATAAAGACTTTGACAGGTATTAATAATTTGTAACAACTACTGGGATGTAGAGTGCTCATCCCATCATTCTTATGTGAAATAAAGTTTGTATACATACCATGGCTTATGGTAGAACAGCAATGAAATAGAACATTATTAGTTCTGGCCTTAATCTAGGACAGTCACAGGTCATATTTTGAATTGCCTTTCTATGCATAGTAAACAGGTTTTATGAAATAAAAAGGTCATGACATACACTAATGCTTTACATGGAAAAAATGTGGAGTTAATAGACTTAGTCAATTTCACATCATTGCAAATTGCAAAATTTCTCAGTAAAGCTGGATAATCACAAATTATATTATAGAAAGCTTAAGTATACAATTTACATTGGACTGTGAGGTTGTAAATACATTTTATCAAGAAATTAAAAACTTTCAGAAGTTTATTTTTACAGACAGATGAACTGTGTGTAAAACATGTCTGATTATACTTTAGCTTGAGAAATCTCAATTTAAGTAAAATATATTTCCACTTGCACAACTTTATAGCAGTAACACCAGATTGACCACCTGGCAATTTGATTTTGCTTTATCCAGTTATACCCAAAGGTCTCGAGATCCTTTTTCAAGTAAATGTGTATTTAAATTTTTAAAATTTGTTTTTGATTCATCGAGTTATACTCAAAGGTCTCGAGATCCTTTTTCAAGTAAGTGTGTATTTCAATATTTTAAATTTGTTTCTTTTTTCATTGAGTTATATTCAAAGGTCTCGAGATCCTTTTCAAGTAAATGTGTATTTCAATATTTTAAACTTGTTTCTTTTTTTCATTGAGTTATACTCAAAGGTCTCAAGATCCTTTTTCAAATGTGATATTGAGTATATTCTCAGGAATGTTAAGTATGATTTATTTTTTAACTCATTTTTTTAAAAAAGTTGTTATTATTTAAAAAAGTTTTTGTTTGTTTTTTTTTTCTATTTTCAGAAATAACAGACTGAAGGAGCAACAAGCAAATAAAGACAGACATCATGCGTCTAAGGCTGTTCAGGATTTATTTGAAAAATCACAGTAGATCTGAACATGATACCATAAACCAGAATGCATCCTTATTTGTAAAAATGGACACCTTTGAACCAGACAAGATACAACACTTGAAAACACAATAACCATTTATTGACAAGAGTCAAATTGACAATGAAATGGATTGATAACTGAGAATGCCCATGATTATCAAAGCAAGGTTTTTTGAAAGTAAATTCTGCTAAAAGGCAAATTGTGCTTTTTCTTAATACACAAGTGATATCTTTTCAGACATATTGTGGTCTGTTAAACTTTACTTTTAAATATTCTTTTATATCCAATGACCATATGCCCTTAATAAATATACATGTATTTCCTTTTGTAACAATATAAAGATTAAGATGATAAACCAAAAACATTAACATGAATTGGAACTTGTTTTTATTAGCAAAATATTTAGATCACCTGAGCACATACCGTTAGTGCTCAAGTGAGCTATTGTGATGGGTCAATGTCCGTCGTGTTATCCTTTGTGTGTCGTGCGTCAACTTTTGCTTGTTAACACTCCAGAGGCCACAAATTTAGTCCAATCTTTATCAAACTTGCTCAGAATGATCTTCTTGACTAGCGCTGGCTCAGTTTCATATATTGGCCATACTGGTTCAATAATCTTTATCAACCTTGCTCAGGATGATGCTCTTGACAAAAGCTAGCTTAAGTTTGTTTAAGGATCATTTTGGGTCAATAAGTAGGTCACTAAGAGAAATTATAGAAAAACCATTTTAACACTCCTGGGCCCATAATTTTATCCCAATCTTAGCTTTCTCAGAATGATTCTCTTGACAAAAGCTAGCTTAAGGATGTTTAAGGGTCATGTTGGGTCAATAAGTAGGTCACTAGGTCAAATTATAGAAAAGGTCCAATTTACTAAAATCAAGCTGAGTGTACATCATTTCAGGTGAGTGCCCAAGGCCTTCATGGTCCTTTTGTTTTTTATGTTGCTGTAAATAAAATTTTCTCCAGATATTTCTTTTCATATTATTAAAGTACCCTAACATTGGGGCCTTGGTGGACAAGTGGTCTAAGTCACATGCCTACATCATTATGTTTGCTCAGTTGGTAGAGAGCTCGCTTTGTATTAGGGAGGTTCGGGGTTCAAAGTCAGACTGGGTCTGACCAATACTTGAAAACTGGTAGTGACCTTTTTTTGCCAAGCACTCTGCATTTAGTAATGAAAGTCATGAGGTTCTTCAGAGTAGACCTTAAGAACTGAAGTCCAGTGCCATGACAGACATGGCACCCTACAGAACCCTCCCTGCACATTCCCCTAACCACACTGCAAAGGTAAACATTTCTGTCACTTTATCTACAGTTGGTGAGGTCTCGATATAATTGAAATATTCTTTAACGTTAAACCTCATTAGATGAAATTGAATCACATGCTCACAGATCAAAGTACATCTTACTGAGTAGGTATGAATCCCACAGTGACAGAACCTAGGATGAGAAAGTTTTACAATTGCTTGTTGAAAGCCTTTGCCTATCTCCAGGCACTCCAGTTTAATCCATCAGCTTAGGACAGACTACTTTGCTAATTATGTGAAAGAATCAGTATCTTGACGGGGTTTCAAACACCATTTGTCTCTCCACTCTACTCCAGTATACCCTGAATAGAACCAGAGTAGGCATATAATATCAGAAAACTAATGAATATTGACTACTTATGCAACAGACTGCATCATTATCACCTTTTCACAAACTAGGATGAATAATTATTGAGACAAACATGCAGCTTTAGTTTTTCAATTTACTGATATCAACTTGTTTTGATTAACTTTCAGAATACATTGTATTTTATTTTAGTTTGATAACAACCAATGAAAGTCATAATTTTTATTACAAATGCAGGAACAACTAATTGTAACAATTTCACTATGGTGTTACATTGTATGAACTCATCTACAGATTTATTTCATATAAACATTTTTCCAAATTGTTCCTTTCTTGAGTGGCATGTAATTTGGTTCTATTCAGCAAGTTTTATGCCTTCACTGAAGAAATTGAGTTCATACAAATAATCTAATGCATTAAATGAGAGGTTTGTTGGTTTTATTGCTGTTTAATCTTACATTAGCAATTTTCCAGCCAGTCATGACAAGAGGAAGTTAATTAATTTCTTAGGATAAATCAAAGAACAAGTTTGTGTATGTGAGATGTGCAAGCATGTTTTATTGTTTGCCATACTCAGTGATTTTCACATGCTAGCTCAAAGAGTCAGTCTGCTTTATACAAGCACCCAACTCTTATTCACATGATGTCAGTGTGTCAACCATCGGTGCTCTCTCCTTAAGTTTAATTCTTATGATTGACCTTTAGTTTTGTTTTGTTTTTTTTTTGGAAAATTGCAATGCAGGCATTATTTTTGATGTATTGAGACATTTTTGTCTGATGGAAGCAAAAACCAAATGTCAAGGTCGTGTCATTTTGATTACCTGAGCTTTAAAATGCTATATCATGACTAAGTTTAAAGATTCTGCATGGAACATAACTTTTTGATGTTTTTGCAGTGCTCTCTGTAATTAAACCTGATCAAAGATCATGAGTGTTAAGAAATAAGATATTGGTCTTCCTGTATTTAGGTGCTTAGTTTAGATATAAGATATTACTTCATAATAACTGATTAAGATTTTTTGTTGAGAGATATTTTGTTACTTTCAATAAATATTCATTTTGTTTATTGCAGCTTATAAAATGTCTTGAAGTGGATTTTATTTTGTATCAAAACACTTTTACTGGTCATTTTCTTTCAGATGCATCTATTTGATCCCTTATTTTGAAATAAAACTGAGGAATGGGGTAATGGTGATTTACATACTACCACAATCACAGTTAACAGTCTAGGCAAATGGGTTCTGATCTAAAGCTGATTACAACATCATACATTTTCTTACAAATGTAATGTACATATTTACAAAAAGCTAAGGGTCAACCAAAACCTCATCAAAAGACTGTACATTTTTTTGAGAAATTGAATACTGCCAGGTACTTTTTTGAAAGTGGGATAATCAAAATTTATCTCAACTTTCAGAGCTACCAGGCTAACCGCTTTCCAGTACTTTCAGTACTTTGATTTATTATATACACATGTACCAGAACAATGTTCTCGCTATATAGTCGTCTCTGCACATTTTTTATACCAGAACAATCCCCTCAGCCCAATAACATCACATCCAAAGATACCTCTTAATGCTGTAATTTTATACAATGTTATTTTATACTTATTATTAAGGGTTGTTATGACAATGTTGTCCATATAAATAAGATATAGATTTTTCTAAAACAGAATCTTTATCTCTTGCTAGGTGAGATTTGAACGAAGGCAATATGACACGAAGATCGGTATTTGTCTAATCAATCAATTGCACTCTAACTTTGAATAAAAAATCTCATAGATGCTACTAAAAGAATTATAAATCATTTGTTTCAGTATATATACTACTTTTGGACTTACTGCCCGGTCCATAAACTACCATATGACCCTGACCCCCCCACCCCCCGAAATACGTGTTTAATAGAAAATGTTTGATAAACATATAATAAGACTTCAAAATCTTGTATCATAAATAGAATTTTGATATATTTGTAAATATTATGAACAAGTGGTAAATGTTTTCACCCAGAATGTGTTTATTTACTGTGGGTTCGATCTCGGTAATACTAAACCGTATGTGATAAAAGGTAAAGCTGCCCGACGACCTCTTCCATAGCTATTGACGGTTCCATTTCTCGTCCGTCACTTGTTTAACATCAAACGTAAAAAATATTTGCAGCAGACGATAATCGTGATATATGACGTCACATGACAAAGTCGTGATTAATTTATTAATTGAAAAAGGTAATTTTTCCATAAATTTGAAGTAATATTCAATTACCTTCTGGAATTTTGCTACATGATCGATCTAATTACTTTCAAAAACATCAAAAATAAATAAAATAAATAAGATTTATAAAACACCAATAAAACTGAAAATTGGGAGAAAGTAAATGTTTCTGTTGTGTACAGCTGTTTAGTGAAAGTTCAAAAAAAAATTTAAAGAAAATGACTACGAGGACACTGAATCAAGAAAAAAGCAAGTTTTAAGTAAACTTTTGTTTTTAATGCATTATCTAGAGAGACAATCCAAAAGATTCCCCATCAGCAAGGTTTAGGTAGCTATGTACCAGAGAGGGAACAATTGCTCACAAACACAGAAAAAATCAAAAACGGAAACGTTTCTTTTGGCGAAAGAACATAAAACCAATTATTTCTGAGAAAAAATTTTGTTTACAGACGATCTGTTATCAAAGTTAACAGCAGTCGAAAAATAAGATTATGGGGTTATCCGCATAAGAAGTACATACCAAGATGAAACAACAGTGAAGCACTCTGTCAAGTCCACGTGTGGGTCATTATCTCACCCTATGGACCAAGTATTTAAAAAAAAGTGACTTGAACTTTAAATAGCGATACATACACCAGTCGACTTTAATAAACGAGGTAGATGTTCTTTGTATATGTTTTGTATTTCCTTATAACGAATACATTTTTCAGCAGGACAACGCGCCTTGTCATTTATCCAGGATTATCCTGGCGTTCTTAAAAAACAAAGGAGCTAAAGTTCTTAATTGGCCTCAGAGTTCTACAGATAAGTCTCCGATTGAAAACGTTTGGGACTATATTGGTGAAAAAGTAGCCCGAGATACACTAACATCTACTGTGGAAGTCTGTTAGTTTCTACTAGTACAATATAACTAGAACTTACCTTAGAAGTCTTTATAGAAATATGACAAGAAGGATCGGTGATTTGTATAAAACCTGGGGTAGCCAAATAAAATATTGATGGTGTATTGTGAAGATGGTAATATTGAATTAAAAATGTGTTTGTAAAATTTGAAATTTGTTTTTTGTTTAAGGGGGGTGGGGAGAACTTCTTTTCTGGACGGATATATATATATATATAAATATATATATATATGTATATATATATATATATATATATATATATATATATATATATATATATATATATATATATATTTATATATATATATATAACAAACAAGTATATAAATAAATAAATAAATAATAAATTAATTAATTCATTAATTGAGCGGAGTAATGGAGTTTTACTGCCTAACCAAGATTCTTTTACTGAAAATTGAAAATCGGAGTAAAGAATTAAATGCATGTTTACTATTTTATTATTCTACAAAATTAATTCATATTTAACCGTTAAAAAGATATAAATGAATGGCTTATTGATTAAACATTAAATTTAAAATTAAAAGGATTTTAAGTATGTTTACAAATTGGTTTTAAAGTTCTACAAATATAGACGTGTTATATTTTAATAAAAAATAAAAATAAATTAAACCAAATGCTTTGAAGATATGACATTTAAATGAAAATATAAAATAAACATTAATTTATGAAGACACTTCTTTTTGATTAATTATTGAGAACTACGTGTGAAATTGCCATAACACTCATGAACATTTTCAAAATCAAACAACATAGAGGGAAAAGAAGAAGAAAAAAAAACACAGATAATTTTACCATTCAGTAAACATGACGTTGATCGTCTGCATTACAGATTGACAACTTTCAGACAAATCCAAAATATCTCACGTGTTTTCGTGTTTTTTGACCGCTCGACATCATCGCCATATTTGTTCTTCACATTTCTATTATAGATAGACAGTGCTAGATTTTGCCCCGAGAACAATGTTCTCGCTACAAGGTCTTGTTACTACATGTATTTTCATATAACAATGTTCTCGCTGCACGATCTTTACCATAATTCTAATACGAGAACAATGTTCTCGCTATATAGTCCTCGCTGCACCCTTTTCTGTTTTTTATTATATACACATGTACCAGAACAATGTTCTCGCTATATAGTCCTCGCTGCACCCTTTTCTGTTTTTAAGCGGTTAGCGTACGCTAACCGCTTATTGGCATCGTGTCTTGCAGGAAGTGATAGGTCAAAGCGACTCCTAGCGGTAACCTTAGACCTTTGACCGAAGATTCCTACATGATGTTTGGGGAGATATCTACTATGCCACGCCTACTCCCGTCATGCCTTATGCCTTCAACTGGCAATATGGCGTGTAGTTTCATTCACAAAACGCATATGAATGAAGTGTTAACGTAACTTTATGTTTACTTAGTGTCTCAACGATGACCTAACTGACCCCAGTGACAGTGTGCATGCTTCCCGCGTAATATGGATTATAACACAGCAGCATCCACTGTTTTCATTGAGAACTCCGACATAAATAAGTAAGTTGTTGTAATCTAACTTGAGGTTTAAAATTTCAAAAGTTATATAATCAGACAGGGAAGATACAAAATAGTTAAACGAAGAAAGAAAAATTTTGTGGTTGGCTTGTCGACATCAATCGCAGAAATGACACATCACTGGATTCTAAAACACGATCCGATGGCAGATCATTTCATCACCGGTAGTATGTTATTAATTAACTGATATACTGTACTGGAATATATTTGTATATTGTTTTCTGTTTTCTTGCATTCAAGCACTGCCAAAATTAAGTGAAAACGCCTATAATGACAGTACCGATTTTGAAAACTTCTGTGGAAATTACTAAGTATCTCTAGTTCTAAAATGCACGTTTTACTCGCCCCATACGACTGGAGTTAGCAACTCTACCATTTATCTGAAAACTGTTGGCAGTTTCACTGTTCTACGTGTTTCCTATAATTGAGAGAAAGGGAGAGAGAGAGAGAGAGAGAGAGAGAGAGAGAGAGAATAGTAATGGTGTTTTACGCTCAGTCAAATTCTTTAACTTATTTCGAAATGGTCAGTCAGTTCTGGGATGGTGGAGGAAACCAGAGTGCACAAAGAAAACCACCGACCTTTGTCAAGTGTACTGACAAACTTTCCACACTAGGATCTGTCTGAGGCACTGTAATCCGAAAGTGTGTGCTTTAGAACACTTGGCCAATGGGGCCCCTTACCTGTAATTGATATTTGTTCTTTGTGTAAACTCTAATGTCAGTTTACCAGGAAAAGAATTTATTATTATTATTATTTTTATTATTGTTATTATTATTGGTATTATTATTATCATTCAGGTAAACCATCTTATATTATAATTAACTGTATGACTGATCAAATCCAGACTGCGCTCATACTAGTAAAGTAAACAACTTAACAGCGAGAAAGTCACAGAAGAAATGAAAAAGTCTAATAAAGACTTTGACAGGTATTAATAATTTGTAACAACTACTGGGATGTAGAGTGCTCATCCCATCATTCTTATGTGAAATAAAGTTTGTATACATACCATGGCTTATGGTAGAACAGCAATGAAATAGAACATTATTAGTTCTGGCCTTAATCTAGGACAGTCACAGGTCATATTTTGAATTGCCTTTCTATGCATAGTAAACAGGTTTTATGAAATAAAAAGGTCATGACATACACTAATGCTTTACATGGAAAAAATGTGGAGTTAATAGACTTAGTCAATTTCACATCATTGCAAATTGCAAAATTTCTCAGTAAAGCTGGATAATCACAAATTATATTATAGAAAGCTTAAGTATACAATTTACATTGGACTGTGAGGTTGTAAATACATTTTATCAAGAAATTAAAAACTTTCAGAAGTTTATTTTTACAGACAGATGAACTGTGTGTAAAACATGTCTGATTATACTTTAGCTTGAGAAATCTCAATTTAAGTAAAATATATTGCCACTTGCACAACTTTATAGCAGTAACACCAGATTGACCACCTGGCAATTTGTTTTTGCTTTATCCAGTTATACCCAAAGGTCTCGAGATCCTTTTTCAAGTAAATGTGTATTTAAATTTTTAAAATTTGTTTTTGATTCATCGAGTTATACTCAAAGGTCTCGAGATCCTTTTTCAAGTAAGTGTGTATTTCAATATTTTAAATTTGTTTCTTTTTTCATTGAGTTATATTCAAAGGTCTCGAGATCCTTTTCAAGTAAATGTGTATTTCAATATTTTAAACTTGTTTCTTTTTTTCATTGATTTATACTCAAAGGTCTCAAGATCCTTTTTCAAATGTGATATTCAGTATATTCTCAGGAATGTTAATTATGATTTATTTTTTAACTCATTTTTTAAAAAAGTTGTTATTATTTAAAAAAGTTTTTGTTTGTTTTTTTTTTCTATTTTCAGAAATAACAGACTGAAGGAGCAACAAGCAAATAAAGACAGACATCATGCGTCTAAGGCTGTTCAGGATTTATTTGAAAAATCACAGTAGATCTGAACATGATACCATAAACCAGAATGCATCCTTATTTGTAAAAATGGACACCTTTGAACCAGACAAGATACAACACTTGAAAACACAATAAACATTTATTGACAAGAGTCAAATTGACAATGAAATGGATTGATAACTGAGAATGCCCATGATTATCAAAGCAAGGTTTTCTGAAAGTAAATTCTGCTAAAAGACAAATTGTGCTTTTTCTTAATACACAAGTGATATCTTTTCAGACATATTGTGGTCTGTTAAACTTTACTTTTAAATATTCTTTTATATCCAATGACCATATGCCCTTAATAAATATACATGTATTTCCTTTTGTAACAATATAAAGATTAAGACGATAAACCAAAAACATTAACATGAATTGGAACTTGTTTTTATTAGCAACATATTTAGATCACCTGAGCACACACCGTTAGTGCTCAAGTGAGCTATTGTGATGGGTCAATGTTCGTCGTGTTATCCTTTGTGTGTCGTGCGTCAACTTTTGCTTGTTAACACTTCAGAGGCCACAAATTTAGTCCAATCTTTATCAAACTTGCTCAGAATGATCTTCTTGACTAGCGCTGGCTCAGTTTCATATATTGGCCATACTGGTTCAATAAAAAGGTTACTAGATCAATTTATAGAAAAACCTTGTTAACACTTCTGAGGCCCAAATTTCAGCCTAATCTTCATCAACCTTGCTCAGGATGATGCTCTTGACAAAAGCTAGCTTAAGTTTGTTTAAGGATCATTTTGGGTCAATAAGTAGGTCACTAAGAGAAA
>CM056598.1:5875437-5905437 GCA_029721355.1 Tegillarca granosa
TGATGTATATTTACTTTGATAACATCTTTAAATAACAGAATCCGTCAAACCATAGAACATGATTTGAGTTTTATTATTATTTAGGCTTGTAAAGAAGACAAGTAATAAATAAAGCAAAATTCAAATTTCTTGTTCTAACAAAGTAATTACGAACATTTTGAACAAGAAAATGGGGTTAATTAGTAATAGTATTCAGTGTATCAAAGCAAGGAAGGTAATTTCTACTGGATCCTAATCGATATGACTTCCGGGAACAGGTTTGGCATGTTCCATAAATCTCGATGACTAAAAAGGAAACGGCTTACATAACTACAAAACGAAAGAAATTTATTTAATTGAGTTGCGATTGACGATTAACTATGTTTTGTGAACGAAAACATTAGTATCTCGAAAGCCTATTAGGCTCATGAATAAAAAAAAATTAAAGGCGTAATAACGCGAAATAAAGGCGTAATAACGCGAATTGAAAGGCGTAATAACGCGAAATAAAGGCATAATAACGTGAATTTAAAGGCGAAATAACGCGAAATAAAGGCGTAATAACGCGAAATAAAGGCGTTATAACGCCTTTATTTCGCGTTATTACGCCTTTATTTCCCGTTATTACGCCTTTCAATTCGTCTTAAAACTTCTTATTTCGTTTTATGACGCAAGTTGCTTACCATAATGGTGTGGAGGTCCAGGGTTTAAAGGTCTATTTTCGCCCCATTACAAACATTATTAAAAGTGTGTGTGTGTGTGGGTGTGTGTGTGTGTGTGTGTGTGTGTGTGTGTGTCCTGCACATATACATTATATGTAATGTAATTAGTTTTTATATGTATAATTTCTATGAAAATTTAAAAAACTGTACATCATCCGATCCTGCGCTGAAATGAATAGTTATTTCTGAAACCGTTTCATATGTCGATTTTAAAGTTTTTTTTTCATAAAGAGTGTCATTTGTACACATGGCTATTTATGAATTAGATGCTGATTAACTTTTAATAGTGATTAAATGACATTTGTGTCTATCTTAGTTAATATGGATAGATCAATGTTTATTCACTTTCATTTGCTTAAGGCTGTCTAAAAGAATTTAAACTAAAATCAATCTGTTTGTGGACAGGGATATTAACCTTTTGAGAGAAACGATTCTCAAGGGAAGTGACTGCTCTATATATAGACAAAAAGGCATTATAACGCCTTTCACTTCGCATTATAACGCCTTTTAATTCGCGTTATTACGCCTTTATTTCGCGTTATTACGCCCTTCAATTCGCGTTATTATCGCCTTTCAAATCGCGTTATTACGCCTTTATTTCGCGTTATTACGCCTTTTCAATTCGCGTTATTACGCCTTATTTCGCGTTATTACGCCTTTCAATTCGGCGTTATTACGCCTTTATTTCGTGTTATTACGCCTTATTTCGCGTTATTACGCCTTTATTTCGCGTTATATTACGCCTTTTAAATTTTTTTTATTCATGAGCCTAATAGGCTTTCGTAGTATCTACATACAGAGTAACTTTTATTATCTTTCGTCTGCCAATTTAAGCACACAATGTGATCTGATGTATAAAGTTAATGAAATTCCGTACATATATTACTGCACTATTGGTTTAGTGACACTAGATTTAATACATACAGTTCAGTCCTTCGAGCAATATAAACACAAATTGCCTTCTATTAAATGAGGAAATTTTTTTTAAAAAAAAATAAATAAAAATAAAAATCCAAACAAACAAACAATAAAGAATGCCAAGAAAAGGTATGTACAATGTATTTTACAATAACCCGTGTATTCAAGAACACATCAACAAACTGAAAAAAAGAAAAAGAAAACAAAATCTAATCAAACACAACACTCGACTTTGTATTAGTATAGATCTAATCCTGTGGTGCGGTTATAGTGCTTTTAAAGGACCCCGAACACTCCCACTTTATTGGGCAACAAGTTGACCATACAAACACACTTTATAAATTTCTTAGTATAAATCTTAATATCCAAACAAAAGGCTACATACATAAGAAGGAAAATAAGAAAAATGAAATCAACATATAAACATGATATATCAAATACTTTAGCAACCACAATAAATAATAATGGATGGTTACAATGATTTGTGTTAGAACTAATTCACATTGGATCATTGAAGTTTTTCACTCAAGAGATTAAGACAGAGTTATGTAACTTGATAAATAATCTAACCAAGTGTATCATTGTTTTGTATCATAAAGCAAATATCGCACATAATTAAGATGCTAACAATTTTATTAGTCTATTGCATATAACATTCATTTTATCAGTCCGGATAATCAGGAGTGTCCGTTATGTTTGATTTGTATCAAATAAAGAAATCGTGGTTAGTGGGAAAGTTTTCACTGATTATGATTATTGATGAGTAATTTGTTTTTTGCATGGAAAAAGAAGGGAGAGTTGATATATCGTTCTTATTAAATAAATTTGCTATAATTATAAACTGACACCTGCATAATAATTTAAAAAACTAACTGCCGTTTGTACGACAAACAGTTATCAGAAAGACACTGAAAAAGGGGGAAAATTGTGGACGCTCTTAGACTCAAAATAGTTGCTGAAAATCAGAACGTAAAAATACTTTCACGTGTTCTTCTTTTGGCTTATATAAATTCCCTTCAGATACAATATATGAAACAGAAATGTAAAGAATACTAAAGGTTTTTCTGTCATTTAGGGTAATACCCGCATTTTGTAAACAGTATTGCCAATTTAATAACATACGGCCTAAAGGTATTCTATATTGTATTTTTATTTCATTTTCATTTTTACATATGTTTGGAAGGGGTATATAAACATGTTTTCTCTAATTTAAAAAAGAGATCAAATCGGATATCTAATTTGTCATGTCGTCTGCTAATTCAGATAAGCCATGGCATATGAAAGGTGGCCGCTTATTATGTTTATCACTCTCATTAATTCTAGGTGTCTACGGAAAGGATCACTGCCAAACTAACAACATCCTCTAAAATTGAAATCTTTTGTCATGAGCTAACTTATTTTTTTTTTTTTTCAAAATAATTCAGGTCATTTTCATTTAATCAGTTTTTTTCGTTTTAATTTTTAGGGCATTCTCCACATTCTTTAAAAACGTAATTGATACATATTCTTCCGTATTATTTGAATTTTGAGCGTTATTTCACATAGATACAAATTATTATAATAATATCCTGTTATAGAATGATGCATAGGAATTATAGATATTTTGTTTTATAAGAAAGGGTCAGTGTTCTTTCCGTAATGGGGAAGTAGTAAATAGGAAGAGGCACGGACATCTCCATCCGGAATTTGGGAAGATTTAAATTATCTAAATAGTCATGTCTTATAAACCTGATAATAAATCGTTAACCAATTAAGGTGAGGTGTCGACCTGGAATTAAATACCTGACAGTCTAAATAAACGGTTCCCTCATCAATTTGTCTGTTACACAGACGGTCACTTAACCCGAGTGACCTGGCATTAATAACTCACCTTCTTCACAAACAAAGTTACCATTCTTGACCTAATAATTAATTTAAAATCTGTGTATTTTTGCGAGATTTCAAAATACTCGCGGATTTATGATCTAATTTTTATCATTTTTGTAAGCTTTGACATTTGTGTTTGATTTTTTTCGGGAAAAGGTATAATCCAATGCCTAATTATTATAACAATTATGTGCTGTTTTTGAATTGTATTTACTCATAAAAATTAAAACGTAGCACTTGACACTTGAAATATTATTTATATTCATTAGTAATTAATGAGGGTGTTACAACAAAATATGTACTATGTCTACTATGTATTGTTTATTGTTATATTGAATTGTTTTACTTAAACCTCATGATTTAAAAGCGTATGATAAAATGCTGCATTTTGAGCATTGTGTTCGTTAAGTATCTATTTTTGCGGGTTGTAAGGCATTTTATTGCTAATTTAAGAACATTTGCATTTTTAAAAAAATGATATATACCATTTTGTAACTATTATCATAAATACAAATAAAAATTGTGTATGAATGCTTTTATATGATAAAGTTTTCAATAAAATTCGTTCATAACAGATACATAGAATATGAAAGAAGAAATACAAATATTATTTTTTATTTATTTGTTTTGATCAGTATTATTGAGACCCTCTAAATTACAAACAAAAATAAATACATTACGTTTTTTTGAACGAAAATTCAAAATAAAATAGCAAAACAAAAGTTATTTAATCTTCTTTTTATATATATTTTCAGATATTTGACTGCTCATTTTTATCAACCACCATTAGATACATACATAATGGATCGCCATTACTAACAGAAGACACGGTTAAATTACGAGTATACAAATTCACCGACAGTTCAACAGAAACAGAGACATTTCAGCTAGACATACGAATAGTGAATGCCAGTCATGATATTGTTGTAACACGTGGTTTAAGATCAGTAATCGTTCCCGAGTTCAATGGGATTTCTAATACAATTGATACATCCGTTATCCGATTTTATTACAGCGGTAACCAAAATGCATCATGTACTGTTGGGTTTTCAAATAGAAAATCAGTATGGCCTATTGCTGGGCATATAGTTTCATTTAGTGGGCAAACTAAATTAAAACAAAACGCTGTCAAAAGTGATTGCAGAGAATTTTTATATATGAACCTTCATTATGAACATGTGAGCGCACCTTCACCGGATGTTGATTTTCTTCCCTTGCATATTGAACTCTATGACCCTTCTCTCAGTGACGAAGTAATCGAGGAGAATTTTTATCTTCCAATACACATCAAAGGGGCTCTTCCAAACTCGCCCCCAATGTCTTCACACATGAATATGTATATGATGGACGTTGATCAGTTTGTTTTGTCCACAATGATACCTGGTGTGATAAAAGCAGTCGATTCAGAAACCAAAAACTCACAATTGGTGTATAATATTAGCCAACCGTTACGACAAGGAGAGGGTTATTTCGTTAATCTCGACGATCATACTATACCCATTTCTTCATTCCTTCAGGATGACTTGCAAAATCATAGAATAGCATATCAACCTCCAAATGCTAGCCATTTAGAGAGAAGAGTTTACGAATGTAAATTTGTCGTTTTTGACAGCCACTTTGCAAACAGTCTTGAAATTCTTCTTCACATTTCTGTACGACCTTCAGGTACAACTGCTCCAAGAATATCGTATCTTCGGGGTCTTGTATTATTAGAAGGACAATCTCGCCCAATAACAAACAGAAACATTCAGATTGTTGACCGTGATAATATAGACCGTGTAAGGATATATGTACGAGGCGGTTTACAATATGGTCGCCTGGAAATAAATGGCAGGCGAACTATGTCATTTTCTGTAAGGGACCTAGAGTCCGAAACTGTCATTTATTATCACGATGACAGCGATAGTACAAATGATCAGATAGATATACGTATAAGTGACGGAGTAAACACAGTTTTAGCTAATTTTCCTATCACTATCATTCCAAAGGATGACAGTCCACCATATATTGTAAATAACCTCGGTTTGGAGTTAAATGAGGGAGAGATACGCCGTATACGATCGCAAATGTTAATGGCTACAGATACAGATTCTGTTGATAAAAATATTGTTTATGACATCGTACAACCTCCTGGAGCAGGGGAAATTATTCGCAGGATTCGCCCTACAGACGTCGGTACAAGAGTAAATAAGTTTGTTCAGAGAGATGTAATAAAAGGACAAATATTTTATCGTCATTTTGGGCACGAGGTTTTCACAGATTCTTTTACGTTTAGGCTTAAAGATCACCAAGATCCTCCGAACAAATCCGGTCTTGAAACATTCCATATAAGAATTAAACCAGTAAATGAAAACCCTCCGCAGTTGTCACCGGAAGCAACACGATTAATGCACGTTCTAGAGTCAGATATTGCTTACATTACAACAGCTGAGCTTCAATACACCGACGTTGAGACAGATGACAATCAACTAACATATACCATTACGTCACCGCCATATTTTGTCTACAGTAACGGACCGGAAGATGCAGGCCGTATAATAGCGACTCATAATGTCTCTATGGTAATGAAAGACCCTAATTTAGCGCCAATCAGAACATTTAAACAAGAAGACATTAATCATATGAAAATTGCCTACATGCCACCGATGGATGATATTGGCCCACAAGCAAGGTTGGTCCGTTTTGTTTACACTGTGCAAGATTCTAACAGAAACAAGGTGCTTGGACAATATTTCGATATCGATATTCAACCTGTTAATAATCAGGCTCCTTCATTTGTAGCCTCTAAACTATTGGTAGAGGAAGGAGGAATCCTTGGAATATCGAACAATCAGCTCTCGGCTACTGATGCAGATACTATGCCCGAAGAACTAACTTTTATTTTAGATGAGGTTCCCTTATATGGCGTCATTCAAAAAAGCGGAAACTCCCTTGGTGAAGATGGAACGTTTACTTTAGAAGATTTACAAAGAGCAGATATCAGGTATTTCATAAAAATGTATTATTATTATTATGTTTTTACTTGAATCAGTTATTAAAGTATAATCATTTACAGGTAATATGAAATTGCCAGTTTAATTATTGAGACAACAACAAATAATTTACTGTACATAACATTTCTTATTTAATGACTTCAAAACTCGGCGTATAAGTGATGAGAAAAAATGACCTAGAATACATAAATAAAATTTAAAAAATAACAGTAAAATAAAATGCCATTTTTTCTTTATTTAAGAAAAAAGAATATTCAAAAAGAGATTTTTAAATATTATTAACATTACAAAATGTCTTAAATGTAAAATAGTAATATATAGCAATATTACACAATGCTATTATATTTTTCAAGGGTTCAGAATATCTTATTCTTATATAAATATTTATCATTTTATTCCTTCGACGTAAAAGTCAAATGTCTTATTGTATATAAGTTCAAGGCTGGTTTTGAATTTTTCCGATTGTCGTTTTTCACATTTTATATTTTCAGGTATGTTCATGGTGGATCTGACATGGAGCTGGATAGTTTTACATTAACAGTAAACGATGGCGTTAACAGAGCAACAAAAGTATTTACGGTTGATATCATACCGACTGACGACAGAGCACCACAGTTACGTGATAATCTTAGGTCAAGATTAATTGTATCAGAGGGTGGGGAAGCTGTCGTCACGTCTTCTGTTCTAGCTGCGACCGATGACGATACAGACGACAGCCAGTTGGTCTTTTTAATCGTCAAACAACCAAAACATGGTGTTATGCAATTAGATGGACAACCAGCAACGAAATTTACCCAACAGGAAGTAGAAGATAGGCATGTAAAATACATACATACTGGAGGTGAAATTGGAACGGTTTCAAGTCAAAGATTCCGTTACTCTGATCGTATCCGATCAAAATTATATGGCTTCTGCTGATCTTCCAGTTTATGATTTAAATATATCAATAACACCAGTTGACAATTCTAAACCAACAATAATTACAGGAAGGGAGGTGTTTGTAAATGAAAGTGGTAGCTTTACATTTACACCGGATGTAGTAACTGCAAAAGATCCTGATACGGCCCCTGAGAAAATAAGTTTTATGATTGTGAAGCAACCACAGTGGGGTTATGTGGAAAATGTAAAACCGAATCCAGGCTCAGAAAAATCAAATGCCGGAATTAGAATATCGTCATTTAAACTACAAGATATAATTGATAACACTATTAACTACGTTCAGTCGAACCATAGAGGAGTTGAACCCGTTTATGATGAACTCCAGTTTTATGCTACAGACGGCAGACTCCAATCTACGGTCGAAACATTTGGAATAAGAATAATTCCACAGAATGATGAGGAACCGGATATTATGCTAAAAGATTTTGTCGTTGATGAAGGTGGTAGCGTGATCATTGATAAATCGATGGTTGACGTCATTGACATGGATATGCCAAAAGATCAAATTCGATTATCTATCTCGCAACCACCAGAGCATGGCGACATCGTAGTTATGCTTCAAACGAAAAATGGCGATGTTGAGGCCGCGGTTCAAGATTTCTCCATTGATGAGCTACATAGTGGAATGCAATTAAAATATCGGCACGATGATTCGGAACATTTTAGAGACAATTTTGCTATAACAGTTTCGGACGGACGACATGAAGTTAAAAAGATGTGTAACATTACTATCAGTTCGATGAATGATGAAAGACCTGAGGTATCTAAAAATGCAGGTCTGCAACTTGAATACGGCGATTATGCGATGATATCAAGTATGTCTCTTCAATCCGTCGACCCAGACAATAGCGAAAATGAAATTTACTACATTCTGGTATCACTTCCAAGGAAAGGATCTCTCCAGTATTGCTCAAATCCATTCTCTCCAACCCGAGAATCAGAATGTGAAGATCTGGCTGTTGGCATGAATTTCACACAACATGACGTCGATATGAACCGTATACGTTACATTCATACCACTAGTATGGGGAGCAGTGAATCCGATTCTTTTCTTTTTCTATTGTCAGACGGTATTAACAAACGACAAGTAGAAACCTTCGAAATCAGAATAAGAAATTCTCAGAAAGCGAATTTAGCTCTGTTAAATAAAGGGTTAAATGTAAGGGAAGGAGAGCGAACTCCACTTAGTACGGCCAACCTATCGGCTTCAGATGAAAGTACCAAAGCAGAAGAAATAGTGTTCGCAATCATACGTCCACCATCACTAGGACAGATTGAGTATATCAATAAACCTCTTACTAGTATCAGTAGTTTTACACAACTTGATCTAGCAACAAGGCGTATAGTGTATAATCATTTGACAAAGAGTGACATAACAAAAGATTCTTTCACATTTACAGTGACTAATGGACTAAGTCAAGCCAAAGATGGAGAGTTTGTTATCACGATTGATCCATTAGATAGAATTCTTCCTTCATTGAAAGCGAATGAACTAATAGAGGTAGTTCAGGGTGGCGAGGTGCAGATTACGTCATCAAATCTGAGAGCACAAGATCCTGATACGTCAGAAATAAACGTGACCTACATTATTGCAAAACCTCCAACATACGGACATTTACTGAACAGAGATGTGGTTATTACGCGTTCCTTTACCCAACATGACATTGACCTTGGATATATAAGTTACGAAAGTGAAAGTTCACACACAGGACTTGCTAACTTCCTATTTACTATAACCGATGGGCGGCATGATGGATTCTTAGTTAATGGGACGCTTCACACAAAGCCAATTATCTGCAGTATCTTTGTCAAGCCTTTAGTAAACGATGCTCCTAAGTTACTCACAGTGAAATCTCCTGACACTTTAGAATATTTTGGAAGGGATAGATACGGTTTCCGATTGAATAACAGGAATTTAAAGGCAGTGGATTCTGACACGGTTAATAGTCGACTTATGTATGTTATGACGCGACGTCCTAGACATGGAAGAATTGAAAACGTTGCTACTAAACGTTATGTAAGAAGGCGGTTTTCTCAGAAAGACTTAGATGATAACAGCTTATTGTATATTGTGAATCAGAGAGATCAAGCTACCAACGATAGTTTCACGTTCAGACTTATAGACGGCAGGGGAAACAGCATAGACAATCAAAGGTAAGCGTTGCTTATTTTAAACTCTTTTATGAGCAGGATTCTCTTAACACTACACTGTTTTGTTAAAACTTACTTCTTAGCACAAACATTATTAAAATCGTTTTAAAAAGTGAAAAATCCGTAGAATAGACAACAAATAAATACATATTTATCATTTATAAAAAAAAAAACAAAGCTTATTAATAGTTGGGGCAATACGCAAACTTTGCTTTTGAATGCTTTTGACACACTGCAACATTTAACAGATTTCTCACTCTGAAGCCGATACAGTAACACACTGTATTAATAAATATTTTGTATTTTGATTTCATTGCAAGTTCCAAATGCCGCACAGGTCAAAGTCACCCCTGGCTTTAAATAATTCTATCTTTTAAGACATTTTATATAATTAATATATTTCATAATTAACTTTACATAAAATTACCAAGCATGTAGTTAAATGACTTGAAATGAGTTGAGATGATGGTTTAATTGCCTTTACAAGGAGACCTCCCCTTTTGAATGGCGATAAAACCTCGGCCCCATTTATAAAATTTTCTCCTTAAAGTTACAAAACAAAATATACAAAACTGTTTTTCGGTTGATATGTTTCATGCTTCAAGGTTAAGTTTATTGTAAATTTTGTTTCATTTTATTTGATAAAACTTCAAATTAAAAGAGTAAAGAATCTGTTGTAAAGAGTAAAAAAAACACGTTCCTTTTATTTTATTTATTTATTTTACCCGCGGCATAGAGTAAAATAATGTCGGACAACAATTTAAAAAAATGGAACAAGCAAATATTTTCATCTCGAAGTTAGAATGTATAGCTTATTTTGTGCTGTAATTTAACAGCTACCCAAACGAAATTGGAATCTTTTCAAGTTTGAGCCTTAATGCAGGCAGGCTGACTTTACATAAGAGGGTATTCCATGTTCTTTTCTTTAGGTTTAGTTTGATTCATATTCAAAGAAGTTATGCAACAAAATAAATGAATAGATAGATGAATAAATAAATATACTCAAAATTAAAATAAGACTTTTAAAAATAATTTTAGATTTCAAATGCGATGGTCCACAATCGAGTTTGTCAAGACATACATAGTAGTGTGTGAAGACATTGGTACATTAACAATTACCTTAAAACGAACTGGATCTCTTGAAGCCATGGCGTTTGTTGGTATATCCGTTAAGGAGATGTCGGCCAAGGAAGGAAGGGATTTTATACCTAGTACTGCACAACAGGTCCAGTTCAATCCAGGTAAAATAAAATACCTTTAATTAATGTTATTTGTCACCAACTCGTTCTATTGATTTACTTATTTTCATTATTATTATTATTATTATCATATACCAGTTTGAAATGGATTTTATTATTATGGTATATAACATTATTATTATTATTATTATTATTATTATTATTATTATTATTATTATTATTATTGAAATTTCAAGAGCGTCCATTTGAGTTTGTATGTAACTCGCATCAAATGTATAATCATATTTGGCTTAGCCATTAGATTTGTTTGTAATTTGCATTTCTTGTCATGAGCAAAACTGCTAGAAGCGACAAATTCCAAGAATATCGTTGCTAATTTTATTCAGTTTCAAATTCAGTTGTGCAGAAGCCAAACAACTCTTGGTATTTAAAAGCCTCTAACCAATCATTATTATAATAATTATACGTAAGTTTTTATGTACTAATGACATTTTTCTCATAAAACCTAATTTTGACAATTAACAAAGCCAAAACAATTAAAGTGATACGTTTTTATTTGCCGGGATCAATATTTGATCACTTTCGCTTTTACGTTCTACAGTAAGAGATTTGAATTTTTCTCTTCACAATTTTATGTTAAGATTGGGTTTTACCCAATGGCGGAATTCACAAATCCCTAAATTTCTGTTCAATTGGAAATTTTAATTTTATTTTGAGAATTTAAGTATTTTTAACAAACCATAAATAAACCAACAGAATATATCCGCCATAACAAATGTCAGAAAGAATACAGTTTTTGATGACGACACGGTCAAATAACGTCATTTGTTGTATGTGAATTGGTGAGATTTTAACTTTCAACACATGAAATCGTTGACAATTTATTTGTCTTAAAAAAATTTCATATTGATATAATAAATGCTTCTTTGAAAATTGTTTGCAAGCCGGCTACATTTGATTTAAGAGAAAAAAATTAAAAAAGCATATTGATAAGATTTTTTGTCGAAAAAAAAATACAAAGGTATTTTTAAAAAAATAAAATATGTCATGCTCTCAAGGCAAAATAAGATCGTTGAACCCTCTTGTACAATTACTCATCGAAATAGATTTTTTTAATGTTTAAGACTAAAACAATTGTGTTGTAGAAAAGAATGTGTTTATAAGTTTTAAGATGAAGACATATGAACATAGTGGCAACGGTCGTTTGTAACGTTTGTCATAGTTGACATAAACATTTGTACAAGGGACAGTAAAATGTTGAAACAATTTATATATGATGCATTACGTTTTGACCCTGTCTTATTAGTAACCGTTAAAGGTTTTATAATATCTCACATTTTTATGGCATTTTCATTTTTTTTTTTCACTTTTACTTTGTATTTTTGTGTCAGTAACAATAAATTGTAAGCATTTCGTCTAAATAGTATTTGACCCCGGAAGAAAATAAAAATTTGAACAATTATTTAGCCTCTCTCTCTCTCTCTCTCTCTCTCTCTCTCTCTCTCTCTCTCTCTCTCTCTCTCTCAAACTTTCAAACTTCGTAAACTTTTTAAAGAAGATAATACCTCTTCATACTTCAGAAGCTTTCGAAACGCACTTACTTTGTGATGTTTATCTCCTTTTGAAACAAATAGGCATGTCAGAAGCTACATGGGATGTCATTATACCTGACGATCGTCTACAGGAAAACAATGAAAAATTTAGACTTATGTTAGAAGAACCGGTTAATGGTGTTCTTGGAAAACGACAGAAGGTCAACATCCGAATAATAAATGCCGAGAATGGTAATATAGTACTCAAAGCATAAACATAAGTATGAAAACCGTCTTATAATGCTATGCATCTTTCCGCAAAACTGCGTCTGATTTTCAAGTGGCTATTTAAGATATTACAATAACTACAAAAAGTATAATGAAACCCCGTGATTTGTTCTTGATTTTAATATTTTTTAAATCTAATATTCACGTTCTCTCTCAATATATACATTTCAAGAGTATGTTACATTGCAACCACCCTTCACTTAATACAGGTATTTAAGTTTGCATTCTAACGTAAAATCCATGTATACCAAATTCTTTCAGGAATAAGTTTTATCAAATGGTCAACAATGTGTCTTTTTAAATAGACAATTTTAAACTCGATTTTTATCTTGCTTTGTTTATTTTGTTTGTTGTTTCTGTTTTTGCTCTACTGTCAGGAACGTGGTTTTCAGATAGTATTTAATTGATTTAAAGGCGAAAAAGAGAAGCCATCCAATTTTTTTAAAATTGTATGTCAAAATATAATTCATTATTGACATTGTTTTAAGAAATTTTTGTGTTTGAATGTATTTGTCAAACTTGACCTATCGATCTGTCTGAATATATGTCATTTCTGTATATAGGGGAATGTCCTCAGTATCTGGGAATGATCAGCAAAAATCACAAAGAAGTCATTGACATTGATGAGTTTTTCCTACCATCCAGTGAAAATAGACAAACAGACACGATAATACCGGTGGGTATTGTGCTTACTATGTCATGTTACTTTTAACATGTATAGGTTTTTTTCAAGACCATGGAGTCAAATCACGTTGTTTATTGTGGACGGTTAGCCAAATATGCAAATAACAGCATTGTCATGCGTCATCCATCGTTCGTCCGGTTTGTTGGAGTCCATTTGAATTTGCGAAGCCGATTGACCAGGAGCTTTATTTAAAGTTAGATTGACCCTAAATAGTAAAGAACTTTATATATGGCCATTTTAAAACCGAAAGCCAAAAAACTATCAACTCAATTCATATATATATATATATTGCATTAAGTCCTACTAATTTCACGAATCGGGATGACCTTCACATCTATTCAAGGTCTAATTGATTGCAAATAGAATAACATTTAAACATTGACTTTTAATAAAACGACAAGCATTGGGTTGTACTTAAGCTTACGTTGGGTTTCTATAGAAACATTTAATATCCTCTTTTTATGAACCAAAAAGACTAATAGCATGGAATTTAAATTTTACAAAAAGCGCAGCCTTACAAAGTTTGTGAACTGTTTACTTTGTTTTTCATTCGAATCATAATTATCCTAAATGATTTAACTATCAAACATATTGTTATCGAGAACTAAGCAATCTATGCACTCGAAATATATATATATACGAATCCCTATCACGCTGGTTTACTTTAACCTTCTTGTCATTAACCCAAAGTCTTTCAAGCCTGAAACTACATATTATTTCATTTGGATGTAACAAGTTTGTAAACCTGATTGACATTGAGATTTATTAATATTTCAGTGTAAATGTAATTAATTTGTACAAATCTTTTTTAAAAAACATATGATTTTACTATTAAAAAGACACAGTAATGAATATTTATTTAATAGTACCCTTTGTACAATTTTTGGCATGTTTTGAAGTAATAAAATGAATTTATCTATAAGTTTGCTTAGATATCATATCACTGAGACATTGGTTCTTCCATATTTGCAGAATATAACGTTCGTTTACCAAAATATAATTATCCACTCTCCAATATATATTTACCGTTACATTAAAAAACTAATAGTATACTCATGTAAAATACAATGTACCATAACAAACTATTTATCATTATTATTATTCTAGTTCGAATCATTCAAGACGTCACAATCACAGAGACAAAATCCTTTTGATAACACTTACAATACCGATCCTCGTCAGTCATCTGATTCCGGTGATGCCAATGCAGATGACAATGAAGCTACAGAAAATACAAAATCTAACAAAAAATCTAAATCTAGAAGAAGAAAGAAGGGCAAGAAAAACAAAGGAAGAAAAAACAAGAAGAGAAGAAGAAATGGAAATACAAAGACAAAAAAGAGTAAAAAGAACCCAGCTTCTCCTGACGCAAATAATGATTCTACTGACCAATCGACATTTTCAAAGCTTCAGAAACCAGCTCTTACTATACAGGTCTGTAGAACATGTATGAACTAGCTTTCACAATACAGGTTTGTAAAACATGTATAAACCATCACTTAAACATGTTTATACCAGCTCTTACAATACAGGTTCGTAGAACATATATATATACCAGCTATTACATTACAGGTATGTAGAACATGTATAAACCAGTTCTTACAATACAGGTTTGTAGAACATGTATAAACCAGTTCTTAAAATACATGTTTGTGGAACACGTATAAACCACCTCTTACAATACAGGTTTGTAGAACATGTATAAATCACATCTTACAATACAGGTTTGTGGAACATGTATAAACAAGCTCTTACAATACAGGTTTGTAGAACATATATATACCAGCTATTACATTACAGGTATGTAGAACATGTATAAACCACCTCTTACAATACAGGTTTGTGGAACATGTATAAACCAGTTCTTACAATACATGTTTGTGGAACATGTATAAACCAGCTCTTACAATATAGGTTTGTGGAACATGTATATACCAGCTCTTACAATACAGGTTTGTAAAACATGTATAAACCAGCTCTTACAATACAGGTCTGTAGAACATGTATATATCAGCTCTTACAATATAGGTTTGTAGAACATGTATAAACCAGCTCTTACAATACAAGTTTGTAGAACATATATATACCAGCTATTACAATACAGGTATGTAGAACATGTGAATATCAGCTCTTACGATACAGGTTTGTAGAGCATGTATAAACCAGCTCTTACAATACAGGTTTGTAGAACATGTATAAACCAGTTCTTACAATACATGTTTGTGGAACATGTATAAACCAGCTCTTACAATATAGGTTTGTGGAACATGTATCAAACAGCTCTTACAATACAGATTTGTAGATCATGTTTACAGGTACTGGGATTATGGATCGCAGGCATGCAAGATTTGATGTTGTAGAGGTAGAACTTTTAATAAATATTTCATTAAGTAATGCCTGCTGTCTTATAAGGTTACCAAAAAACAAACATTACAGAAAGGATGATTCTCAAAAAGCCGAGGCTTCATAATTTAAAATTTGTCACAATAATATTTTCACTGTAAACATAAAAAAGAGAGTACCAAAATGAAACGGTTTTGAATATTATAAGTATGATAAAACATTACATTACGTGTTTAAACATACATTTCAGAATACTGCATTCCGTATACTTCCATACAAAAACGAAAAAATTTGATAGAAATAACTGTGTTTTTCAATTACTACACATAGAGCTCATTCCTCTCCATCAAAGATATTTTGACTAATAAAACTTCTATATTTTATCTTCTGTTTGCAAAGTTTGGTTGATGGAGAGGGATGCGCTGACTTTGAAATTTGGGGATAAAGGTAAAACACATTACCCCTTAATCGCCCCAAACAATATACATACTTGATATTAGCTAGCAAACAATTTCCATATCATCTACGCTAGCTGTGTGGTATAACGTAGTGAATGATAACCTCAAAGTCTTGGGTTCGAGTCTTATATTTCGACTGGTTTTTTATTTTGTTTTGATATATTTTATAGTTTTTCATTTTTACAATATTTTTCTAATTAAAACGCAGCGTAAGTGCTTCATCAACAAATAAGCCAATTAAATTATACACTGCTCATCTGAGCATATTATTAAATAGTTTCAAAACATGTCGTATATATCTAACAACGTTATAATCAATCATCAGGCCACTGGTCAATACACGTGCGTTTCTTATACAAGTTTAAGGTATACGAAGCAGCATTATAAAGCATATAACACGGAACTACGTGTATTATCATTGCAATATAGGCGCTGCATTAGTTGACGGAAATCATTTATTGTGAATTATGCTCTTCAGAATAACGGGTAATAATAGTGAGAAAATTACTAATGACACATTTTCATTTTTGTCATTGTAACAATTTTGAGATGCCTTCATTACGTTATGTTATATAGGTACGTTAGGCTAAAATTAATTCGCATTTGGCCTCCAGTCGATGTTGGATATAGAGGTCTGCGAAAGGTGTTCCCTTGTTTCTTTGCATTTTTCCCCGGCTTTTTGAGACTCATTCTTTACAAAGTTATTTTTGTATTGAGATTTCGTCAATGAGCATAAATATAAGCTGTATCTACAGAAAGGACAGTTTACAAGTGTGATTTTTGGAGACTTATACAAGTTACATAATCTCAATTAGATCGAAAATAAATTTATCTAAATTGCAATAGTGGCTCTAACTATGATTTGTTTACTTTGTATAGCAGAAACAGCGAACAAAACGGCTTTATAATATTTCTGACTATAAAACTATAGAAATATTATTTCCATACCATATTTCAGGCTCCACAGCAGTGTACACAAACAACTAGAGGACTTTTACATTTTGACAAGTTTAGTCAGAGAATGTACAAATGTGATGGTACAATTTGGAGAGCATGGAATCCAGACACAAATGAAGAACAGACTACGTCACCTGTAACGACATGTCCTCAAGGTTATTTTTTTTTCAAAAAATGCTTGTATTCTAAAAATGTCATCTGTAATTATGTCCCAAAAAGGAGGTGGAGTAAAGTTAACCCTTGTCTTGAGCATTTTCGGAGACAAATATTTCATGGAACGTTAAGGGGTGGAATTTTGCTGGTCTTCTAGACGGGTTAATGGTTTAGCCACATTTCACTTCAGTTGACAGATGTTATTTATTCTTGATGGCTCTTTTTGTTTTATTTTCATTGACATGAGGTAAGGTTTTACAGAAAATCGCTAAAATTATGTATTTTTGTTATTCCTTTACCTGACAAACTAGTGTAATACATAGCAAGTCGATACAAAGGAAATGTTACTGTTCAGCTAAATACCACCTGCATTATTATAAGTGCTGTACTGTTCTGTAGGCAACAAGTTCTGACTTGGCTTAGCATGGAACAGTTTATAGTGTCAATAATTTGAAATATATATATGTGTGTGTGTGTGTGTGTGTGTGTGTGTTCTGTCAAATTGAAGTAACGATCATATATTTTACAGAATGGTCAGAGTATAAAGGAAGATGTTATAGGTATGTTGATGAATTGAAGAATTGGGAAGAAGCAGAAAAACACTGTGGACTAACAAATAACGGTCACTTGACCAGTGTCCAGTCAAGAAAACATTACACCTGGCTGCTTAATCTCACTGGCAAAAATTCATTCTGGATTGGTAAGCCAAATTTATTTCTTGTAAGAGAAATATTGGTTATTTTTATCCAATAGAATATTTAAGTGTGTTTTATTAGGAATTAATTTGATTTTTACAATGTCTGATTTATTTTTTGTTTATCTTTTTCATATGATACAACGTTTTAACAACTTTTTTGTATGTTTTAGTTAACATTTCCTAAAATTAGCTAAAATAGTAATTTTGATTTTTACTTTTTTTTTCGGAAAACTCTAATGATTGAAAACGTTTGTGACCTATGCTCCACAGAGTATAAAATGTTTAAGCAAGTAAGTATGTAAGTAAGTAATCGTTTGGAAACATAATTAATATTAATCTCATTATTTTTACAGGTCTAAATGACAGGCGACAGACAAAAGTTTGGGAATACACCAATGGTGAGGCGGTTACATACACGCGGTGGGCGCGTGGGCGCCCGCGTGTGAGACGTACAGTTCACAAGAAAAATTGCGTTTTAGTAAACAAGAGAAGGAAATGGAAAAATAAATTGTGTAATAAAAC
This sequence comes from Tegillarca granosa, assembly GCA_029721355.1. Taxonomy (NCBI): domain Eukaryota; kingdom Metazoa; phylum Mollusca; class Bivalvia; order Arcoida; family Arcidae; genus Tegillarca; species Tegillarca granosa. The sequence goes on from CM056598.1 coordinate 5,893,840, forward strand.
TTCTAAAAGGTTTATCTGTGAAATTTCCCTTTCCAAATCATCTCAAAGTACCAAACCAAAAAGACATACAGTTCGTAGCAGACGACAGAAAAATACTCGAGGGATATTCAATGGATTTTGATTTGACACGACGTAATAATGACGTAAATTTATGTGAAAACAGGGTTTATTGTTGTATTTATTTTTAGTTTTACTAGCATGATTAAGTTACTGTCCTAAATGAAGTAGGAAGTGAACTTTCATTCCCATAGTGCTAAGGGAAAGAACTCGTGTAATTTTCTCATGATATGTGTTTTTCCTGTGGAAAAAAGAATAGTTCTTGACAGATGAAAAAAGTAATTGTGTTAGTGCTGCTTGAAATTCATTTAAAGGGATGTGAAAAATTTTCCTTCAACAATTTTTAAATAGACTACCGTTGTGTAGGCTGATATACAGAAAGGCATTTTTATCAAAACAGAACTTTTTTAAGACTATATAAGCCCGTGAAGGTAGATGTGACAGGGGGAAGATGTGGCGTCAATAACTGTAGAAGGAAAAGAGACAATATGATTGTATAACAGTAGAGTTTTTAGTAAATGGACAGTAAGATAGTTGCATTGGAATTGATTGCAAATTGAGATAGAATAATTAAACAGTGTGAGATTGGGGCAATAGATATTGAGATAATGACTATTAAAAAATGGTTACATAATTTGAAAAAAAAATATGAATGGAACGTGGAACAATGAGATAAAGTATCTGAAAAAGGATGGAAATATAATATAAAGGAGTTTGATTAAATGATAAGATAATGAATTTTAAGGAAATGCTTCAGCAATAATTTAAGTAAATGGCAATGAAGCGATATTGGACATAGCTCGAAAAAAATACTGAAAACAGCATAATTATTTTATTTGTTCTTTTTGTTATATATTACCTGTATATGTATTAACAAATTTGTCCTATATTGTTGGCAATAATGTGGTCAGGTCAGTAAGATATAGTTAGAATTATAGATATTCTAATTTAAGTACAATGTAATTTTATTTTTGCATAATTTTTTTTTGTACTGCTTAGTGAAATCCTTGTATCTTCAGAAATGTCTTGGTCTAACGTTTGTGTTATTGATTAAGTTATATTTCTCAATCTTTTTGTGAACTCATTATAAACACTAATATGTAATTTTTTTTATAAAAATCATCCGTCGCAATTGCTAGAATTGCGACAATTTATAAAAACTAAACTTTTTACTTTTTCTTAACCCGAGAGAATTAGTTCGGCGTAGGAATAAAGTCATTGGGTATGATCCTATGACAATCATAAGATCTCATTTAAATTGTTAGGTTATCGAATCTTTCTAGGTTTTTCTGATTGTAATTTTTCGGCAAGTCTCGGCAAAGCTCGAAACCTTTAATTCCTCACTTGACCAGAATTTGTATAGAGTTGGAATGCGTCTTTTTGCGCAAATTCGGTTTGTAAGTGCAATATTCTACCTTTTTATATCAACATGGGGTAAGGTAAATATCAAATCATTTATGAAAAATGTTATTTATTATAAAACCTTTGGATTTTTCATATCGGTTTTACATTGCTATTTAGGTCACTTATAAAACCTTTAATTCTTACATTTTAATCTGCGTTTCTAAAGGAATATTGCCATAACTCGTGTCAAATGAATGACTGCCATCTAAAGTCTTTTATAACGGAAGTGATCGTTTATGTTCTCATGAGTTCGTCACGTGGGAAGAATCTTAAATCTTTTTTATTGATCTACTTTATTACTCATAAAGTAACATTTACTTATATTTGAAAAATCAGTCTAAAAACTTGTAAGATGGTATTAATTAAGCGCTTATAATCCTCTTATACTCGTCGCAATCCCGAACTTACTACTGTTGGAAAAGACATTAGTTCATTAATTCCATGTATATTTCATGTTTAAATGTAATATTGTTGGTTCATCTCAAATATTCATCTGAAGAAAAACCTTTCGTGTATATTGCCTAAAGCTTATATTTCTTGTTTATTTATTTCTTATATCTTGTAAATTTCTTCAGTATTACATTGAATTTACTGTAAAAACCGAAATATCGAATGAAAGAGCAAACGGATAATCCAATATAATTCTTTATTTTTGACAAAACTAAAAGATGGATATTTATACATGCTTGTTCAGAAAAAAACTACTTTAGACACTTCCCTAGCCTCGTACATCATGGACTTGTGAAGTCTTGTATCTAGCGATTTATCTAAGCATTTATCTTATAATGCTAGACTGATGAATAGAAAAGGTTTCAAAAAGACATAGGGTTAGGATTGTAACAGTCAGTTTTGAAGAATTAAATTTAATTTCAGGAAGTAAACCGGCATGTATATAAGACATAGTTCTACGTTGTATATATCGGTATAGTTAAAGAAACGATAGCATTATGATATTATTGTATCAAGGTGGTTGTATATGTTCTTTTGTTTTGGACAACATTGCTCTTGTGGATTACTTTGCCGACAGAAACATAATAAAACATTTATAACATTTACATTTCTTTTGTTATGTATGCAAAACTGATAGATTCTGAGCATCGCCATTACGTGCTTTACCAAACATCAACAAATAAAAAATATTGTATTTATTTTTCACTTTCACATCTTGCTTAATACATATCGCAAACAAAATATTGCTAGCAAACAGGCTTACATTCTTTCATTGTTTGATTTGTGGTTGACACAGTTGTTGTTGCTTGTGATACCAGATATGCTAGGAAAAGAAACAATATCTTTAGAAACAATGTGTTATGTAGTGTCCAGTGCCCGTGTAACACAATAGGTTTTATAAAAATAATCATCTAAGTAAAATGAAACAAGCGTTATAAAAGTCATTATATATATATATATATATATATATATATATATATATATATATATATATATATATATATATATATATGTATGTATGTATGTATGTATGTATGTATGTATGTATGTATATTGTAATGTGATGACGGTTATCTCTCTTTACTTATACTCCGTAATGTTCTTGAATATTATTGGGATAAATTGGCAAACACTTTAGACATTAGAATGTATTTTGTGTTTAATAGAATTCTGCGAAAGCTGCGAAATGATTTAAATACAGAACAGATGAATAGACAAATTTTTAATAAAGTACTACTTCACTTTAACCAAGAAGATGACTGGAATTGCCAACATCTTACTATGAGGCATATATCGAAATATTTTAAAATTTCGAGTATCTCCTTTTATCTGTCCAGTAGCCTTCAGAAAAAAAAATAAACGGAAACGGTAATTTAATTGGTGAAAGTATTGTTGAAAAAAAACCGGAGAACTTCACTGCTATGTTGAGGTTATTTTTCAGAACTGAGAGATTATCTACAATTATGAGAGGGAATTTTCAAAAGGGCATACCTTTTAAGAACGGCTGCAATTGTGATGCCATTATTTCAGACGACTACAATTGTGAGGGTATTATTTTTGAAGGATGAAATGTCAGAAGTATTATTACAAAGGGGTTAAATGGTGAGGAAATTATTTTGGAAGAATTGGCAATGGCGTTGGCGTCGGTTATATTTCATAAAGCTACAATTTGTGGGGTTATAATTCAGAAGGCTGCAATTGAGAGGTTATTTTTCAGAAGGTTAATATTTTGGGAGTATTTGTCAGAAAGCTGCAATTTTGGGAGTATTTTTCGGAAGGCTGCAATTTTTGGAGTATTTTTCGGAAGGCTGCAATTTTGGGAGTATTTTTCAGAAGGCTGCAATTTTCGGAGTATTTGTCTTAAGGCTGCAATTTTGGAAGTATTTTTCAAACAGGCTGCAATTGTGGTAAAAGTTTTCAAGAAGGCTGCAATTGTCAAGACGTTATTTCAAAAGTAATGGACAGCGTACATATTTATTCAATGTTGAGGGTATAATGAAGAAAATACAGACACCTTTAAAGAAGAAACAAGACAGACATTTAACAATTAAAACTGTTCTCTAAGAAACGCAGTTCATAAGTAGATAAGGTATACAGAAGTGGTTTGCTTCAGAAATTTCCAGAAGATGGATAGAATAAAACGGAAACTATTATGAAACAATACCAATTGACAAATTAACTTCTCACAACAAAACAAATATCCTAATTATCGCTATAACAAAATATTATACATCGTCAGGTTAATTGTTTTTGTGTTGAGGTATTTATCACATTTTCATAACAATCCTTCCGATTGTAGTATAAATGCAAAATATTGGAGTAGATACTTCAGTTATAAAGGAGCAACTTAAAGCAAGGTATCGAGGTATCTTCAGGCGGTAAGTTTATTTTTAAATCTATTTTTTTTTTAAATATTTCAGTAGCATCGGCCATAGTCAAACAAACGTGCGAGTCAATTATATTAATGTTTACTACTAAAGCGGAAATGCATTTCCAGATATGTAATTACTAATAGCTAACACAACATAAAACAGGAAACAGCAACCAAATGGAATAAACACACACACACACACACACACACACACACACACACACACACACACATATATATATATATATATGGTCTCAAGTTTATGTTTAACAAGACTAGAAATGTTTTAACAAAATCTTACATAAGGTAAGTTTGCTGAATGCTGGTTTTTTGTAACCTCGACATTTCATCTAGCTATTTCTTTAGTTACTTTTCTTATCAATTTCGAAGGTGAGGAAATTTATGCAGTTTTCGTATCTATATTTTACAAGTTTGCGCTTATGTCAACCTTAAGAGTGATAGTGCTGTTATATTATATATTTTTTTTAATTTTCTGAATTAATTATTCAAATTATCAAATTACTTTTTTTGAACCTCTTTTCAAAAAATGTAAAAAAACTATAATATTACAGTACACTTTTCTACTGTGTTGCAGACAAAAACCACAGACCATTATACTTGTATTGAACGGAACAGAAGATGCCTATGCCAGGGAAAACCAATTCTATTTTTGTTTGACATGAGTTTAATTTACATTTTATTTTGAAATAGGAAATCACGACAAATTATCAACAAATAAGTTTACACTAAAAAGCATATTTCTGTTAGATAACCTTTAAACAATTTCACAATAATGTTAACGGAGTTTCAGATGTACTAGCTAAATTAGCTCATAGTTGATAGCTCAGTTGTTAAAGTGCTCGCTTCGTATGTGGGAGGTCAAGGTTCAAACCCCGGTCAGGTTTGACTAACACTTAAAAATTGGTAGTGTTTGTTCTATCGCCAAGCATTCGGCATTTAAAAATGAAAGTCATGGGGTACTTTGGAGGAGACCTTAAAAACCGTTGCCCCGTGTCACGGCAGACGTAGCTCGCTAAAGAACCATTCCTGCAAATTGCCCTTAGCACATTGCAAATGTCAAAATTTCTGCCACTTCACCTGCTGGTGACGTCTCGATATACGTAAAATATTAGACTGGGACATAAAACCATATTAAAACAAACAAACAAACAAATCATAGTTGATAGAATTTTGGATATAACGTCAAGCAACTAAATCTGTTTATAGTGATGAATCCATTGTGTAACCATTCCATCATCATTTGGCAATTACGAAAGCAATAATTTTCATGTACAGATTAATTGACTGTTATTATCACCCGAAGAAAAGGCGAACTAAATAATTATCTAACACTTTTAATTGCAATTCAGGGTCAATAAGTACTCGAGACAACATTCTGCTTTTACGCCGTTTGTCAGCTCTAGCTATTGTCAAGTAAATCCTTTCCTGCATCTCTTTATATTCAGTTTCAAATATATCTTCACAGAAATTATAATATTAAGAATTTAAAAAACAAACTGAACTTTAAAACACATATCAGTCAAATCAGTCAGCCAGTCAGTTTAGTTTATCAGTCAGTCAGTCTGTCAGTCAGATCATTCATTCAGTCAGTCAGTCAGATCGGTCAGTCAGTCACTCACTCAGTCAGATCAGTTAATCAGCCAGTCAGTCAGTCAGATCGGTAAGTCAGTCAGTCAGTCTGTCAGATCAGTTAATTAGTAAGTCAATCAGATCAGTCATATCAGATCGGTCAGTCAGATATTTCCTTTATCGGCAGAACAAAACTTTAATATCGTATTAATTAAAATCATCGATTCATTTAACTAAAAGATATGACAACTATCTGCCACAGTTTACTGTCTTGGTGTTTAAACAAAATTACGTTTGCTAGAAAACTTTGATGATTGTGTACTAATGAAAAAATATAGATTTATGTTTATATATTTACGCTAATCGAACTTGGAAATATACTAAAAATATCGGTACTTTGAAACAGGCAACTTGAATATTAAGGCTCGAGAAGATACATGTATACAAACATAACTGTACTAAGAAATAAACACTTTTTACATCATACATTACGTATAGTTTATGTAAGCTTTTTTCTGATGAATAATGAAACAAGATTTTGCCGATCAAATTAAAATTTAGAAATACAGAGAAAGTGATACTCGTTTTAAAAATTGTATTTTTTTCCCATTCAAATACCAGCACTGAAAAGTTACCACAAACATGAATCTAGAAACAAAAAATACTTCCATTGAATGTTTCAAAAGATCCGAGCCTTTTTTTCTTTTCTTTTCTTTTCTTTTCATATTGAAAATAGATAAAATAAAATTATTCATCGCGACGATTTAAACTTTAAAAAAAAGACTTTATGAATTAAACAGTTAGCACGCTTACCTTTGCGCCAATGATTTTCTCGTTATGTGACGTTCTATTTTAATACATGTCCGTGCTTTGCTGTATTGTTTTTGATAAGGTCTTTATTTCAAAGTCTTAGATTCCAATTTTATACTTATGTGATAAATAACAAAAGTATTAAATGCTCCAGGAAAGCTCTCTCTCTCTCTCTCTCTCTCTCTCTCTCTCTCTCTCTCTCTCTCTCTCTCTCTCTCTCTCTCTCTCTCTCTCTCTCTCTCTCTCTCTCCTGATCAGGTCTCCACTCTTTTTAAAAGAATTATTAAGTGATTTATTTCACGCTTCTAAATTCTGGATTATTATTTTACGAAAATCTTTTTGAAATTTAAAAAAACCCAAAATATTCATTCAAATCCCATTCTATGGTATTAAAATAAATTTGTTTGGTGATAATACTGTTTTAAATTCCGAACATAGGATATATAGTGCAAATATTAAATAGTAATTTTACACAGACGTAGATACTACGCCAATTTACATAAACATTGCATTTTTACATTTAGTTCATTTTTTAACATTTTAATCGATATTTCTATTCTATAATCGTGCATGCTTTACTAAGGTTAAACTCAACTCGACATTCTGAATGGAGGCAAAAGTGATATTTATTATTATTATTATTATTATTATTTATTTATTTATTTATTTATTTATTTATTTATTTATTTATTTATTTATTTATTTATTTATTTATTTATTGTATTTGAGTCGTTTTCATAGCTAGACACACTTTAAATAGTTCTCCCAGATAATGCCACAATATACTTAGTTGTTACTTTGACGGTTAATGTGTCTTTGAAACTAGTTTTATCTAAAGAGTAAATGACATCAGTCACTTTCCGTCATTGTGAAAGCTGTCAGATATCATTCTGAATATTATATAAATCTTTTAAATTTTATTTTAGTTCACTATTTGTTCAAAATGTTTGATTAATATCGCCTAGTTTTGCTAAGGTTTTAATGCTAAGCGACTTCATATTACATGCTAACATGAACTCGCTTTTATAAAAGAAGCATCTTCATAAGACTGCACAATGCTATTTGCTAGATCGCTACTTGAAATACACACAATAGTTATTTCAGTCTAGAAGAGTGGATTGGAGTAATGGTGTTTTACGCCCAAGTCAAGCTTCTTTAACTTATTTCGAGGCGGTCAGTTCTGAGATGGTGGAGGAAACCGGAGTGGCCGGAGAAACCACCGACCTTCGGCAAGCGGACTGACAAACTTTCTCACACTAGGATTTATACCGAGTGGGATTCGAACCCAGGTAGTGAGAGCGTTAGTTGGCGCTTTAGACCACTCGGTCCTCACTCTAGAAGAAACATAGAATAAGAAAAATGATTTATATATTTGATACATAACCTTACATACAAAACACGTTGATTTTACATCGTATCACGTGAATATATATTCACTGTCAATTTTCTGTTCTTTTACAGGTGGTTGATTATGGAACCTCTAACGAATAGTTCAGATTTGTGGAAACAAAATGCTAATTTTACTACAGGTGAAAGTCAACTTCTGAAGACTATAGAATCATTGCAATGTGGTATTGGAATTCTGATCGCATTGATAAATCTTGTTGGTATAATTGGTCTTTGGAGAACCCAGAAGATAGCGAAACAAGTAAAGGCATTAGCGATTAACATTGCCTTCTCAGATCTGGCGAGCGGATTGGTAATGGTCATTTCTTATTTCCATATCCAGTTCTCGTGGAACTCTGAGGATATGTGGAACTGTCATCCACGAAGATATCTCACTGTATTGTTTATTCTGTCGGCTCTGTTCTCAGCTACCTCACTGGCTATTGATAGATTTATTAGTGTCAAGTTTACTATGAAGTATCAGTTGCACATTACAATTAGGAAAACTATAGCTTTCTGTATATTGCTGTGGATCACTGCAAACCTGTTTACTGTTATATATAGTTCCGGCTATGTTGATTGTACAACTATCTTCCTCGATTCATTCCAGCGTGTATTTTTCATCATTAGTGTAGTTCCTTGTTTATGTCTTATTTTGGTTTCATATATTGGTATAATCTTAGTCACACGAAAAACAATAGCACGGATTTCCACAATCGATGTTCGATCACGGCGAAATATGCTGAGACAAAATCTCAAACCATCTTTGAAGATAGTCGCAATATCCTGTGTCTACATAATGACTTATTTGTCCTTGGTCACTCTTCTTATCATTATGTCCATTAATCCAGAAATCAAGAGGGAAGATATTTTAATGACTTTTGGTTTTGTCATTTTGTCGTTTCAATGGCTGATTAATCCATTTATCTATGCTTGGAGATTCAAAGAATTCAGGATACAGATGTTATTTATATTTTGTTACTGCAAAAAAGATCTACGTGAAAAGGCCATAAAGATGAGAAAAGTCTTACTAGAACCGTATATGGAGAGCTATAATTTAAGACCCCGAAGACTCTCTAATGTATAGCATAACATGTTATCAAATGACTATTACGTCATCTACTCGGCAATTGACATGATAAGGAATCATTTCTTCGTAAGCCATCATTTGGCAGAATTTTTAAGCAAAGCTGGTTACCACTGGTTAGTTAATAATTTTAGTGACATAGCCTTCACTACTTAATAAAAACTCACATTTAAAATTGAAATAAAACCTATAGAAATGAACCAACGACCATTTAAACTTACACGTGCGCGCGCATGTGTGTGTGTGTGTGTGTGTGTGTGTGTGTGTGTTTATTGCATTCAATGTTCAGTGTAAATACATACATTCAACATGTAATTAATCAGCAGTTTGTAACAAAATTTAAAAAATAATTAAAAATTACTATGTAATTTGAATAAACTTTGCCATGAAAAATTCTGCTGTTTGTTTTTATTTTAATTATACAATATACAATATGTAATGCACATAAACATCAAATACTAGTATATAAAGACTATTACATGGCTTTTTCCATAAAGTGTAAAATGTTATGTTTTTATTATACAAAGAAAGAAGAAAATGCGGAATAATAAATATATCATTTTTATGTTTTTCTTCAGGACTTGAGCAACTGTAGTATTGTCTTTGGACTTGGGAGCTTCGCCTTCGGCTGAAACAGCATTCTCTCAAGAAAATGCAATAGTAGCATAATAGTACTAAATGTTGTAATAGCTTTCCATCCACGGTTTGATTGGAGATGTGCATCTCATACAAAATAATCGAAAAACACAGAAAATATACAGAAATTTAAATATAATTTTACATGCTACACAACAATATTAGATAGGATATATATAAATGACGTAATCTGGTGGCATGCTTTTAGTTCAACAGCAAATAATGCGGACGATCATGTGATTGGACAAGCGATTGTGACTTTGGTCAAACGGTGTAACACTCGCACGCAGACGTGAATGGACGAAATGTTTTTTTTTCGGCTGCAGGCTTTCAATCAAACAGCAAATGAAGGATTTTCAATACGTCAAAGTGTATTTACCGGCACGCGGTAAGACGCCCAACCCTTGTATGGGAAGTAGTATTATCAATTGCAATGAAAACAACCCTTGTATGGGAAGTAGTATTATCAATTGCAATGAAAACATATATCTTAAAGCTCTTATTCATTAAACATATACTAAGGTTGTTGTTTTTTTCAATTGACAGTACCAAAGCCAATCCACATGTTCATATTGTGTGAGTATTCTGATTTTCTTCTTTTTTATTTTGTAATTGATATAGATAGTTTTTTTTTTTTTTGTATAGGGCCTATATTAAATCATTTAAGGATAGAAATCCATTTAAATAAAAAATGAAAAACGTTATAATTCCTCAACATGCAATGACAAAAGGTTAACTAGACCCTCAACGTGTTCTCTTATTACTCTCCTTATTATGCATGTGTGTAGGTTCTTGCTAATTTTGTACAATTTCGTATAATTTGTAATGTTTTTAATGATTGTTTTACTGATGATCTGTACTTAAAGGTTACCAGTCACCAAAAAACATAGCGGTTTTCTCTGAAAGGTTACATTATAAAGAGTTGATTTTGCGGCAAACAATTTTTAAAAAATAAAAAACCTTTTCAGACGTAAATTGTAATCTTTAAGAAAGCGGAAACTATGGTATTATCGCCCTTTTTCCATCCTGAAACAGGTTTGCACTTTTTTTAAATACGTTAATATATTTCGTACAAAATGTGTATACTACATGAATGAGAATCTTTTAATTCTGTTTAAAATCTGAAATGATAATGATAAATGGTCTTCTATTTTAGAAAATAAATTTCTACAATCTTTTAATCAATACATCAATACTACATATAAAGACAAAGAATACTCATTTAAATCGCTACTCGTTTGACTTGGGTGCAATTTTAGTTGCATGCTTTTATGATGACTAAAAAAGTTTACATTTAACACGACATAAATTACAATAACCTTGTGTAATTCAAAGAGTAATTAAAACGAGGAAATAATATCAGTAATTTGGGTAATTTTGTGTTATTATAAGTCTTATCAAAATAGATGTTTTTTTCAATCTGATAAAAGTTATTATCAAATCAAATAATATTTCTATAAAAAGTCATAAAATGTCACATATAAAGAGATACAATAATTCTGACTATCAATAGCTGTTGTTTTATTGTTCATAATTGTTGAGTTAATGTCAAAAGCTCTAAGTGGTAAATTTATGTCAATTTAATGCATTATTTCAATATTACTCAATTACCATTTGAATATATAAAAGCAGCCTATTTTTCAAAGTTCAAGTTTAATATCAGCCGGAGTTTACAGAAGAAGACATTCGTGTAGGTACTGTAAGCACTTTGCTAACTATTATATAGTCCGGTTTTTTGAAACATCGTAAGCTGTTTCATAGAGCTTTTTTTTTTTTTTTTTAATTTTATCGTTAAATTCATTCAAGA
>CM056598.1:5907937-5954685 GCA_029721355.1 Tegillarca granosa
TGTTAGATATGTTGCGATCAACTTGTCTACAAAGTAGTTTAATGTATAGAGACCACATTCTGTTATATTATCTTTATATTATAAATCTTTTGTTAATAAACAAATAAAATAACTATATGTTTCTGTGTTTGTTTCGTTTTTTATCAGAATTTAAATATCATGGTGTATCGGCTTCAAATCAATCCCGTGAATGATGTCACCTCTTAACCAGTTATGTATCTAACATGAAATCATTGCAAACATAGCAAACATCACCAAACATACCAAACATCACCAAACACCTGGTACTACGAATTAAGTTGCAATATCAAACATAAAACAGAAGGTTATCCGTTAAGTATTACGTTATATAAAATTTGTTGTAACACAACGAATCGACAGCAAAACAACATTTTAACCATTTTCACACCTTACTAAATGCGCGTTACCATTTGATAAGAGGTCATGTGCCAATACCAATTTAAAAATTATGGATTTGAGAATAATGCTTTATAGAAGAAAGCCCTGTCGAGACTCTCAGAAGATGTTTTCTCATATTCTGGGGAAAATCGCGAAAATTTCTTAACCTGAAAGTAAAAACACGAACAGCTGTATACCGAAACGTATATAATAATGGCTGGTGCTTATGTTTTAAAATTTGAATGGTTTGTTTCATAGCCGATATGATAATTTATAAATAAATAATAAAACGTCTTAACTCATCAAATGGTTGGATTAAGAGATAATCAATCAAAAAAAAAAAAAAAAAAAAGATATGATGTAAGGGAGATAACACTTACACACTTACAACAAAAGAAAGTTAAATTAACTAAAACTAAAACCAACAGAGTTATCTTTCCTTAAATAACTATAAAGTGCATTTGTCTTTTTTCAGTATCAAAAATCTCTATAAACTCTTGTGGTATAGTTTATAAAAGTTGATTCTAACCTTTGCCGATTAATGCATAGATTAAGATAAGCAGGATCTATAAATGTGCCAGTTCTAGGGAATATAAGCCGCACAAAAGTTTAAAAATGTTACGGTTTAGAATTTAACTTAACACTAGCTTAAAATTTAAAATTAGAGGATCTCCAAACATTCTGCATAGTTCAGATTAACAACGTTAGATCATACATGTAGTATGTATACTAACCTTGTCTGTATATATATATATCTATATATATATATATATATATATATATATATATATATATATATATATATATATATATATATATATATATATATATGTATATGTATATGTATGTATATACTCAAATGTGTAATCCTTGTCGGAGTGACGTGTTGTTCTACAAAGATTTCTATCAGTTTTAATGTTACTGCAATCGACCTGAGGTTAATGCTACATTTAGCGTAGCCTAAAATCACTACATTTTGCCTACACGTTTTGTTACTTAAATCGGAACCTTTATTGCATATATTGGAAAATTTTACAACATGTACAATGTATCCTTACTACATTTGGCTTCTTTTCTTGCTAATTATAGCGTTTTTTCTGCATTAAGCGTAATTATCATATAAGGGTTAGACCATACTTCCATATACATCTTGGAAATAGTAGAACATTTCTTTATATGCATTGTTTTGTAATATCTCTAATTGAATTTTGGATTACCGAGTTATTCCTCCATATTTTTACACGAGTTGTTTCCCTTTAATTGAGTGGCGCATATGGTAAGATTTTTTCACTTTTATCAGTGTGGGATAGTTAAAAAAAGTTAAGAAAACCATCGACTTTCGGAAAACCAACTAACAAACTTTCTCAGAACCGAGTAGGTTGAGGTCCAAGGAACAGTCCCCAGTTTTACAATCGTTCCTTCTCTTAAATCTTGCAAATTTTTGCAATCTTTTTGCAACGACGAATCGATGCTGTAACTTCGAAATGATCTTTAAAATGACACCATAAATTCCTGAATATCTTAAAAATAACAAAATAATAATGATTACAAATATGTCAGATTTAAGTTAAGAAAATTCTTATTTGAGAAATGATTGTAAATCTTCTCGATAAATAACATTCAGAAACTGTCGTACGAACTGTCAGAATTGCGTTTCAATATCTAAAATCATTTTTCATTAAACTTGATCAGTATTTTGTACAAAAACATAATAAAACTAGATACGATATAGGATGCTTACTCCAAATGCAAAGTATTTTACAAGGGTGAAAATCATTCTTAGTGGTGTCACAGAAGTTATGACACGTAATAGACCCCTTTTTCAGTAGCATACGTATTTGTCAATTCTAAGTAAATGTAAGTGAAAAAAATCAAGAATGCTAAATACCATTACATCCGAACACACTGGACGCCTTTTTAATCATATTGTGCCTACATGTATATCTAACGTATTTTTTAAAGAAAATTGATTATTTTAATCTTGATATTATTTATTTATTTATTTATTTATTTATTTGTTTATTTTTTTTGTTATTAATTTATTATTTAAAATTATTTTTTATTTATTTTTAGCTCAGCTTTCTTTTGGCAAAACATACATGTACCTTTACTTTCGGATTCTGGATTTGCATCTCCACTAGACCCAGTTTATTCGGATAAAATATTACAGATACGATAACCTAAGAATTCAAAGAATTAATATCATAAATTTTAAATTGTTATAATTGTCTGTCAACGGCGATTTCATTTTTTTATAAATCATGCTCTCTGATTTAATTGTAAAGGTTGCTTCCCTTTAGTTGTTTCGGTAAGATACCAGGTAAGGATACAGTTTGCATTTGTACTTTTTCATGTATAAAATTATGACGTAATTTACCCTTATATGTCGTGGGGAATTTTCAAATCGTTCAACAAATAGAAATATAGAAATAAATTTACATATTTGAGTATTTTGTCACTGGCTCGCTCCTTAAGTGCGAGGTCGTGATTTTGAACCCCGACCGGGTCTGACTCAAGACTACCTTGTCATGGCAGGCGTGGCACGATAAAGAACCCTGCTGTTTAACGCCATCAGCGCAACTCACAGGCAACATTTCTGCACTTTAGCCTATAGCTGGCGACGTCCCGATATAAGTAAAATATTCTTGACTGGGACGACCATGACACCATTACTCAACTCAACTCTTGGTCACTGGACAAATATTCATAAATTTATCCAGTTGTTAAATTCCAAAAATGGGTAAACTCAAATTAAATTTGCAAAACAAATTTCTTATGCTTGGTCACAAAGAGATGTCAAATTACAAAATAATAAGCGTCTGTTTCCCCATTGAAAAATGTAACAATGTGTTACTATTTTATGCAACATTTGTACTTTACATTGTAAATGCGGTAAGTTTTGTATAGGTGTATGTATGTGTAATGTAAAATTCAAACTAATGGGTCTCCACACACACACACAAACACACACACACACACACACACACACACACTGGTATTCAATTAATCTATCTTTTGTCAATAGAGACAGAAAACAGAAAATTTGTAAACAGGTGCGGAAAGGTAGTAACATAAGATACAAATCGTTATTTAAAAAGATATTGTGTAGACATTAAGATTTTAATGATTGCGTGAATATATTATATTCTCTACAAATACCGGTATTCCCTATCAAAGTAACAAATAATTGTCAAGACGAGAAATTAAACAAATAACGGGTATTAGGATTTTATTATTAGGTTTCTTTCCCTTTAGTTGCTTAACTAAAATTAATTGTGATATATAAAGATATCTAAGTTATGAGGTAAATAAATAAATAAATAAATAAATAAATAAATAAATAAATAAATAAATAAATAAATAAATAAATAAATAAATAAAATATGGTTGGTAGCTGAGAATGAAAAACTAATTTAATTTCATACCTTTTATAATTTATTGCAATCAGGTGGTTCAGTATATATGTATATATGTGTAACTCTTACCTTATTTAATTTATTTCTATTTTCTTGGTTGCTATTGCTACAAGGGAGGGGATACAAATATTTTGAAATAGAATTAGGTATAAAATGCAGCAGCAGATTCGACTTTGTAATATTGTAGAGCAACTTCTATATAAAGACAACATGTTCAATAAGACCATTTTAATGACAGCATGAATACATTTCATGATCTACAAATAGCGTTTTCTTTATTTAAAAATGTCAGCAGAGAAATTTCAGTATTTTAGGCCAATTTTCATAAATAAAAGAAAAAAAAAGGAAGGTTGGTGGTTTTATCCGGTCGTTCTGATTTCTCCAATCATTTCAGAACGGATCGTCCTGAAATAAAATAAAAAATCTTGACAAGGCTGTAAAACACAACTTATCTAATCCAATCAAATTAAATATCTAAGTGGGTTCTAATCGCCGGTGGAGGGGATCGGAGCTATAGTGTGAGAGAACATATATTCAAGAGTGGCACCTTTCAATTCTTGATTTACACAGGAAGAATAAGTTTTTACTTTGTAGAACTCTTAGCCCCAGCTGCTGGTTCATTAGATCCACATAGTAAATCCCAGCTACAAAGATTACGCAGATTTAAAATCGATTAACAATACGCCTTTAGAATTCCGAAAAAAGTTTGAAGCTAATGGTTGGGTGTTCAATTTCTTTGGCAAGAGTAAGCTGGGGTCGTCCGTTTTCTTGGTCCAAGTGATGAATCTATGCTTTATACCAGTCACAAAGCGATCATGGAACCATTTTGGGTTTTCAATATAAACGCCAAGAAATCCATTATTGACTGAAGTATTTGGAAACGATCTTTCACATTTCCAGGAACCCGTCTTACAAAAACATATGAAACACACAGAATACATTTTTCACACGTTGTATTCTTTATTGCAATATTGTCATATGCAAAACTTGAATTTTTATTAAATAAAATTTTCACAAATTTTGCATATAACAAAATTTCGATTTTTTTTTTAAATTCAAAATTTTGCATATGACAAAATCTACATTATGAGACCAAATCTCCCACGCAATATATATCCGCAAACTGTATAAGAGAAATCATAAATAACAAAAAATGTACATAAGCAATAATACGCAGTTTGCTAGTATTTAAAAAAAAAAGAAAATATTACCCACACATTGAGTAACCTCCCCTCTTTTTTTGTATAAATCATAATATTTCGATACAATACTCCTCAGGAGATGCAATAATATGCTTTCTTGCTTGAGAAACGACTTCCTGTTCTTCCTGGGGAGGCCATCACAATTATCGTGATTAAAGCATCATGGGATGTCGTTACACATGTAAACGTAACCATTTACCAAGTTCTGATATGTTTATTACTCCAATGAAGATGAATTATTGCTAAATTGGCGCGGTCTTACAAGTACGGATCATTGCTTTGACGAGGCAAACATTTAAAGATCTTTTACTCAGTTTAGTTCATTGTTGAATGATATGTCTATTTCACGCTTGTTACAATTCCCTTTTTGCTGTTTTCCTGTGTATATCTCAGTAAATACACACATCTGTTCAAGATTTCTGAAAGCGATGGAGAAATCTGCACTCGGATGATTTTGTTTAGAACATTAAAATTAGAAATATGTGCTTTGTGGTACAAAAACCCAAAATTGATGATTTGAACATATGAAGAAAGTAGAGAATTGATCAAAAGTATACAACCGCCTCATTTAATTTGACAAAAGATCACAAGCTCGTTACTAGAAATGACTTTACGCACAATTTCCACTGCATTTTTACATAAGTGAAAAACATCACCTCTGTCCTGCTTCGTTTAGGCTAAATGTTGATCTACAAGATGAATGATATTTGCATACTTCTGCGAAGAGTTTAGATACAGTCTGAGAGAAATCGTCAGCTGTCTCTAGGCCTAAGTAAATTAAAATGTCAGAATGGCTCGCCGACTGTAAATGTTATTCATTTCATAGTTAAACGCATACCATCGCCCTCCCTTTACTTTTACCAGCTTGACAAGACTATGGTATATATATACGCAAACATGCATATATCTTTAAACAGCTGCCGATTAGCTGTAAATTAGCCCGCACACTATTTCTTCTTATTATTTTTTTCTTTGTTAATATTCCCATTTTCTATTATTTCCTTTTCATCATCAGATTTCGTCGTGATAATTCTGTCTTTTCTGTTATCTTTTACTCTTTTGAAGGTAGCATTGTTATTTCAAGTGTGATTACTGTATATATGCCACTAGTCCGGACCGATCGGAATTTTACTCTCTCCTCACACTTGTTTGTCTTTTTCAGCAAACTGTTTGATTATATATCATGATAAAATTGTTATTTTCCTTTCTTGATTGAACAAAAGCCCTACCACAGTTATTATTTGTGTGTTCTGGATCGTCAAAATAAGAATACATTATACATGTACTATTGTAAAATGGTATATATACTTTGCATATACTATTTTTCCGGTCATAGTACTTAATTAAGATTCTCCAGATGTTTTATCCATATGGCGAAGTTTAAAATTTTGAATCATAGTTGTTGTTGACTATCAGAATGTTTATGAAATGAGAATAATTTTCTCTTTTTAATTAAAAAACAGCGTGGAAGAAGAAATTTTAAAATTCGCCTATGTAAGACACAGTTTTGCCTAAAGACAACTCCAGTAGAGCCCTATGTTTATATATTTGTAAGATGATGCTTTTTAATCTACAGTCAAAGTTTAATACAATATTAAACAAGTGCATAGGTACTATGTTGTCATTTCTTATGATTATTTGTGTGGTTGTGCTTTCCATTTCATTCATTCTTCCTTCTTATTTATTTATTATTTATTTATTTATTTATTTATTTATTTCTTATTATTTAATTTTATTTTTATTTTATATTTATTTATATTATTATTATTATTATTATTATTATTATTATTATTATTATTATTATTATTATTATTATTATTGATTTTTTTTATTTTATATATATATATTTTTTGCACAACATTATAAATTTTCAGTCTGGTTTAGTGGAGTAACACTTATTTAGTTAAAATTGTTAATTTTGAATTAATTCTAATCAAAATTGACTCCGTCAGGTTTTTTTTTTCTTTTTTTTTTTTCAACTTTAGAATATGTGTTTTATTTATTTATTTATTTATTTATTATTTATCATTTATTTACATTTATTTATTATTTTTAGGGACTTTAAAAATAAGTTTCACACATCGCTGTTACCGTATGACGAGGAAATGTTTTAACAGACTGTAGTATTTTTCAATACTTCAAACATAAAACTGTATTTCCGTCTTACCAATTAAAGGTGAATGAAATGAGTGTATTTAATTTAAAAAGAGTTGAAGAAAGTACATTAATGACTTTTACACCAAAGTCAAGATTTCTTATTTTATATTGAGACGGTCAGCTCTTGGACTTAGAGGTGTCATATGCTAATTTTGATTATGTATCATTTTAACAGAAATTCAAAATCAGCACTTGACAGAGGGAACCCGAGTTCTCGGGGGAAAACAGAATTTAGAAGGCGTATGACAGACTTTCGAACATTAGGATCTTCCCAAGTTTGATTCAAATTTAAACCTATGTGGATAGAGGCTCTGTAATTCGAAAATCGGTGTTTTAGTCCAGACAGATACTGAGATAGTTAAAACAGTAACAAGTTCTAAAACTTTTAAAAATTGTAAAATGAAGATAAAAGTATGAATTTCTTTAAAAATGCTGCCATAAAACAATAAATAAATAAAACATACTTAAAAAATAATACTTAATAGATAAATGAAATAAAAGATAAAAAATTATGTTTACAGTTGTGTACGTATTCTCCTACTTCAAGGTTTGCTGTTTACAGAAATATAATTGTTTTAAACTGTTAAAGCACTGCTTTAAAGTTTATCAGCAATTGAAATATTTGGTGCCTCACTCGAAAGGATATATACATTTTATATCTCTAAGTCAAAGTATCAATCTGAAAGTATAGAGAAATGTAATAATTAAGGGGTGTAATTCAACCAATGACTGAGGTTACCTTTGTTTAAAAGGTCCTATTTAAAACCTCTGACACTTCTCAAAGTATTTAAGAAACAACAAAAATTCTAATTTTCATTCCATGTGTAAATATTAACGATAACGTTTCTCTTTCAACTTGGCATATCACCTTACGTGAAAACATTGATTAATAGAAAGCCATATATCTTTCTCCAAAAACAAATAACTCCCTAAGCGTTTAACACTCCAAAAACTTTCGGAAGCGGCCATAAACGCCGTAATTTAAGACAGATATTCCTAAGATAAAAGCAGTAAGACAATATTTGTGACAAATGACATTTTTATTGTGAACGGAAATTTAAGTCGCTTAATTTCGCGGTAAATTATTGCCAGAGTCGTTCTTTGAAGCAAAGCGTATTGAATATTACTCAATAATTTCAAAGCAAGCTATAGATTTATAGGTTTGCATAACTAAAATGAGATAAAACAACTTGTAAGTCAAATAATATTTGTTCTGTCTTTATCACACAGGGTGCAGCACACCAGTGCAATCACGCGGTTTAAGACCAGTATTTGTTGTAAATCACTACAAAATGACAATATCAGAACCCAGGAACGAGGTTCTAAATATTAACTTAGACCGCCGTACTTTGTCAAAATTAATCGTTTCGGTATATAATAATAATGATAATGATAATAATAATAGTAATAATAATAATAATAATAATAATAATAATTATTATTATTATTATTATTATTATTATTATTATTATTATTATTATTATTATTGTTGTTGTGTGTGTGTGTGTGTGTGTGTGTGTGTGTGTGTGTGTGTGTGTGTGTGTTGGTAGCAGAGGGTTTTTGTTTAAAATAGAAAACATAAACATGTTAATCAAAATCAAAATAAAGCTTGTTGATATTTTATTGGTATAAAAGCAAAAAATGTCCGAAAAGAAATTGTCCAAAAAAATATAAATTATGATAGGAAATATTAACATTATATTAATAGATTTTGGATAAAGTTGATTTATATTGAAAATGTTTGTCAAATCGGAACATCAAAACAGAAGTGGTTGTTAAATGGCAATTAAGACAATGAATTTAGAAAGAAAATATGATATTAGGCCTTTAATTAATGAAAATTTTTGTAAAAATTATTTTATTTCTATTTTTCTCATATCTTTAAAATACTTTTCATTATCAGTCTTTAGTTTAACTTTTTAAAAAGCTAAGTAAAATATTTTACAAGAATTAAAATTAGATACAAGCGTTAATCTAAGTGCAGTAGTGAAATGTAAAATTTTTATGTCAAAATAGGAAATCAACATATGTCTCTTATATGGCTTTTAATTATAATATTGCAACAATATTAATAAGTTGTATCTTATAAAAGTCGAGTTATAATTCAATGTATATGATATAGTCAAACGTGTAAATATAATGATTAAATTTCAAGAAGTCTACCGGAGAGAGAAAAAAGAGAAAGCATGTTATATTTTTATGAGACAAGTTACAAAAAAAAAAAAAAAAAAAAAAAAAAAAAAAAAAAAAAAAAAAAAAAAAAATTGCATATGCATACAGTGTGGCATTTAAATGTCAATATATCACTACAATTTAAAAACAAAACGAATTTATAACACTTTAATATTATTAAAACATGATCGGACAAAACAATAAATTATAAAAAACGCTTTGGTAAAAACATATACATGTATATATAATAATAAAAAATAACATAATGCGTATGCTGTAATATTGGTTAAGTTGTTGAATGGATTTAAATAGTGCTTGTACTTTAAATTCACGATCAAAGAAATTGTTATGACCCTTTCCCGAGGAAACCATTTTCCAATTGTGTTGTCTGGTTAAGAATTATCTACTTAATTCTCCAGACAACAGTGTATTAACGAAACATATCATAGATTAAGTCCATCAAATGTCAATGATTCTGAAATTAAAAAACGATTATTTGATTAAAATTTAATGGTTTTAAATACATGTATTTATTAATTCAAAACCCGGTGTATACCATTAATTTTTATTGCACGTCCATAGTCTGGCACTCAAACTAAGGTTTTTTAAGTAATCTAGTTTTTTTCTAGGGGTTCTTGTTTCTTGTCTTAAATATTCTTGTTATATGTTTTGCTTCGTGTCTGGGATGTGTTTCTTTGTCAGAGAGGTCCTTGTTTCGTGTCTTGGATATTCTTGTTTCCTGTTTTGCTTCGTATCTGGGATGTGCTTCTTTGTCAGACAGGTCCTTGTTTCGTGTCTGGGATATTCTTGTTTTTCCTCTTTTGCTTCGTGTCTGGGATGTGTTTCATTATCAGAGAGGTCCTTTTTTCGTGTCTTGAATATTCTTGTTTCCTCTTTTGCTTTGTGTCTGGTATGTGTTTCTTTGTCAGAGAGGTTCTTGTTTCGTGTATTGAATATTCTTGTTGCTTCGTGTCTGGGATGTTCGTCTTTGTCAGAGATCTTGTTTCGTGTCTTGAATATTCTTGTTGCTTCGTGTCTGGGATGTGTTTCTTTGTAAGAGAGGTTCTTGTTTCGTGACTTGAATATTCTTGTTTCCTGTCTTGCTTCGTGTCTGGGATGTGCTTCTTTGTCAGAGAGGTCCTTGTTTCGTGTCTTGAATATTCTTGTTGTTTCGTGTCTGGGATGTGTTTCTTTGTCAGAGATGTTCTTGTTTCGTGTCTTGGATATTCTTGTTTCCTGTTTTGCTTCGTGTCTTGCATGTGTTTCTTTGTCAGAGATGTTCTTGTTTAAAGTCTTGGATATTGTTGTTTCCTGTTTTGCTTCGTGTCAGGGATGTGTTTCTTTGTCAAAGATGTTCTTGTTTCGTGTCTTGAATATTTTTGTTTCCTGTCTTGCTTCGTGTCAGGGATGTGCTTCTTTGTCAGAGATGTTCTTGTTTCGTGTCTTGGATATTCTTGTTTCCTGTCTTGCTTCGTGTCTGGGATGTGCTTCTTTGTCAGAGAGGTCCTTGTTTCGTGTCTTGAATATTCTTGTTGTTTCGTGTCTGGGATGTGTTTCTTTGTCAGAGATGTTCTTGTTTCGTGTCTTGGATATTCTTGTTTCCTGTTTTGCTTCGTGTCTTGGATGTGTTTCTTTGTAAGAGAGGTTCTTGTTTCGTGACTTGAATATTCTTGTTTCCTGTCTTGCTTCGTGTCTGGGATGTGCTTCTTTGTCAGAGAGGTCCTTGTTTCGTGTCTTGAATATTCTTGTTGTTTCGTGTCTGGGATGTGTTTCTTGTCAGAGATGTTCTTGTTTCGTGTCTTGGATATTCTTGTTTCCTGTTTTGCTTCGTGTCTTGGATGTGTTTCTTTGTCAGAGATGTTCTTGTTTAAAGTCTTGGATATTGTTGTTTCCTGTTTTGCTTCGTGTCAGGGATGTGTTTCTTTGTCAAAGATGTTCTTGTTTCGTGTCTTGAATATTTTTGTTTCCTGTCTTGCTTCGTGTCAGGGATGTGCTTCTTTGTCAGAGATGTTCTTGTTTCGTGTCTTGGATATTCTTGTTTCCTGTCTTGCTTCGTGTCTGGGATGTGCTTCTTTGTCAGAGAGGTCCTTGTTTCGTGTCTTGAATATTCTTGTTGTTTCGTGTCTGGGATGTGTTTCTTTGTCAGAGATGTTCTTGTTTCGTGTCTTGGATATTCTTGTTTCCTGTTTTGCTTCGTGTCTTGGATGTGTTTCTTTGTCAGAGATGTTCTTGTTTAATGTCTTGGATATTGTTGTTTCCTGTTTTGCTTCGTGTCAGGGATGTGTGTCTTTGTCAGAGATGTTCTTGTTTCGTGTCTTGAATATTTTTGTTTCCTGTCTTGCTTCGTGTCAGGGATGTGCTTCTTTGTCAGAGATGTTCTTGTTTCGTGTCTTGGATATTCTTGTTTCCTGTCTTGCTTCGTGTCTGGGATGTGCTTCTTTGTCAGAGAGGTCCTTGTTTCGTGTCTTGAATATTCTTGTTGTTTCGTGTCTGGGATGTGTTTCTTTGTCAGAGATGTTCTTGTTTCGTGTCTTGGATATTCTTGTTTCCTGTTTTGCTTCGTGTCTTGGATGTGTTTCTTTGTAAGAGAGGTTCTTGTTTCGTGACTTGAATATTCTTGTTTCCTGTCTTGCTTCGTGTCTGGGATGTGCTTCTTTGTCAGAGAGGTCCTTGTTTCGTGTCTTGAATATTCTTGTTGTTTCGTGTCTGGGATGTGTTTCTTTGTCAGAGATGTTCTTGTTTCGTGTCTTGGATATTCTTGTTTCCTGTTTTGCTTCGTGTCTTGGATGTGTTTCTTTGTCAGAGATGTTCTTGTTTAAAGTCTTGGATATTGTTGTTTCCTGTTTTGCTTCGTGTCAGGGATGTGTTTCTTTGTCAAAGATGTTCTTGTTTCGTGTCTTGAATATTTTTGTTTCCTGTCTTGCTTCGTGTCAGGGATGTGCTTCTTTGTCAGAGATGTTCTTGTTTCGTGTCTTGGATATTCTTGTTTCCTGTCTTGCTTCGTGTCTGGGATGTGCTTCTTTGTCAGAGAGGTCCTTGTTTCGTGTCTTGAATATTCTTGTTGTTTCGTGTCTGGGATGTGTTTCTTTGTCAGAGATGTTCTTGTTTCGTGTCTTGGATATTCTTGTTTCCTGTTTTGCTTCGTGTCTTGGATGTGTTTCTTTGTCAGAGATGTTCTTGTTTAATGTCTTGGATATTGTTGTTTCCTGTTTTGCTTCGTGTCAGGGATGTGTGTCTTTGTCAGAGATGTTCTTGTTTCGTGTCTTGAATATTTTTGTTTCCTGTCTTGCTTCGTGTCAGGGATGTGCTTCTTTGTCAGAGAGGTTCTTGTTTCGTGTCTTGGATATTCTTGTTTCCTGTCTTGCTTCGTGTCTGGGATGTGATTCTTTTTCAGATAGGTTCTTGTTTCGTGTCTTGAATATTTTCGTTTCCTGTTTTGCTTCGTGTCTGGGATTTGCTTCTTTGTCAGAGAGGTTCTTGTTTCGTGCCTTGAATATTCTTGTTTCCTGTCTTGCTTCATGTCTGGGATGTGCTTCTTTGTCAGAGTGGTTATTGTTTCGTGTCTTGAATATTTTTGTTTCCTGTTTAGCTTAATGTATGGGATGTGCTTCTTGTCAGAGAGGTTCTTGTTTCGTGTCTTGGATATTCTTTTTTCCCGTTGTCTTCGTGTCTGGTATGTGTTTCTTTGTCAGAGATGTTCTTGTTTCGTGTCTTGGATATTCTTGTTTCCTGTTTTGCTTCGTGTCTGGGATGTGTTTCTTTGTCAGAGATGTTCTTGTTTCGTGTCTTGGATATTCTTGTTTCCTGTCTTGGTATGTGTCTGGGATGTGTTTCTTTGTCAGAGATGTTCTTGTATCGTGTCTTGGATATTCTTGTTTCCTGTCTTGGTATGTGTCTCGGATGTGCTTCTTCGCAGAGAGGTTCTTGTTTCGTGTCTTGGATATTCTTGTTTCCTTTCTTGCTTCGTGTCTGGGATTTGCTTCTTTGTCAGAGAGGTTCTTGTTTCGTGTCTTGGATATTTTTGTTTCCTGTTTTGCTTCATGTCTGGGATGTGTTTCTTTGTCAGAGAGGTCCTTGTTTTGTGTCTTGGATATTCTAGTTTCCTGTTTTGCTTCGTGTCTGGTATTTGCCTCTTTGTCAGAGAGGTTCTTGTTTCGTGCCTTGGATATTCTTGTTTCCTGTTTTGCTTCATGTATGGGATGTGCTTCTTTGTCAGAGAGGTTCTTGTTTCGTGTCTTGGATATTCTTGTTTCCTGTTTTGCTTCGTGTCTGGTATGTGTTTCTTTGTCAGAGATGTTCTTGTTTCGTGACTTGAATATTCTTGTTTCCTGTCTTGCTTCGTGTCTTGGATGTGTTTCTTTGTCAGAGATGTTCTTGTTTCGTGTCTTGGATATTCTTGTTTCCTGTCTTGCTTCGTGTCTGGGATGTGCTTCTTTGTCAAAGATGTTCTTGTTTCGTGTCTTGGATATTATTGTTTCCTGTCTTGCTTCGTGTCTGGGATGTGGTTCTTTTTCAGAGATGTTCTTGTTTCGTGTCTTGAATATTTTTGTTTCCTGTTTTGCTTCGCGTCTGGTATGTGTTTCTTTGTCAGAGAGGTTCTTGTTTCGTGTCTTGAATATTTTTGTTTCCTGTCTTGCTTCGTGTCTGGTATGTGTTTCTTTGTCAGAGAGGTTCTTGTTTCGTGTCTTGAATATTTTTGTTTCCTGTTTTGCTTCGTGTCTGGTATGTGTTTCTTTGTCAGAGAGGTTCTTGTTTCGTGTCTTGAATATTTTTGTTTTCAGTTTTACTTCATGTCTGGGATGTTTTTCTTTGTCAGAGAGGTTCTTGTTTCGTGTCTTGGATATTCTTGTTTCCTGTCTTGCTTCGTGTCTGGGATTTGCTTCTTTGTCAGAGAGGTTCTTGTTTCGTGTCTTGGATATTTTTGTTTCCTGTTTTGCTTCATGTCTGGGATGTGTTTCTTTGTCAGAGAGGTCCTTGTTTTGTGTCTTGGATATTCTAGTTTCCTGTTTTGCTTCGTGTCTGGTATTTGCCTCTTTGTCAGAGAGGTTCTTGTTTCGTGCCTTGGATATTCTTGTTTCCTGTTTTGCTTCATGTATGGGATGTGCTTCTTTGTCAGAGAGGTTCTTGTTTCGTGTCTTGGATATTCTTGTTTCCTGTTTTGCTTCGTGTCTGGTATGTGTTTCTTTGTCAGAGATGTTCTTGTTTCGTGACTTGAATATTCTTGTTTCCTGTCTTGCTTCGTGTCTTGGATGTGTGTCTTTGTCAGAGATGTTCTTGTTTCGTGTCTTGAATATTTTTGTTTCCTGTCTTGCTTCGTGTCAGGGATGTGCTTCTTTGTCAGAGAGGTTCTTGTTTCGTGTCTTGGATATTCTTGTTTCCTGTCTTGCTTCGTGTCTGGGATGTGGTTCTTTTTCAGAGAGGTTCTTGTTTCGTGTCTTGAATATTTTTGTTTCCTGTTTTGCTTCGTGTCTGGTATGTGTTTTTTGTCAGAGAGGTTCTTGTTTCGTGTCTTGAATATTTTTGTTTCCTGTCTTGCTTCGTGTCTGGTATGTGTTTCTTTGTCAGAGAGGTTCTTGTTTCGTGTCTTGAATATTTTTGTTTTCAGTTTTGCTTCATGTCTGGGATGTTTTTCTTTGTCAGAGAGGTTCTTGTTTCGTGTCTTGGATATTCTTGTTACCTGTTTTGCTTCATGTCTGGGATGTGTTTTTTTGTCAGAGATGTTCTTGTTTCGTGTCTTGGATATTCTTGTTTCCTGTCTTGGAATGTGTCTGGGGTGTGTTTCTTTGTCAGAGATGTTCTTGTTTCATGTCTTGAATATTCTTGTTTCCTGTCTTGCTTCATGTCTGGGATGTTCTTCTTTGTCAGAGAGGTTCTTGTTTCCTGTCTTGCTTCATATCTGGGATGTGCTTTTGTTTTGTGTCTTGCGTATTCTTGTTTACTGTCTAATTTATTAGATAAAAGTCAAATGTCAGTCAAATTTTTATCGACCATATCAGAGACATTTTAAACTGTGATACTGCTTCTTCTGCCATAAAGCATTTTTTTTTTAAATTTTTATCGTTAAATGCATTTTTAAAAATGATTGATGTACCTTGTGTCAAAATTCTCAGCCGTTTTAATCTTTTTAAATTTATATAAAACTAAAGTTTGTTCCCTCTTGCAAAGCATTCCTTAGCTAGATTTGGATACATATAATTTTGGAACTTTGGATTCATTAATTTGCAAATGTTAGTATTATGTTTTTTATCTATCAACTTTTTCGGTCTTAGTGTCACTGATGAGGAATGAATTTCCGAAATGTGCACATATGGCACAGCAAAAGTAAACAAGTATTTGTGTTATATATTTATGACAAACCTATGTATACTATTTTTTTTTATTTCTTTCTTCTTTTTTTTTCCTTTTTTTACTTTTTTTTTTAAATTGTTTCCCGCGTTATGTTAAAATTACAGAAATTAAAATTCTAACCTGGCAAAATTGACAAATAAACACAATGTAAAAATTTGGTTGGCAAAATAAACTTTGTCGGTTCTCAACAGCACATAAGCGAAATGTTTTGTTACTCTTCTAATTAATTAGACGTGTCTTCTCTTTGGCGATACAAAAAGACATTTGTGGAATATTCAAAATCGTTAGCAACAAGAAGCGTTTACTTAAATTAATATACTTATCTTAATCAAAGTAAATTTCTTTTTGAAATATAAAGGGTATATTTTACGCCTAAAATTCTTCGCAATTTTATCTCTCTCTTAAAATCGATGTTTATCATAATATTACTCAACCTGTACATATATTAAATTTCCTGAATCCATTTTAAGTGCTATTTCTCATCTAATAGTTGATGAACAATTTGGAACTATGTATGTTTAACTAAAGATGACAGAATTTCTTATGTCGCAACATAATCTGGACAGCTGTTTGAAGTATTGTGACAAGGCCCGGGAATATCTTTGCCTTTCTGTCGTTTGATGTTTTTATCATTTACCCATTTTAACCCATGTGAGCATCATAGAATAATTACAAGTACGTCAATTATTTTCTTTCTAATACAGCTGTTATTTGGAATGGTTAGTGAAGTGGTCCTGTGTGTCTGTGTGATAGTCAAGAAATGTATTTACAAAAGCTTTGTCCTATCTGTTTAATGGCTAATAATTACAATGATGATAAGGCAATGATTTTCCGCAGTGCGATTTCCTTTCACGGTTTTGTGGTTAATCACACACAAGTGAGTCTTGAAATCAAATCTATAATATTCTGTGTTGTCTATTAAATTTTGTCAATTTCTTAACACGCTTAATCTTCTAGAGAAGCGATGCTTAAGTAATCATTTGTTGAATTGGAAATCTTTAGGTATAACAATAATTTGATTTTTGCAAGATCTAAAATTTATTAGTGAGATCGGAATAGAAAACTGTTTACCGGTTTTTAGTTAAGCTACGTCTATAACGACATTATTCCTATTCTATCTAACTGAACAGTTTGTCCAGCGGCGTCTTATAAACATAATTACCATAGAATATAACTTGATAAATGAGAAAATATTAGTTAAGCTGATAAAAGCCAATATGACAAGGAGGAAACCGGCTGCTAGACCTGCATTATAATAAGGATCTTGACAGCTCAGAAAGAATACAGTTACATCTGTAAGGGTATAATCTGACTAACTTACGTCCGGATTTCTGCATTTTTGAATTCTCAAGTTGTAATAATAATTAACCAAATGAATTAGATTTGATCCATTTAAAATTGAATATTGTTCTTATTAACCGTTGGCAATGATTTTACATTCATAAAAATTGTATTAGATGTTATTTTATTACGCTATTTATTCAATTGAAAAACTTCAACAGACATTTTATTTTACACATTACAGAAAAATGATAGGGAATAATGAATTTAAAAAAAGACAAAAATTCAATGGATTGTAATTTGTAGCTTTGTTATTTAAATGAAAAAGTTATTGTAATTTTTGAAAGCGTGGCTGGTGAACTTTATAAGAATTAAAAAATGGATTTTAAAATATAATTAATGATTTTAGACTTTAAGTTGTACAAAATGCTGTTTCGACAATTAAAAATATATAGCATATATATGATTTTAGACAGAAGAAATTTTTAAAGGCGCATAACTTTACTATTTAATAAAATATAAAGATATTCAAATAAAGTGCATGTTTGTGAACAAAAAAATATAGTTTTACTTAGATTGAGTAAAATATTTGCAAAACAGTTTTATGAATTTTGGAATGCTTTATTTCAGAACAAATTTGCAAGCAATAACAGCGATCAAACGAAATACTTAGAGCATTGTGGTCTGTTTTGATTTTCTGATAGATATCTTTTAAATTTGAAATTCAGTTGATATTTTTCGTTTGCAGTAATGTTCAACATGTTATGGTGAACTCTCTCTCTCTCTCTCTCTCTCTCTCTCTCTCTCTCTCTCTCTCTCTCTCTCTCTCTCATTTTTAATTTAAACATACTAGATAAACTTTAGCAATAAGATTTTGTTTATTGGTTTTATAACAGTACTCGTGGAAAGTGCCGTAATTCATACCAGTACATTCCCGGGTATATAACCCCACTCGAGATTCTGCCAAAAGTTTGTAATGAAATAAAAAAGCGTGATTAAACATCCATAATAATTATAATCTTCTTTCAATTGTGCTTGAAATTTTTGTCCACATTTATATAAATAATTTATATGATTCTATGTATATTTTATAGGTCCTTCATGTTAACTGAGTTTGTCCGTGTTGTTATATATTTGACACTTTAACTTGTAAATTTTACAATTTAATGGTATATAATACGGCTACTTAACACCCCTTATCTTTACCAGTTTTACCCAAAACAAGTGTGAAGAATGTAAGATAAGTTTATAAAATTCAATAAATTATTATAATCAGAGTTTTTCTTTGTTTTATAGGTGTGAACGTATATTGGTATCGTTTTGTGACCATTTGACCTACATAACTTCCAGATGGATCAAACACTTCGACATGTCTTTGCAAATATGGAAGTAATATATATATATATATATATATATATATATATATATATATATATATATATATATATATATATATATATATATATATATTGTGATTACATGTACTACATTAAAACATTATTTTAATTTGTTTGTTCATTAATTAATAAATTTATTGATTTATTTATTTATCTATTTATTGATTTATTTACTAGTATTTATTTATTTATTACAAGTGTTCAGGTATACAACTAAATATATTTGGTATTATTGTCATATGCAAAATTTATACTTTTTATGAAACATTCAAAATTTTGTATATGGCATTATAATAAATAGGTGTTTAGATCAATTTACATCATTAGTAGGTAAAATTCAAGATAGAGGAATTATTTAGCATCACCAGTAAGATCAGCCGTTATAGGTGTTTGATTCAGTAATTGGTGGTAACATTTAGTTAAATTGGTGAATGCAAGCAAAACTGTCCCCGTATAAAAAAATTTTCATTATCATTCAAAAATATATATTTCATTTTTCATCACTTGAACGAAATCAGAGATGGTAGGCTTTTCAAATTAAATAAAAGGTAAGCTGCATGGTTAAGGTCGATCAAACATTTTTCCAAAATTAAAAAAAAATTCCATGCTTCATTATTGTTCCCTTTTTTATAAGAAAATATGATTATTTAATCTAGAGAATTTATTAATGAATATTGATTTAAAAATCTACATGCCTATTTTTGTATGTGCTATTTCGTGAATATATAAAGCATTACATTGCAGCTTTACAACCATAATTACCATATCTTATCAGTCCAAAACTTCATTACAACAATGTCAACAGCACCAGCGATGCTGATAGCACATTGCGCGCGTGCACACACACACACACACACACACACACACGTATGTATGTATGTATGTATGTATGTATGTATGTATGTATGTTTGTTTGTTTGTTTGTTTGTTTGTATGTAAAACAAAAAAATCCTAAGATGGAGTTGTAGCAAACGTTTTCGCCCATTGATCTTACTGCCAATTCTTCTGAAACATTTTGAGGCTTCATTCTTAACGAGTATGTTAAAACAAAGGATAAGAATTTTGTTTGATAAATAGATTTCACTAGTATTGCATTTCATGAATTAAGTGTGTATTTTATCTTAATCTGATTCGATCTGATGAAGCCGTGGATTAATTGATTATCACAACTGTTTATACAATACACAATTGAAGAACATCATCTTGAGCCGAGTATAGCTATGTCTCTTATTGCAAGCCGCTTAAAACATAAGCTTTATTTAAGCTTCCAACAAAACTCATCAATATCGATTTATGAATCAGATACTGTACGATTTTTACTCTTTTGAATTTTTAGAAGTTTATACAGAAATTGGCGTCATATTGTCCTTATGTTTTTTTTTTATCTGAAATACATAACATTTAGTTAAAATTTATAACATTATTTGAATTTATATTACGAATTTTAAAAAGTAGATCTGTAAAGTGTTTTACACAAAACCATCGGTAGTAAAACATTGATGATGATGATGATGATGAGGATGATGATTATTGTTATTATTATTATTATTATTATTTTCATAAACCATTTTTTTAATCTAATCATAAAATACATTCAAATAGTTTGTGCTACTTTTAAATTGTATTATTTTATACAAATTCAAAAGTAGCACATGTCATCATTATTATTATTATTATTATTATTATTATTATTATTATTATTATTATTATCAAATTGTTCTGGCTGCTTATTTTAATAATTCTCAGTTAAATTGTGCATGGCGTTTAACTTGCAGGATGTTAATCAATTTTTTCAAAAAGGAATTTAGAAAAAAAAATCTTGCTTTCTTTCATGTCTTATTTTCTAAAGAATTTCTGTAAACTTAACACTCTTCTTTGCTTTACAAGACATGAAACAAGACAAAATTGGTCTTAACTGATTAAATAATAATTAAATTCCATCATAATATTGATGATTCTAAAAATAAATAAGTTCATGCCATTGTAAAATTTAGCATTATTATCCATTAAAAGCATTTCTCGCATTCAACATAGTAAGTTGATTATGTTATCACTGTTATTATTGCTTTATCATCCTATTGTACGATTGGTTTGATGTTTACAAACAGGTGTTTGCAAAGAATATGACAGAAGATGATGATCTGCTGAGGAAAGATTCATAATAATCTTTTTACATTTATCTAAGCCATCTGCCAAAACAATACACCAGTGCACTGTGTTAACAAATCTATTATATGTTGGAAAAACAGGGTGGGGTGAGGTGGAATAGTGATATGACCCAATCAAGATGATTTCACTCATAACAAGGCGCTTATTTCTTACATGAACTTCGAAATAATCAGAATCTTAGAAATTATCGAAAAGACTTAAACTTCATATGTCGACATGAAGTTGCAACAAAATTAACGGCAACAAGTTGGTAGTGGGATAACACCTTTACTGTATTCATTGTTCTTAACGCTTTACTACAGCACTTGAATCAAATTACTGGCTATCATTTTGTCATGTTGTCTACAACTCGGGGCATTTATTTTGTAATCAGTTGTCACAAAAGGCGTTTATCTATAATGTCTTGTTAACTCTACTTTGGCTAATGCCAAATACATATTTTCAATCAACAATATATATATACATTTTGTAACAAAAATATTAAAATTTTCATACTGCACAAACATGCGATGCATATTTTTTTAACAACATGTAGCTAGATTTCAGGGTGTGCCACAATATACATGTACATGCAATGTGTATGTATATGCACGCTTGTTTTGTAGGACTATTCTTATCTCTGCGTGATCTTGTACACATATTTACTTTTTCTCACCAAAATCCTGACATATGGTTATTAAGCCGTCTATTCTCCGTTACTATTTCATGTTTTTATACTACGAAGTGTTAAATATGTTATTTTCGTTACAAACCTGCATGTGGTCTTGTCAATATGGTCTAGTATAATATTTCTTTAAATACACGTTAGAATATCAAAATTATAATATATATTTCAATAATGATTTTAAAATCATAATAACAACAATTTAGAACATCCATGATGAACCTTACCCTGAATTAACCCAATAGGTGGTCATGACTTCTCTAGATGTTTGGCGACAAAGTTCCTTCGCATTACTTTCGCTGGTTACTTCGACCATTTTGTTAGTTAAATATTTATTGTACTGCGAGTAATTACAATGTACAGTTTTTGAATATTAATATAATTATAGAAAAAATACTGAATCAGTTTCTTCGTTTACTATTAATTTGGCTGCACGTTTCTAAGTCCATAAGTGCTTGTTAAATTATGGAATTTATCCAGTCTGTGTTTTTGCTGTAGGCAAAAATATTTTTACTAATGCTACATTTTTTTATTTTAAAAAAAAGGTTGTTTAAATCACTATTTGATTACTGTTTTTAAAACTTTACCTATCCCCATATCATGATTTTCTTAAGAAAAATATTTAGACCCAATAAAACAATTGTTATGTTCTGAAACCAAAATGTTAAAACATTAGACAATATAAATCACTTAATAAGCGTACATTGATATAACATGATATTAAACTTCTTCAAAAACTGAAATACACTTATCTCTTATCCAGATTCTATATATAACCAGTGATATTTATGTTTGCTTTTCTTTCTATTTTATGTTACTTTTGTTTTGGTTACGAAAAATGCATTAAAAGTGGTAAACAAAATTTTTTTTTTCTTAAGCCATTATTAAAATACTTATTTTAACAACAAATTTAATTTGATAATTATATCAAAAGTAACGGAAATATCCATGTATTTAAAATCAAAATTAATAGGCGGTTCACACTTTCTCTATTTACCAAGCAGATATCCTTTCTATGTTTCGATCTTCTTTCCATCATAGACTAAAGAACACCATCTGCATGCAAAATAGGACCTTAAAATTAAAGCAACTACTTTGTATATGCTTAATGTCGTTAAGGATATGTCATGTGCAGAATTTTTACAAAAAGAAATTACTAAAAATTCTTCAAATGACTGCATATATATTATTAATGCATTTGGAAACAGCTTCAAAAATATAGATAGATAAATCGATAGCTTGCTTGATTATTTTCTGTTGAAAGACATAATTTAAAAAAAGCTTCTGTGCAGAAGTTATTGACATGATAAAAAATGAATTAAAATCCACACATATTACTGTCGTAAAGCAGTTTTTTAAAGATAATAATTCTGGTGTTTAGAAGTATTACTCACCAATGGTGTCAACAAGCAGGTAAATATTGTCACTTTGATGTTACTGCCAGGCAGATTTATATAGCCTTTCATTTTTCAACTGCTTCTAATCTATTGTTAATAGATTTTTAATTCAAATAAAATACATCAAATTCTTTAACACGTTTTCTGTTGAAGATTAATCCCAGGAAAATAAATCGTTTAGCTGCCTTCAGGGTCAGATTTTATCATATTTTGGTGCAAAACGTCTGGTAGTTAAAATGCCAAAGTTCGCTAAACTTAAAGTCATCATGGTTTCTAACTTTTTCTTATTATTCTTCTTCGTAAAAATGAAATATTTATCTAAACATTGAAATAATATCGCTTTAAAATAAAGCTATGGGAAGTCTTTGAAAAAAAAGTTTGTAGCATACCAATCTTTTTGTATTTTGAACACTGTGTTTCTTAAAACTTTCTAATTTATGGATGTTTCTAGGCTCACTATTTCTGAATATTATAAAGGAGTTTTTCTTAGATATATATTAAAATGGAAACTATGTACCAAAAATGTTAATAAACAAATGCAAAAAGACTATGTTAACAAAGGGCATCTCTGATTAACAAAACGATTCTTTTAATAAGTAAAATCTTAATGGTTGTTTTTCTGTCAAAGGTTGTAAATAACAGGCCGGTAACGGTTTTACAAAAATGCTTAGATATGCCACCAGATACCAGATAACACATCTTGAAACTAATTGTAAAATCCTATGAGTGTATGCTTGTGGAATAAAATGAATTGAATTGACTAGTTTGCCATGATATCTAGCGCTTGTCTATAATTATTTTTTAATTTTTTGACTAAAATGTGTTCAAATGCCCTATTCTCTTCTTTCACTCCAATGTTCTTAATTGCTTAGATTATTTCCGAGTATATACTGAACTTTTTTATCTATATATTCCTAAGTTCTATTAAATATGTTAACACAATCATGAAGCTGCTTTGACACTGTATTTGCATTTAATTTTTCCCATACAATAACCAAAATGAATTATTCAATATTGTTTGTATTTTTTATTTTTCTTTAAATTTAAAATGTGAAATAATTTCTGTATTGAGCTTTCACATTTACAGTAGTGGCTTTATTTTTGCCCGTACATAAAAAGTGTAATTCTATCTATAAAAAACATAATAAATAATTAAAAAAACATATGAATTTTGAATAGATTAATATTAGCATCAGAATTATCATATTATTTCAGAAAATGGGAACATTAATGTCTGAATGAACGTTCTAAAAAGAAAATGAGAAAGCACTGCGAATTGAAGGACATAAAAACATAATTATTTGTTTGAAAGTATAAAATCAATAACATTACAAAATATTTGAATGTTAATTATTCAGTCTCGAAGGTTAATATTTGAGTGTAGACATTGTTTAAATGTTACTTACATTAGAGAGCAAAGAATTGAAGTTATAAAAAGACTTTAAGAATAGATATATAATTGAGAGAATATTAAAAATGCTTCTTCACAAAGATTAACTAACGCTTTTAATCTTTAGTATCGAAAATACTGCATAATATAAGATGACTTTGCAGTAAACACTTAATAAAAAAAGAAAAATCAATGATGCTTTCAACGACATTTTAGGTTTGTCTGATGCAGTGCTTGAAAATATTCTAGTTTCTTTTTAATGACTTGTAACTTGCTATTTCCGGAAAAAAATATTACTGTTGTTGTCGTTGCTTAATATATAAATTACCTATTTTTATTTATCCAGATATCAAATCGTTGTAGATTTGTGAAAAATATTATTATTTTATTCTTATAAAATACAAAATTTCGCATTTTACAATATGAGGAAAACTTAAACTTGCGACTTTGGGGGTTCTTTAATTTGACAATCTATAATTCTGCTTGCGTACGTTAATATATTGTCAACCTATAGAAGTGAATGTCCTTTGGGAGTTTGTAGACAAAAATACTTCTTTTATCAAATGTTTACATGTTTCTTTTAGCATACAATTTATTTTCAATAGATTCTTTTGTTGTTGGAAGGTGAAATGCGTTAATGTTTTGTTCTTAAAAAACAAACACAAGATCAAATTCCATAAGTTCATGACTTCAGGGAACTGAAACACTGGCAATGACTTAAAATAAAGCTATCATATCTTCATTAATCTGACCAGCAGGAAGACCAATATTTGTTATAATTAGTTAAATAACTGTTTTATTCTAAAAGTAAACAAAGGACGGTCACCGACTGCGCTGAATTCGTAAAGACTTATAGATTTTGTACAGCTATCCTCCTAATCCGGGATCAAGACAATGCAGAAAGCTCTGTGTGATCTTGTTCAGCGTCATTCCAATTTAAAAATAAAGTTTACATTGGTAAATCAATAATGTTTCATTACCATACACTATTATATGGTATATATTTGTAAAATAAACATACAACACTTTGATTTGTATTTACAAAGGGCTAACAAAGCAACGCACAGCTGGGGAGGGGCCTCTACTCCCGTTAAAATCTAATTACACCATCTTGTATAAGTTTGAAAAATAAACTTTGCGTACAACTAAACAAACATTGATATATCTATACTCAACTTATCGATAGATTCAATAGGCTACATTTCAAATTAATATGAGAATTCAAAATTTTAAATGAATGCAATAGTTTCAATAGACAGCTACGACATTCATGTTCCTTCTCAATTCCACTGTTGAGGTTAACGCGGACGTCGGACACTTGGGATTATTTGCTTAACCGGAATTAAACTTAAACGTAATTGATAATCTTTCAATAACATTTATTAAAAATCCAATGTTTTTTCCTAGTTTGTTTATACACAAATGCTTAATCTCTTAAAGTTAATATTATTTTTTCCGTAAAATTAACTACTCACATGTTCTTTAATTGTATTAAGGTAATTCAAGTTTACATAATTTTTATTCTGCACAAAAATGCACCACGCCTGCAATATTTTATTATTAATTTTTGCAGGATTTAAAAATCTAATAGACATATGTTAAAAGGAAGAAAAAAATTAAAACCTCCTTTGAAGTTTTAAATAAACAATGTTTGATCGCATTATTATTCGTGTTAGTGTGTTCTTATATTTTAATGAGAGTTTTTAAGTCGGTTCTGTAGTTTTGGCATTATAAGCGTTAACCCTTAATTAAAAATAGGCTCCCTTAAGCAAACTGTGAATTTGGAACAATCGGTTAATCTGACATGACCGCGGTACCCATTTATCAAAGCTTTACGCCTCATTTTTTCTTCTTTCCTTTAGCAAAAGATTAAATTTAAAGAAAAATACTTTTTAATTTTTAATAACGTTATAAGCGACTTAAAAATTAAAGAAGGGCAATATATATTTATATCATAATCGCATATATGAGTTATATACTATCATCTAAATCTCGGTTTTGATTTCTTTAAGAGTTTTTATAAACCACAAACTACATAAACCATGTATTACTTTATAAAGTTTATCCTGTAACTAAGCCAAGAATCTCCTTTTTGTATTCTTTTGAGTAGGTCGGAGAGTCAATCTTCCAAAATCGATTGTTTTAAAACTTAATGATTCATAGTGAACTTATTATAGTGTTTGCATGTTCTTTCATGTTGGATCTGTACAGATAAAATATGACAAAATGTTTGAATCTGTTTAATTTTTTTTCTCCCTATCCAGAAACAGTTTTTAATTCCGACTGCTGTAAATATGTGTCTACGATGACAGAAACTAATGTGTGCAACAAAAGCAAAATTAATAAAAATTTCTGTCCTTTATTAAATAAACTTATTCCTTAATTTTGTAATCGAGCTTCGAACGTGCATTTTAGTT
Organism: Tegillarca granosa; assembly: GCA_029721355.1. Taxonomy (NCBI): domain Eukaryota; kingdom Metazoa; phylum Mollusca; class Bivalvia; order Arcoida; family Arcidae; genus Tegillarca; species Tegillarca granosa. The sequence continues at coordinate 5,934,347 of CM056598.1, forward strand.
GTTGGCTCATTAGGTATTAATCGAGTTTCGAACATGCATTTTAGTTTAAGTAGTTATGTTTATATATGTATATGTCATATACCACTTTTTGAATTTATTTTTATGATTAAATTCAAAAAGTGGTATATGACACACACACACACACACACACACACACACACACACACACATATATATATATTCTGCTAAATTAGAATCATTTCCGCGAACGAATTATTTCTAACATTATTTAAACACCTTCTGTGATACACTAAAAACAACACACATTTACAATGTCAATTGATCATGTTCTGCAGTGACCTACGTTTAGAAAATTCTTTTTAGATTGACATCGTATGACGTTATGCACGCAATGATTTGAAATTTTCGGTGCACGTTTTTGATACCGACACAAGAACAATGTTCCTGACCAAAGAATATCTCTCCCAGAGATATCTAAATTTGCTATTTCTAGAATCGTGTTTACTTATAACCCTGAAAATTTTTATTTGACAAATAAATAAACAGGTGCAATAATCTAAAAGCGATTTTCAACTTGAATACCTTTAATTCCAGAACATCTTGAAAAATAATAGAAATAACTACATAATTAAGAAATTTTGTGAAACTGGGCTAAGTAGCTTAACATTCTCTATTGTCGAAATGCTAGTTTTGGTATACTGAAAATTTAGTTTAGCATGGCTTCTCTTTAAAAATGAAAAAAAAAAAAAAACTTGCATTTCTGCAAAGTCCAAAACTTTTGTAATTTTGGTAACTTGATTTATATGTAATGATTATGATGAAGATGTTAAATCCATGCACCTTCAGGTAGCAGAATGCATATTTGTCTATTTTTAATGCTGATGATGTAAATTTCAGATAGTTTTCTGATGGTAAACTAATATTTCTATATGAAAATAAATGCAACTTGTTCAGCTGCCAAAACTTTAAATGTTTAAAGAGATGCTCAAACTTCTTGTTATTGCTATCAAACAATTTCTTTTAAAAACGTTCAATTTTGAACCTGCAGTTTAATTTTAAATTTAAATTTAAACTTTTTAAATACATCATTTTTATTACTTTATCGTTTACAATTAGGCCTCGATGTTCGAATGGCTTTCACTGCCTTTTATTGTTTGTGTTCAAAACCACTCGGACATTTCTTATTAAGAGACCATGTGTATGTTCACTTGTCTTCTCCGGTTACTGTACTCCCGTCTTCCACCATTTATAAACTTGTCTATCTAATAGAACTGAAAATGACTAAGAAAAACACCGGTATTTCACTCTACTGTACTTTAGATATGTACATAGCTATGAAATGGCGAGACTTTGTAGCGAGGCAGCATTCACTTGCGGTTTGCAAATAGACAGTCAACATATGAATATTTTGACTTTAAAATCTTGATGTAAAATACAAAGTTTAAGGTTTGAAATTAAACTTGGGTATAATACAATTAATTGTCATGTGCTACTTTTAAATGCATTATTTCATTAAAAATTCAAAAGAAGCACATAACAATACGAGTATTTAGTTAAAATCTGTCCAAAATACAATGTATCTGCAACATTAAGAAAATATAAATAATGAACGGAGAGTGAAAGCATTCAAGCAACAAGTCTTACATAAGCTACCACCAATCAATAAGTCTCAATCTAAAAGGTATACATGGTATTCCAAGTGGCACTAAATGACGCAAGGAAGAGGTATGATAATGTTTAGTAAACTTGGATCAGTTTATTATGTGATTATATGATTGTTAGTGATATCTAGTCATTGGTATTTCCGTGTAGGACAGGTTTTAATTAAGTATAATAGACAGAACTTCTCAGTCCAAAATATTAATTGAAATTCCAAGAACTGATAAACATGTTTTATTTTGTTCACTTGTCTTGATTTACTTCAAGTAAATAGTATTGCTCCGTATGTTATGATTCTCTCAATTTCGCTTATGTAAACTTTCCCACTAACGAAATACTTGTGATCTTTCCGCTGAAATAACCTTACTTTTGATGTAAATAAACACTGTACGTCATAAACGCTTATTTAAAAGCAATATATGTTCTGTAACCAGGAGCCGGGTTTTAATATGAATAGAACACTACAATTTATGAATTTACAAAGCGATAAGAGTAGACTTAGTGTGTCCATTTGGAGTTACTTTGAATGATCCGAGATTTAAATTATTGTGTTATAGAAGAAGATCTAATAGAAATTAAATATAAACCTCTCTGTTTGTACTGCTTTTCAATCGTATTGCTGATTACCAGTAATAAATTCTAAGACGTCTTGTCACACGGCCTCATGAATATAAAAATTAGCATTTTATAATCAAGTTAAAGTTAAAAAATATGAATGCACACGTGCACAATTTATTTCGACATGGTCCCAAAAATCTGTTCATTTGTTAAGCTAATATATGACATCTGCGCTGCACTTTTTATTGTCGGCGCAGATACATTTCTTTCAATCTTATTGATCAGAAATCTCAATATTCGGAAATTTGTTTAACACTTCATAAACCCCCTTCGGAACACCTCATACCTTTATATATTTTTATTAAAGTATCATTTTCATTGAAGTACGATGAGACTTTCGATAACCTCTGTAGCAAAAACAAACAAGGGTACTAGTAATTTGGATTTTTTCACAATAATATCAAAGAAATGACCTACCGTATCCGGGGGACCGTCGAGTGTGTTTGTTCAGTAAAACCAATTGCTTGAGAATTTTAACACAGCATTTCGTTATATATCTTTATACTGTTAATATTAAATCAAACGTTTCATATACTTGATTCGATGCTGTTTTGTTTTATATTCTTATTTTAACGGCATTTGTTTTCTCTAGTCCGCCATACGATAACAAGAAGAAGTTGATTTTTCGCTAGTTCTTTTTTTTTTTTTTTTTTTTTTTTTTTTTTTATTGCTTCATGAACGAAAATGTATCAAGATTTTAAAAGAAAATACTGTCATCATTAAAACCCGCAGTCTGTAAATTTTTTTTACCTCTTTAAGTACCCTAAGTGAAATCCGGATTTGGGCTTTTTTTCTGCTACAATAACTATTATTAGGTGCATTGCTTTTAATTGGTTTCTGTTATTCTTAACAGCATACTTGATGTTCTTATATTGATATAAATTTTCCGTCTTTAAACATGGCTAGATTTCACTGCCAGTGGATCTTGTCAAATATGACTGCGCTTTGTCACCAAAAACAACAAAAATCAATCATCATCATTTAAAAATAAAATAATATGAAAAATAAAAAAAATAAAAAAAATGAATAAAATATGTCCACAATATTGAAATGAATTGAACAAAGACTAATGAGATAAAGTTTAAACGTCAAAGAAATATATGCTAAAAATGATCAATGAATTTTAGCTGATGTTCCCAAAAATTTACATTTCGATTTAGACAACATCTGTCACAAAAACATGTTAATATTTTTAATATATTTGTTTATTGTCAATACATTGTTTTTTAAACTTCTAATTCTTTATATATTGCGCCACTTCGATGTATCTTGCGACACTAAACTTTAATGTACGTTGCGACACTTTTATGTATCTTGCGACATTTTGATATGTGTCGCGACACTTTTATGTTTGTTGCGACTCTTTAAAATATTTTACGGTATTTTGATGTTGTTGGATTAATTTGTGACGAAACTGATCCTAATTCTGTATATAAAACCCTGAAATGCCGGACAAGACTACATTACGCTGTTTACGATATATTTAATATATTTCTGGCTTATAAGAAATTATTTTCTCTCTTCATTATTCAATTTTGACCATTTTTGGTATTTCATTGCAACAATCGCTGTCATAAATTCTTAACACTTTAGTGGTGTAGCATAAATAAATAAATAAATAAATAAATAAATAAACAAATAAATAAATAAATTAATTAATTAATTAATTAATTAATTAATTAATTAATTTACAAAAAATTATAAATTAAAATAATAGGATTGTAAACATTAGAGAATGTATTGGTTTTTTTTTCTTTTTATGTACATGTACATTTATTTCTATAGTATATCGGCTAGCCATGTATTCATATACACCGTGTTTTTTTTTCCTGCTACACAATTTCCATAAAATGCATACGAGTCATAAACTGATTTGTTATTTATTTTAATCATTCAACCATCATAACGATATGGTTTCATTGTGTATGTGGGTGATCCGTAATAGGACAATAAAAGATAATATCAAGTAATAAATCCTCAACGTTATTCAATAAATGCGTCCTTTTGATACCTGTAACATGCCTTGTATATCATCACTGTTTTACCCCCTCCCCAACCGTGTCCTCCCCATCATGTAACCAATTTGTTATATGTGTAAACTTTACCTCCCCCAAGATCGTGTGAAATTACGTTAGAAACACACACAATTCCCCAAGCAAACAGCAATTTTCACAACAGAAATAGCATATTTTCAATGTCTAACGGCTGTGAAAATCATCAGATTGCATACAACATTGGTAGCGTCGCCTGTTAAACGTTAGTCACACTTCCTACAACTCGTATTTAACTTTGTGAATTTTGAGATGTTAATTCTAAATACAAACTATTTACTTAAATTTAAAAAAAAAATTCTCAAGAAATGAAATATTTAGGTAAGGTTACAAAAATTCTTTGATTGGCCTGATTTACGACTAATAATGTTGATTAGAAATTTTATAATTATCCTATTAAATTTGATTAGAAATACTGTTATACAATGTACTCGGAACCAATGATTGAAATACTCATGGAACATTTATAGTTGTTTTGAATAATAAGTTATTTTTGCTGAAGCCCTATTTTTGGAAAATTAACCAAAAGGTCAAAACTTTTTAAAATAATAAAAAAAGTTGCAATGTGTCATTCCATTAATTCTGAAAAATGTTTTTTGTAGGCGACATTTTATGCTTGACATTTCAAAAATCAGTACATCAATAGCATTTAAAGTTTTAAATCTATTTCTGATTCTGTTTTTATCACTTTGATATATGAAAAGAAATCATCTATCATCCTCTAAATAATGTAAGAAAAATCGTCTTTTTCTTTAACTTTTGGCGAATTGTTAAGGAGATATTACACAATGGGTACGACTTCAATTATCTTAATTAATACAATGTAATTTAAGAAGCCGATATAATACTGGTCACATCAAACACGATCTATCAGTTGGAAATATCCGTTCGTACTGTTGCCGGTTCACGGGGTGCAACGTAATACCCGGATTTAAAAATTAAAATCAATCGTACGGACGGGATCAAAGGTAGATAACTAATTGTCTATTGACACCTTTTCGTTTATAAATTTTGACGTAATCCGTATTTGGATTAGTTCCTATAGGTTTTAAAATGTTATGGTTCTAGCTTTTATCTTATCATTCAAACGCACTTAACACCTAGATTTAGTCTGATTGATCACAAAATGATGTGACTTTTTGAAACAAATCGCATTTGCAAATAGTTTAATTCACAAATAGGATAGCTGTTTTGTTTGCTTGTAATCTCCCGTATCTTTACTTGTCCGAAAACAAAAAAGGAGCGAATTTCTTCAACAAATCGTTACCAATAAACACGTAACAAAGATAAATAGTCAAAAATCGAACAGCTTCGTTTTTCATACAATTATTCACAGTTCTTGTTATCTAATTTAGAATTACGAGTACATTTCACTTCATTATTTTCAAGCTTGCTTTTTGAATTGATTAAATATATTATATTAAAATTCAAAAAACGACAATTGTAGTTTCGGAACTTGCTTATTTATTTATTTTGTAAATCTTTACACTTAAGTTCCATCTTTAGATTTGTCTACCGACCTCTCATTGTGATATCGTGATCTTTTTGTCCTTTTATTGTTAAAAAGATCAATTAGTATATTTCAACTCATCTTCAAATAACAAAACAGTTTTTAGTATTATGATTCTATACTTTTGACATTCTATTATTTCTATATGATATCAGAAAGTATAAGAATTGGAAATGACGAGAAAAGAAAAAAGTAAGGTTTCTCAAAAATAATGTTGCGATGAACGTTGGAGACGAGACACTACAAATAAGAAATCAACTCATCATCTGTGAAAATAGAGCACTCTAATGGATTCTTATGGCCTTAGGGTTGGTGAAAACTTCCACTTGGGTTGACATTAAATATTAAAATCGACAAAATTTTTATTGTATCCGAGTATTCACGAAGTTAACATTAATAGACTATAGGAAAATGTGTACATGTAGGGCTACAGTTAATATAAACGGGAATTCTGTTAGGCGAAGAAGTACGTGTTTACGACTAAAATAATATAATTTGAACGTTTTAGTAATTAGTTAATTATACACCAAGATAAAGACAACGGGTTAAATGGAAAACATTTTACAAGGATTCAGTAATGACTATTGATACACGCGTGTTTATCGCATATATACGGTGTTATGAGATGTCGTCAATATTGTTTGTTGTTTTCACTCCATCTAACATAACATGTTACGATATAATAATGATAGGTGCATTCCCACACAGTCAGCATTAACACCTTAATATTTTACATCTCCACTAAGTCAACATTGGTAAATAAGCATTTTATTTTTTGCCTGATTTTTAGTCCCCTTTTTCCAGTATAACTTGTCCTACGATCTATTTATAGAATATTTTCATAAAATGCAATACCTAGATTTTATTCAAAATTGAATATATATATATATATATATATATATATATATATATATATATATATATATATATATATATATATATATATATATATATATATATATATATATATATATATATATATATATAGTTATAATTTTCGAAATAGAGGTTTTATTTTAAATAAATAAATAAATAAACAAATAAATAAATAAAATGAAATTAAATAAATATTTAAATAAATAAAAAAATTAAATAAATGAATAAATAAATTCTGTATTTTAATAACATTTAACAAAACATTTTAAAATTAAATCACATGTATAAAGGTTAAGTCATTTATAACTTCTAAAAAAGTTCTTTTTTTTATTTTTTTTTTTTTACTTGTTTCCCTAATATCTAACAATATTCTTTATTCCTTGTCAAAGATAACATATTTGACAACTGTAGCAAAGTGACAATGGTTACTACATGAATTAAACTTTTTGTTATTTTGTTATTTGCAGTCTTTATCCAAGTACTTTTACTGAATATATACTATATACTAGTAATATATATATATATTCCATACAAAAACAGGTAAAGATACTGTATAAAAGTACATCTAGGCTTTGCATTAATAAATGATTATGAAAATTGCTTTGTGTCTATATATGTTGGAAATTTTCATTAACTTTAAAAAACAATTTTCTTCTTCTTCTTCATCATCTTCATCCTTATTATTTCGAACATTGACACTGAAGATCGACTATCAACCAGAGGTAAAAACCATTAAATTGCAAATTTACAGCATTTCATGAAAATAAAACACCCGTGTTCTGTCGAAATTTTTAGAAGCTGTAGAAAACTTTACGATGTCACGAATTACCCTTCGCGAAACATTTTTATTGTAATTTTAAAAGACTAATAAAATCCTTATAAATTCCATTATTTCAAAATTCCATAGCCCATAATTCTATCTGTTCGACGCAGGGAAATAAAACATAGAAAACTGCAGTTTAATCAAATGACATTAACAGACAAAGCACAAAAAGACAGAAAAAAAGAATTCGACACAAAATAAGGTAATTTTGATTATAAATAACTCCGACGGTCATCGAACGAATTGCTTATTATTATTCATGTGTTTTAATATGGCCTCACAGTTCCATGTTTATTTCTATAGTAAAAAATGCTCATATGTATTTATTAAAATTTTTCGCACGAATTTTATTTGTATTAACTACAGCTAAGTGCAAATATTACGCAGCTGCAGTTGCATGAACATCATCATTATCATTTAAAAAAAAATAAATAGGTTACTGTCACTCTGGAAAAAATGTTGAGAATTTGTCATTTGCAGAATTTAAAAAAAAAAAGAAAGAAAAATGATAAAAGTTTTATTTGTAAATCAGTACTATTGCCAGCTATTCTTCTGGAAATATTTTACATTGCCACCTTGAATATTACGATTCCCGATAACAAAGTAAAAATATTGAAACTGTAATAAAATCTTATTGCAGCCATGTCCTGTATCCATTTTACCTAACAAGTGGCTTATGAAGTGTTTGATTACAGAATAAAATGTTATCTCGGCCCGGGGTTTGTTTATGTTGTCTGCGATAATATTACCAGCAAGCAGCTTTACTTGAAATTACTTTTCTCAACAAATCAACATCAAATAAAATTTGAGCGGAAAACAATAATTATTTTTCCGGGCTTTATTCAGTATATTGCCCAAAGAAGCCACTTGAAATAGTCATCTCCATCCTTACACAAACAATACCTAACCTTTTGTTAGCTGTTATGGTGTCATTGTGTGCAAACTATAGTCATGATTTATACAATATGAAAGCATTCTCGGTGTCGTAAATACTCATAAAATTCTGCTTGCAAAATATTTGTACAAGATCACAACATGTTCACCATTCATTATTGATCTAAACAGCAGATAACAAAGATTAGTTTGGGTCAATTTGCAGCAAAACATGGCAATATAACTGCTTGGATATCGTTCCACGATGAAATATAGGCCACTTGTAAAGGAACTTTATAATGCCTACCGGTATCTTAACACCCCTTGATTGATTATAAAGGACAATATAGTTGGGGTGATTTATTTTAATTGATATTTTTACTACATCTTGATCTTTTAAATGATGAATGTTATTTCTATACGGTTTATTGGCACAATATACTCAATCTGGTTTGCATCGACGTGAGAAATCTGACGATTTACGTCTGTCGTAATTTAAAACCGTTTACGGTAGTCGTAATTGTCCTAATTTACTCCCTTGTGAGATTTCACGCATCTACTTTATTTCATAGCGTTAAGAACAATATTTGTACGAATTAAACAATTAATTCGATTTTCAATTGATATTCATTTCTTTATTATCATGGTTCTATCAAAATGATAATCCCTTTTCTGGTTCCATATATTAAAACGATATATAATCCCTTTTTAGCAAATAAAAAATAGTAATAATGGTAATAATTCAAATGATAAACGATATTTTTCTAAATAAAATTTGACCGAATCACGAAAAAAAAAAGTATCTGGAAATTGATTAAATATTTTTAAGCCTATAACTTTGTTGATTGTTGAAACATTTCTGAGCTTTCTAGTACAAGATTGTCTAATATTAATGTGGATGTTGCTTTTTCGGTTTATTTAATGCTACAGTATGAATGCCAACAAGAGCAAGAAAATTTTTAATTTGCAGTTGCAGTTAAACATCTGGTACCGGAAGTTGAATATCGGACCCATGGTTGATTTTTTATGCTTGTATTAACTTTAACATTCTTTGTCTTTCCTTTCATATTTATGATGACCAGAGCCATGTTTGCTTAAAAGTGTGTTTCTGATGTCTTAACCATAAATGTGCATTTCTATCGCGTGGCAGGCAAAGGTCGCTTTCTCTTCGATGTTCACTCTTTAAGTTTCTATAAAACAACGACATCAGATGAATGTAAAAATGTTTTTAAATACAATAAAGAAAAAGATTGTAAGCAAAAGGATGTGTATACGAGTGTACGTTGTATGACTTCTCTGACGTATTTTATTTACATTTATTTCTTAGATATGGATATAAAGTCGTTATTAATGCGTTGCTAGGTTTTACAAATTTGATTTTATTATGAACATTAATGACGACATGATGAGATCACAAGCCTTCGTTGTTGTATTCCAATGATATTGCTACAACAGATACCTCATAATAAATATCTTTTCTAAAATAATTTGTTAGAGCTAAAGAGCTCATGTTGTTTCCAGTTAAAGATACCTTGACAAAACACAATATAGCGTCATGTTTCTAACGTCATTATGACGTCAGTTATGACAAAGTTAAATTTTAAGATACTTTTTATACAAGTAACATGTAACGATTTACTCAACGTGAGTAAAGATTATTAGTAGAATAAAATTGCGGGAGCTGTTAGTACGAAATGAATTCATTAGTCTCATCAAAATTTAACATATATTTGTTTTATATATTTTATCACTTTGTTTCGTTAAGTGGTTTCCATTGTTTGTCAAACTGTTTCATATTCTTGAGACTAACACCAACGTAATGAACGGTGACTTTGCGGGGTTTTTTATGTTATGATGATGTTTAAAAACAAAAAGGTTCTGTTAAAGTCTGTGATTTGTGCTCGTACACTAACCTATATTTAATTAGAGCTATCTTTTCCTTTTATTTGCCATGTAGTAGTTGTTAACATCAGTTTTTCAACAGATCAATTTTTGACACAATTTCGGTGCCAATCCGATTTTTTTAAAACTTGGTGTTATCGAATGACGTACTGTATTTTATGCAACTCTGATTAAATTAAAATTATACTATTCAGTATATATTCAACTGTAAGAAATATTTTACTTTATCATGCACTACAGTTTTAGATGAGAATAATATTCTCGGTTGCCTATTAACTTTCCCGGACCGCTGTTGACAGTTAATTCATACTACATCAGCATTTTACGTACGTAAGGAAAATATTTTCAAAACATACATATGATTCTGTTATATTCTATATAAAGTAACTTATAGGTCCATTAGGCCATCAAACATTTGGCTTCCTTAATGTTGTGATTTGATATTATTTTACATATATTAATACAAGTCAATCTACTTACTCACTTATTTACTTACTTACTTGTTTGTTTGCTTCTCACTCACTCACTCACTCTCACTTACTTACTTACTTACTTACTCTCTTGATCTAATTGTTATTTACACTGTGTTTAACGGTAAATTTCAAAACAAAACATTATATAATTCTACACTTTCAATAACTTAGCAAGGGCTTGATAAAGGTATGGTAATGCTATAAAATATGTTTCCGACTAAGAAGGTGTTGGTGATGAGAGGAATTGTATGTTTGTAAAATACTCTAACATCACCTCAGTTAGGTGTAGTCTAATACCCAATATCTACATTAGTATGATTACAATAATCAGAGCAACAAACACGTAACAAAAATTTCCGCAAATGTAACATTGGCTATAAAACTACCGACTTCGTACAGACACCTGACATGGGTATAGTATTCTCTAACTATCTTATCTGTTCAACATATATATAAGCTATGTCACAATATGTTCTTCACATGTTGGTCTATAATTTAAGTGGAATGAATTTTGACTCGGTAGTTATAGGCACTATGCAATTGTTCTCTGTATATGATTTATCTCCCCTCTTTTTTATTTATTTTTTTTTAAACTCTCACGAGAAGCAAACTCAAAAATGCACTTATCAGAATAATAATGTAACGACAATAATTTATTCTAGTTCTCTCTTTTAGGGTGCTTGACGTTGTATTTTCGGTGCATATGGCATTTATTGCCCAAAAAGCAAACAGAATTGTTTAAAGACCAAGCCTTAATACTTTGAAAATGTTATCACTACTTCTTTAGGCCACTTCTTATGTTGGTATAAGTTAAATAAACGATATAAATCCTGTTGACAGTTAGTTTAGTCACTGGTAAATACAACAAAATAAGACGATTTACACGTATAGATTAACCATAGCAGAAAACGTAACTTTTATGAAAAATATTTAAGCCGTGTTTAATGCCCTAACGACTTCCCGATATTTACCGCTATTCAGTTGTAACAATATTATTCCTTTTCTCTATTTGTTTTGGTGAAATAATATGTTTTTCACAGATCTGTTTCAAAGTTTAAAGTTTTGTCAAGACTTTAGAAAAAGCGCGACGGAAATAAGTTATTAAGTCAATATTTTTAAAACGCTTCCATATTTGAATCAATCAACAAAGCAAACGTAACGCTAACTTGTAATTCAAAGAAACTAATCTATTTATTTTTCCGATTTTAGCACAGGTCTTTATCTATTTGACTTTTATGTATATATTTATTCAGGAATAATAGAGTTTGCTGTCGGAAATGAATAAAAAATAAACAATTTGGTTTGACCTATTGTCTTATCGGTGATATAAATATTGTAACCTTTTAATGTTTTTGTGTAAGTTTAACAAGAATTCTATCTTCTCACAAAACAGTATTGTACATTGATGTTTGGGATCAACTTTTGTTTTTTAAATTGTGTGAATTTTTTAGCTAAATTGAAAAATTCTAATATAAATAAAACACAGACAATAAAATACATTTAAACTGTTATCACGTATGTTGATGCAATACAATTAACGAAAATCACACCTTCAGGATGTAAATAATAAACGGCGTTTTAACATTATAAAACAAAAGTTTGATACGTATGTTTGAGATTCACTCAAATACTAGTATAAATTAAAGTGATATTTGCCATAGCTATTGAATTAATAAAAATTAAAATATAATTTTATTATAAATACCCCTTTCGATCAACAACAACAACAACAATAATAATATTATTATTATTATTGTTATTGTTATTATTATTATTATCATATACATATATTCATTCTATGTATAATAATAATAATAATAAAAAAATTATTATTATTATTATTATTATTATTATTATTGTTGTTGTTGTTGTTGTTAATAATAATAATAATATTATTATTGCTGTTATTATTATTATTATACATAGAATGAATATATGAATATGATTTATATATTTTATATTGTCAATTTCCTAACAACCATATACACATAAAATGTAATAAAAAGTGTTTAATATAGTGCATTCTTCTAGATTATATTTTACACCTGTTCGCGGTTTGTTAAAATAGAAATTTTTTTTTTTAATTTACAGATTTTTTTTCTGGTCTGAAATCTATCAATAAAAAAATAACGATAATAATAGAAAAAAACGCCTACACACTCACACAACTCATAAATTTTATGAGTTTTAAAAATAAAAAAAATGAAATAAAAAACATTAGTATTTAATTCATTGGTTACTTCTTATTAATTAAGGGTATCCATATCAATTCATTGTGGTGTTATTGTTAAATAAGCTTGTTAAGATTAAATACAGATGAATTCTAACACTACGAAAAAATGATAAATTATCACCTAGGTTACATACAAATATCTGCAGTCCCTAAAAAAGATCGTGCGTAGAGATATCATCCGTGTATGTATACAGGCATACATTATCTGCTGAGATACTTATAAAATCTTGTAAATTCATAATTATCAATTAACTCTATTGAATCCCCCCACCCCGATTTTACAATTTTATATCTATTATCTACCTTTATTATTATTACATAAGTTTAAATATTTTCACACCTCCAATAAGTTGTAATTTTTGTGATAAATACAATAAATACTAGCGAAGTATATTATCCGTGATTTATGGACGGACATCTTGGCGTTTATCAATTATTTTTCATTCATACTCGACTAAAACGGCAAATCCGATTTTCAAATTTTCGAAATATCGGTATAGCATGAAACAATATAAAATTGGTTAAAAAGGATTTATCAGTATGCTTAATATTTTTGTTATTTTTCTCTTATTCAGATAACAAAAGATATAGGTGTGAGGATACGAAAATATCACACACACACACACACACACACACACACACACACACACACACATATATATATATGCCTAAATGACTAGAATTTTATAAAATAATATGTTATGCACTTTTGCTAGTATCAAAGAATTTGCTATAATAAAACAAATGTTTTACGTGGATTTAAATTTTCATTCTCGATAGTGAAGAAGGAAAATAATTAATATCTTAAATAAATGTTTTAAAATCCGTTAATTTTACCATGTACTGATTTTCAAATGTCCATGATATGAATATAATTGTAAAAGTCAGTAAATGGAAATTTTGTCCCAAAAATGCAATTTTAATTCTATTTAGATTTATTTTCTTAAAATCAATCGTCGAAAATTGCTATTTATTCACATAGAAAGAATTCTATTACAATGAATACCATACGGTTAAATTTTAAAAACAAATTTGTAATTTTGAGATTTACACATTGATAAAGAAAGCAATCCGTTTTCCATATGATTTCGCTTGACTTTGAAATCTTAAGGAAATAATCTTTTCAACAGTAGTCTCTTCAAAAAAAATTCAATGTCTCTTTCTAATTACGGTAAGTGAAATATATTCTGGGCTGAGCTCAGTGGCTAAAGGAATATTAAATAAAATTTCATCAATTTGAAATCAAAAGAAATAAAATTCATTATGATGCTTAATGGTAATAAAATTATTTGAATTCATCATAAAGTATATAAATACAATCTGACAGCTCAACTTTTAAGATATTGTCAAGTGCTGATTTTGAATTTCTGTTAAAATAATGCATTCAAAATCAGCACATGACAACATCACATCTTTTTGTAATATATCTATACTGCTGTGTTTGGTTTCATAACCAACATCTAAACTCTCGAACCAGGTTTCATTGTTGTCAAAATCATAGTAGCCATGTTAGCAAAAGTTTGGCAAATTTGAAACAACTGTCATATGCTAAATTTTGAGTTTTTTTAATAAAATAAAATTTTCAAAATTTGAAATTCAAAATTTCGCAAATGAAACAACAGTTGATTTTAATTAGAAATTTTTAAATCGAGAATTCTAATAACAATTAAAATTGTAATACATACACATAAATAAAACAACTTTTAAATATTTTTAGTATTTTTTTTTTATATTTATATAATATGTATATATAAAAGCACTTACAAGTATATAGTTACAAATACACAAATCTTTTGTAAAGTTTTTTTTTTCAAAATAAGTGTTAAAATCTAGCGTCTTATTTACAGTCGAATATAGACTGAATAAAACTTAAAGCTAAATACCATTAAACTTTTTAAAATATAAAAAACTACAAAATTTGAAATATTAATTGCTGATTTCAGTAAAATATTACTACGACTAAAATATGGAAAATGAATGAAATATACTTATATAATTATTATCTTTTCAATGACAAATATTTGCACTGTTTTTTGTAAATTTGTGATTTGAACACAATTATAAACAATTAACAATAAATAAAATGTCAAATTTACACTGGAAATGCCATTATATTTAACTTATGTTTGTCTCACCGTTGCCATCCGGCCAAACCACAAGCTTGCAGATATTGTCTGTATTTTTCAATATCCAATGCATTTGGTAATGACGCAGTTTGAAACTGAGCTAAAAATGCAGCCGGATTTCCCGACCTTGTCACATCAAACAGTCCTGGTCTAACACCGGCCATAGAGGTCGGTAATGAAATATTTGACGATATTGTTGCTCTTGATGACGTAACAGAATGTGGTACTGAAGATGCTGGACTAGAGGCTGGACTACTGTTAGATTTTTTGGAACTTTCTGTATTTCCTATGATACTGTCTATTGAAAATCCAGGTTTTGAAGTAGTTGATGCAGGCGTTGAAGCCGGACTAGGTGTTGATGGAGCATGGGGTGAAATTGCAAATCCACGCCCGCCAT
The DNA here is from genome assembly GCA_029721355.1 of Tegillarca granosa. Classification (NCBI taxonomy): domain Eukaryota; kingdom Metazoa; phylum Mollusca; class Bivalvia; order Arcoida; family Arcidae; genus Tegillarca; species Tegillarca granosa. Next base: position 5,949,849 of record CM056598.1, read on the forward strand.
GTGATAAAGGTGTTTCCCTTAGAGAATGAGGCAAAGTATTGAATGGTATTGCGGTTGCAATGACTGGCGCGCATTGTTTAGTCCATTTAAATGAATATCTCCTTGAGTTAAGAACGGCAGGTGAGATGGAGCCATCGTCGGACTAAAATATGGATACGGCAAACCGGTCGCTGCGATTGACGGATGATGTCCATGAGAATGAGCGGCCAAGAATCCATGATGATGGAAATAGGGATCTGAAGCAGTCATAAATGCTGTAGGCTGTTGCATCATGTCACTGTGACGTTTGTACCTTTTGCGGCGTCTTAAGAAACTTCCGTTATCAAACATATCCTCACTTGCTGGATCGAGGGTCCAGTAATTGCCCTTTCCTGGGTTTCCAGGTTCCCTTGGAATTTTCACGAAGCAGTCATTCAAAGATAAGTTATGACGAATACTGTTTTGCCAAGCTGGAAACTTTTCACGGTAATAAGGAAATCTGTTCATAATGAATTCACAAATGCCTGATAAGTTAATCTTTTCCTGGATGATTGCAAAATTGACATTGTTATTAAAGCTATATAAGAATATGGCGGTTTAACCAAATTGGTCTTACCAACTTTTTTCCCGGAACCGTCTTTGTTTTCCTCCATCTGTATCTGAGTTTGTAGAAGTTACAATTTTCTCCGTTCCATTTTCGCAGTTATCATTTGATGGCGATGGAATTGGCGAAATATCGGAGTTTATATCATCACTGTCGACAATATCAATTTCTTCATCTTCGTCACTGAAGTCGTCTGTTCTCAGATGTTCCTTTGCCCATCTTTCTGTGTGTTCCACGTGTCTTAAAAAGTTTCCATTTTGTTCAACATTTAATTTCATTTCCGATTTAATATTGTCCATATTTTGCCCATCCTCAGATTGCAAGTGAATATGATTGTCTGCTTGAACCACTAACCTTTCTGGACTTGTATTTTCCATGTCGAATCTCATTTTAAATAACTGGATTTTCAATTTCAGATGCATAAGTTACATATATTGAAGTTTCTTAATAAAATGTTATATTAAATTTCACATCAAAATGGTAAATTATCAGTCCTCGGTATTTTTTTTTTTTAAATTGTAAAATTCCGAGTTAAACTTTAAACAATTTCTTGTTAACGTGATGATACTTCGAAAGTTTTCAGTTTTTGTGACCACCTACGTTTCAGTTAACGTGTATTTATAAACATAATCTTTATAATTTGACAGGTCGAAATAAGAGTATTGTACCAAGTTCTCACGACTGTCAATCATGAGCAGATTATTAGTCACGTGACGATTGATGCCGTACACCTAACGTATACTGGAATATCAATTTGATAACACCTCCCATATCTCCGCCCATTTTACAAAATTAAACTGTTTTCGTTAGCAAACAAATTGTAACAAATCTCCACAAACTATTGCTGATCATAAATAGCGTTATCGTAAGATTAAATTCATATTGAGGGTGATTTAAGAAAGTTATTTAACAACTTTAACTCCGTGCCAAGTTAAATTAAGTTCAAAATGAAATAAAGATTTGACACAAATATCAGATTAAAAAGAGATGCCGTTGACTTAAACAAACAGTTTTGAAATGCGGATGTTTTACGTTACCGTCCAATGTACCCAAACTAAACTTTTTAAAAAATTTAATTGTCGTGGGTGTTTTATAATTGTATTTAATCTAATTCTTTTCATTTAATAAGACATTCAAATTGGAGTGGGAAATTATTTACGAGCATTGGTAGATTGATTGATTGATTGATTGATTTATTGATTGATTGATTTATTTATTTATTTATTTATTTATTTATTTATTTTAGTTTTCAGAAACTGATATTGATAATATTATTTCGCAATTCAGTTTATTAACATATTTCGGCGTAGCATATATAATGGCAGGGTTACATATGAATTCCATACAAAAAACTGGTCGCCGGTAGTTTATTAATCAATGCTAAAAATGATCATAATATTAGTGTTTTTTTTTATTTTTTTTATATATTTTTTTTTCTTTACTGATTAATATTATTCATGAAGAATATTTAATGCAAAAGGGTCATGTTGTAAATGCTAGAACGTTTCGAAACGATAAAACTTATTTGAACGTTTAGAATTTTTTATAAAATCAAAATAGTTAAAGAAAAATATCGTATGCTATTTTAAAGTGATTCATCATAAGAAATCATTAAAAATTTCAATGAAAAAAATATGAAACATTTCAATAAAAATGTAAAACATTTCAATCAAAAAATGTGAAATATTCATTATTATTATATTATTATTATTTAATTTTTTTTTAAATGTTTAATAAAAAATAAAATTAAAATCTACATCAATGTATTTTATAACACCGATTGGTCGTTGTTAATGTTAAGACAAGAAACGTTATATATTTTGAGACCAAAAAAACACTAATATTTTGATTATTTAGTATTAATTAATCGAAACATTAATATCTTCAACTCAGACTAATCCCTCTTCTTGGATAATCTCTACATCATCACACCCGTGTTCTAGATGAATATTAGTAATAATAGTGATTAAAGAAAACTATGATCCGTCTAAGTGGTCATTAATATGTCCAGTAAGGGCTTTGAGATTCTGGATTTCTCCATGGTCAGTCAGGTAATTTGTTTATAACAGGTGGGATTTTTAGATTATCATCTTATCAATGTGTGTAAGACAAACCATGAACCCTATCAATTGACACTCTCAAGTATATCGAAAGTTGTTACATCTTTGGCCATTTAAAATTGTATCAACATTATAATAACAATGTTTTGATCTTACGTCAACTAACAGCATGGGAAACAGTAGGATACAGTGTTATGATAATAGAAAAGTTTCGTATTAACCTCACTCGATTTTAGCAAAACATTTGGTAACACATTTCGTCCCCGGCGCGAACAAGCTGTTTTGTAAATATTTCCACGTATACGACAAATTGTTCACAAACCAATATCTTTTTCACGCTGAGCTTTTGATGTTAATTTCAATACATTGTAAGACTGAGTGTAATTGACACACAAACAACGGAAGATTTTCCACAAGTTTGGTCGAATAACGCCCCTTTTTAAAGGTAAAACTGTAGATAGGGCAATGTGATTAAATCAAGATCACTTTACTTGTGTATATAACAATGTTTTGGTGGACACTTGTTACAGTTTACGAAAGCTAAATATTTGCTCGCTTTAACAGATAGTGTGGTAAATTTTCAGCAAAACTTGACTATCAAACATTTCTTCTACAAAATCTTTGGTATTATATAAACAAATGTTTAATCTAAATGTACTTGAAATATCATCTATTCATTTCTATGTAGTATTTATTACAACACCTGTGATTTAGAAATAGAAAAAAAATTGAAGATTATTAAAAGCAAACATTTATTTGAAAAATTGTCCTTTCTCATATTAATTTCCTGCTTGTTAATTTAATGAGTAGTGCCAGGCGCACTTGTTGGGTGTATTTACACTCCCTTGGATAAATGTGTGTATAGACCCCCTCATAAAATTGTCAGAATTCGATAAAATACTCTTATACTATCTATTACAATTACCGAACATTATGGAAAAGTAGCTAAATTATTTGAAATTCACATGTGATGACACTGTGCTATATTAGTTTGGCAATAAACAAGGGAGGTTTTTATCAGCAAACATGAAATCTTTAGAATTATCTATATTTATTATGAAATAACCCCTCATTTGTCAACAATGTGTATATATTGGATGACCCGAAGTCAGTGAAAACTAAACAAATATATAGCAATATTTCTGATACCTGTTGATTTATTTATGGTTCTATTGTAGACATTTATCCCCCATCCTGTTGAGTATGGCGGAGATGAGATTTCCAGTTGCCTGGCTTGTCAAAATTTGTCCATGGTTTATTGGGTTTATCACTTGCGTGTCAGGGGTTTGTTTTTCTTTGGTCAACAGAAATAACTTTATTTTATGGGAAATAATTTTTTGTTATATTTTGAAAATATAAATGGATCTTGTCAAATTATTTATTTTTATAAATGGTTTAAAGTAATCATTTTGTCATAACTTAGAAACAAAAGTGATGTATTTATCTGTTTTGAAATCACAACATAACATGATGTATTCGTATTTCTGACAACTTAATTTTCCGACAAAAGCACAGTTTGCAGAAAAAAATGTGAAAGCTTATATACATTCAATTACATGAAATAGTTTTAAATTTCAAGTTTATCTAAAAACAACCAAATTCCTAAAATGTGTCAGTAAAATTAAATTAACGGGATTGTGTTGAAGAAACTTCACACATGACGCGACATAATCAAAGAATACAAAACAGATTTATGTATTTTAATTAGTTTAAACGATATTTATTTCAATAATATACATGAACAATAACATTTCATCAATTAGACAAAAAGGGGATTATATAATTATATGCTATGAAAAAATTATTTATTTATTTATTTATTTATCATTTATTTTTGGGACACACACACACACACACACACCAAACACACACACACCACACATATATGCGACTTATGACAAATAAGAAGCAATGAATGAGAATTAAATAAATTAACAAAATTTGGTAAAATGAGATAAAATTGTCATTGTCTCTTAAGCAACCCCTTAGCGTTGGGCAACTGAATACAGATTCACTAAAATTAGCCGCTGCTAAAAACGAAATCATAATGTTAATTATACCTTTCATAATGTACAGGGCAATACAAATATATCTGAATCAAAATAATTTTAAAGATAGGATAGAACAATTTCTGGCGCAATTAAAATACAGTTTGATCTAGATTAAAAAACAGACTTGTAGAATATATTATTCG